>JAMZEH010000039.1:290000-807500 GCA_024699665.1 Ostrea denselamellosa
ATTCTGATAATAGCAACCACTATCAAGGGAATTAACTCTCACACGACGAATAAATGAATGCAAGTCAATTTGTCAAAATAATACAAATAAATATCAATAATTATACTCCCGTGACGTTCTCCCTTGCCAAGAGAAAATGTCTCGTGACATTTTGTCATTGATCTGAACATACAAAGTATCATAAGTCTGAAAATATCATGTCATAAAATCCTAAGTATGCCATAAAATATGGTAATCTCCACAATATATTCAAATTCAGCGTGCCATTCTCCCTGTCAGACATACCAGACCTGTTGGGAATTCATTACCTACTCACAGAACCGATCAGGAGCGTTTCTTCGTCTTGTAGACCTGCGCGGAACAAAATCGGAACAAGGGACAGAGACATCCACATTGTGATCGGTATTGTAGATGAATCGGTGTTACCAATTAATTCGATCGGAAACGGAGATTCCGGATCTGATATTGCAGTTGATACTGGTTAGAACTGTGTTGTACTATGTACAGAACCGTGATTATGATTTCCAAACCAAGTAGTACCCTGTGCACCGGAAGATTTTACGAAATCATTCGCATGGTCAATACTTGAAGTATTGGGAATTGGTTTGTTTCTCTTACCTGACCTTAGTGGTTGGTAATGTGGGGAATGATCATCATCACTGGATAATGATGTATCTGATGTCTCGGAGGGATAATTCTCTTTTCCACATGATTTGGTGTATCTCCTCTCTCTTCGTTTGTCCTCTGGTCTTCCATCTAAAGGAGAATCTGAAATGTACATAATGGTAACAACAAATTCCTGTGCAAACTTTTCACTTTCCCCTTTCCTGACTCTTTCTGGACTCGATAAACTGGAATATCTAGACTAGGTATATCCACCACAATGTATGGGTCGTGCTCCCATTTGTCTGATAACTTTTTCACCATAACTCTGAGAAGAACACGGTCACCAATCTCTAACTTGGAATCTCTCACTCTGAAGTCATAATTCCTCTTGTATCTATTTGTACTTCTCTCCATGTTTGATCAGCCACCATATATGCAAAATCTAACCTCAATTTATCTACATAATGTTCTTTGCCTTTTGACTTCTCGGCAAGACTATCTAATCCTAAATATGCATCAACAGCAAGCCTGGGATGCCAACCGAACATAAGATAATGCAGTGAAAACCCAGTTGTATCATGCTTAGTTGTATTATATGCCTGTACCAAAGGCTGCACATAGGATTTCCAGTCCTCCTTCTGATGGTTTTCGAACATACCTAGCATCCTTATCGGTGTCTGGTTGAATCGTTCCACTTCTCCGTTCCCCATGGGGTGTTCGACTCTTACTTACACCTGCAAGGTTGCACAGCTCTTTAATCAGCCACCTTTCAAAATGGCGGCCTTGATCGCATGTATACTCTCTGGAAAACTATAATAACAAATACATTTTAGCTGTTGTTGAAGCCTTTTGGTTGCGAGTTGGAATCGCTGCCGCATATTTGGTAAAATGATCAGGTATCACCAAAATATCTTTTATGTTACCTTTTGACCTCTCTAAAGACAAGCAATCTATACAAATAAATTCCACAGGTCTCGCTGTTCTTATGGTTACCAGTTCAGACCTAGGCTTTTCCCTGGTCTTGCTCCTGATACACCTACCACGGTGTTCTACAAGAAACCAAGGCTTTAGTAGATAGAGGTTCCATGGTAACTGAGACATTTTATGACTCTTTAGAACCAAAACCAGAACTTAAAACCTTGGAAGATTTTATGCTCAGTGTTGATGGGACTGGGGGCAATACTCTTCCATTTTCTGGTTACATAGAGGCTGAACGTAAGATACAATTTCTTAGTCAAAATTCATTGTATGTACCAGTACTGGTAGGTCAGTCTTCACATGACAGAAAAGGGTCAACGATACCAGTCATAATTGGCACAAATGTTGTCAGAAATTGCAAGGAAATGTTGACCAGAATGGAATACATTCCTGAAGTACCCAAAGCCTGGGATTTAGCATTCAGAAGCATGTGTAGTGATGCATTGAAGGTGAAATCTACAAATCATTTCCCAGTCAGTGTTGATCCCAACGAGGTCAAAACTATCAATGATTTGGTCAGGAAATAATATGTCCTGAATACTGCAATCGCAGAACAATCAGATATATCACAGTCTGGGAGTTTGGTCATTTGTCTTAGAGTGGTGGCTCTCAAATCCAATGTTGGAGAAGTATCTCATATACCTGTGAGTGTGTAATTTATCTCCACAACCTATTAAAATCTTACCTAGCTCAATGCTTTGTTCTGTTACTCCAATGAAGGCTATTGATGCATGAAATCCAAAATGAGATGACAAGACTTCCCTAGATGTGAAGGGAGGTAACTCAGATAACTCTGTGGAAACCTTAGGAGCAAAGATCAATAAGCAGACTCTTTCAAATACAGAAACTGAAAGAACCTCAGAGTTACTAAATAAATGGAAACACACTTTTTCAACTTCATTTACTGACATAGGTTACACAGACTTAGTGAAGCACGAAATCAAACTTACAAATAATGTTACATTTAAGGCGCCCTACAGAAGGAATGATTGAAAGAAATGCTAGAGGCCGGTGCCATACGTAAGTCACAAAGTCCATATTGCTCAAACGTTGTTTTAGCTAGGAAATCTGATGGCTCTCTCAGATTCTGTATTGATATTCTGAAGCTAAATAGTAAGACTATTAAGGATGCATACAACCTACACAGAGTGGATGAAACCATTAATACACTTTTAGGTAGCAGGTGGTTTAGTAAGTTGGATTTACGGTCAGATTACTGTCAGGTTGAAATTGAAGAAGAAGATAATCACAAAACTGCATTTTCCTTAGGTCCATTGTGATTTTACGAATGTAATAGGATGGTATTAGTTCTTACCAATGCCCCTGTCACATTCCAGAGGCTTATGGAAAACTGCACGGGTGACATGTATTGACGAGAGTGTCTCATTTTCTTAAATGACATTTTCATCTTTTCCAAGTAATTCGAGGACCACTTGACTAGGTTGGAAAACGTATTTTCCAAGTTAGAAGAACATAACTTGAAATTAAAACCCTCAAAGTATGATTTTGTTATGAGTGAGGTGAAATATCTAGGCCACATTGTGTCAGAACAAGGAATCAAAACAGAGCCTGACAAGATCAATGCATTGATATCATGGCCAGTACCTCCAAACATAAAACATAACGTTCATTTTTAGAGTTACTAGTTATTGCAGGCGTTTTATTAAGAACTACGCAAAGATAGTCAAGCCACTCAATGAGCTTTTAGTTGGACACCCTAACAAAAAAAAAGGAAAGTCAAAGGTGAAGAAGATTAGTAAGCCAAAGACATGGATGTAGGGTAAGAAACAGGACTCTGCTTTTCACGTCCTTATTCATTTGCTGACAAGTTCCCCAATACGTAGATATGCTGACTTTACCAAGCCATTCATCTTGAATATTGATGCTTCTTCCGAAGGTATTGGTGCTGTTTTGTACCAAAAGCAAAATGGTCTGGAAAGAGTTGTAGCCTATGGTAGTAGAGACCTGTGGCCAAGTGAGAAATTTTACCCAGCACATAAACTTGAGTTTTTATGTTTGAAATGGGCTACTATAGATAGATTCAAGGATTATCTGTACAACAATGAATTTGATTGATTGATTATATATTGTTTAACCTCCCACTCGATAATTTTTCACTCATATGGAGACGTCTCAATGAATTTGAAGTACGTACCGACTGTAATCCATTGACTTACGTCATTACAACGGCCAAGCTTGATGCTACAGGTCACCGTTGGCTGGCTGCTTTGAGCAATTGCAATTTCAAGATATCTTACAGGTCTGGTAAATCAAATCAGGACGTCGATGGTTTATCCAGGAGGCCCTACAACTCAGAAATGTTACCAGATGTTATCAAAACAGTCTGTCAGGCAGCCCTCACTGACAGGGAACGGCTACCATTGTCCTATTGTCCAAGCCGGAAGTGAAAGATCCTTTACTGTGTTATCTTAGAGGGAATATATCCGGAGATCACAAGGGCATATCTACTGTATTGAATGTCTCAAAACCGGAGAGACCAAAGAAACTAGTGAATTTCCGTCAATTTTCTAAAGTTATTACCGAGGATCTAAGTTCTGACCTCACAAAATCACTTAGTTTCTTGAAATCAGATGACATGCCGCTTGAAGACCATGTGGGAAACTACAATTCCATCGTGCGCGAAGTTGTCAATCTACATGCGCCTCTGTTAAGTAAATGAATTACGTTAAGACCGAATACAAAATGGTACTCCCCAGACCTACGTAATGCAAAGCGTGAGAAAAGAAAGGCTGAAAGGGTCTGGAGACGCACAAATCTAACAGTGCATTATTTAATTTTCAAAGAAAAGTGCTCAACAAGCACGAAACTGCTCTTTGAAAGCAAGCAAGACTACTTTTTGTCCAAGGTAATGTCTTGTGGTAAAAATCAAGGACAGTTTTTCAAAATTGCAAATTCATTGCTTGGAGATTCCGGTGTTCCAACTCTTCCAGATTGCTCATCTGATCTGGAATTGGCGAATGATCTTGGATCATATTTCAGCAATAAGATCAATAACATACGGACTAGGCTGGTCAGTGAGAGTGGTGGCAACAAAACGGATGTCAAGACATTTGATAAACCGTTTGAAGGTCAACCCCTGGCAAATTTCGATCGTACCTCTTGTGAGGAAGTTCTGAAAATTTTATCAAATCCGTCATCTAAATCATGTTGCTTAGACCCTATACCAACCAATCTACTCAAAGAATGTGAAAGCTCGGTGTTAGTTCCCCATATTACTAATATCATCAACAGATCCATATCCGAATGTTCTGTTCCACCGAGTTTTAAGGAGGCAGTTGTGAAACCTTTGCTGAAAAAACCATGTTTGGATAAAGAAAATTTCAAAAATTATCGGCCTGTGTCTAACTTGCCGTTCTTATCTAAAGTTTTGGAAAAGGTTGTTGCCATTCGGATTGATCGTCATCTAGAACAAAACCATCTCAATGATGACCTTCAATCTGCCTACAGGAAATACCATTCCACCGAGACAGCCCTTCTTCGAGTTCATCATGACGTTGCTGTTGCATTAGACAACAACAGTTGCGCAGTTCTCGTTATGCTGGGTCTTTCGGCAGCTTTTGATGTACTGGACCATGACATCCTGCACAAACGACTTGAGCACAAGTTTGGTATCACGGATAACGCTCTTTTGTGAATCAAGTCTTACATGAGTCAAAGAACGCAACGTATACCTATCGGTTCCGAAAATTCAAATTCGTTGCCGCTTGATATTGGAGTGCCCCAAGACTCAGTGTTAGGACCAAAAATTTATTGCATTTTTTCCCGTCCTCTTACTGAGATTTGTTTACACCACGGTATGCGCTATCATGTATACGCCGATGATACACAAGTATACCTTGTCGTTGAGCCGTCCGACAATTGGCAAGATGTGTCTTCAAGGTTAACACGCTGCTTGAATGATATAGGCCTGTTTCCAACCTGCCATTTATCTCGAAAATACTCGAGAAGGTTGTGTCTGACAGAATCAAACATCACCTGGAACTAAACAATCTGCAGGAGCCACTGCAGTCCGCATACAGGTCATGTCACTCTACAGAGATAGCATTACTTAGAGTTCACCATGACATTGTATCAGAGCTTGATAGCAATTCCTGCATGGCCCTGGTGATGTTAGACTTATCTGCTGCATTTGATGTGATTGACCATACCATTTTGCTGAAGCGTCTCAATTTTTCTTTCGGTA
Source organism: Ostrea denselamellosa (assembly GCA_024699665.1). Taxonomy (NCBI): domain Eukaryota; kingdom Metazoa; phylum Mollusca; class Bivalvia; order Ostreida; family Ostreidae; genus Ostrea; species Ostrea denselamellosa. The sequence goes on from JAMZEH010000039.1 coordinate 295,789, forward strand.
TCTCTGGGGCGGCTCTAAAATGGATTAAGTCATATCTAACTCATCGTACCCAAAAAGTTGTCATCGGTGAAAGCGTATCAGAAGATCAAGTTCTGCGTTTTGGTGTACCGCAGGGCTCGGTCCTAGGGCCAATGTTATATTGCCTATTCTCGAAACCAATTGGTAAAATCTGTCGAGACCATGGCATGTTGTTCCACTGCTACGCAGATGACACACAAATCTACCTCGTTATTAAACCAAATGAGATCTGGATCGACTTGAAACATCGACTTGAGACTTGCTTAGCTAGTGTGAAAAGCTGGATGCGTGCAAATCTACTCAAACTAAACCAAGATAAAACGGAATTTATTGTTTTCACACCTAAAAATCAACTTAAAAAATCAGTGTTACACCAGATTGATTTTGAGGGAGTTGCCATTTCCGAATCAGAGTGCGTAAAAAATCTTGGGGTGTTTTTCGATAAACTAAGCATGAAGAATCATATCAGCGCCGTGTCAAAATCAAGTCTTTTCCATCTGCGCAATATTAGCCGCATTCGCCCATTCTTAACTGAAGAAGCTTGTAAAACCTTGGTGATTGCTTTAGTAATATCAAGACTTGATTACGGAAATGCACTCCTTTACGGAATTCCTGAAACCAACGTATCAAAACTCCAAAAAATTCAGAATACAGCAGCAAGAATCATAACTCGAACCAAGAAGTACGAACACATCACTGAAGTATTAATATCTCTTCATTGGTTACCGATTAAATTTCGTACATACTACAAGATCCTTCTCTACACCTTCAAGTCACTACAGAATACATCGCCATCTTACTTGAAGGAACTGGTGACGATTTATGCGCCGTCACGAGCATTGCGCTCTGAGAAGTCAATGCTACTTACGAAACCTCGTGTGCGCACTGAGACATATGGAATTCGTCGGTTTGACCACGCAGCAGCGACACTCTGGAACAATCTACCAGACTCGCTGCGATTCCAGAAATCAATTTGTACATTCAAACGGGACTTAAAAACGTATCTTTTTAAATTAGCATACAGTGTTTAATCATTTTACCTAGACGTATATCAATTTTATTTCATGTATTTTTAACCTTCAGTCATCTTGGTGTCCTTCTGAATCTTTTGTTGTTAATATTACTTTCATTTGTATTCTAGTGTCTGTATAATTGTGCAATTTGAATTGAAGCGTTTTAATCCTTACCATGTTTACTGTATCACAGGCTTTTTGTTAATGTGGTCATGTGATATAATTTTTATTATGTTCAGCGCCTTAGGGTAAATTTATTTTTATATAGGGCGCTATATAAATGCATATATTATTATTATTATTATTATGAAGAAGAAGTGGATGTCGAACAACATGCTGAAATTAAATGAGGAGAAAACTGAAATGATTATATTTGCTCCAAGGAGTCGTATAAAAAACTTGACAGAAACTAGCTTACACTTTGGCGAGAACATAATTCATAGTGTTCCTAGTGTAAGAAATCTTGGAGCAGTTTTTGATCAACTCCTTTCTTTTGAAAAACAGTGCAGTGCTGTCTCAAGGTCTTGTTACGCACAGATTCGAAAGATAAGACGCATTTGGCATTTTCTCACGGATGGAGCATGCAAAACACTTGTCCACTCTGTGGTAATATCTAGGCTGGACTATGGCAATGCGCTTTTATACAACATAAATAGCACCCATTTGAGCAAGCTGCAGAGGGTTCAAAACACAGCCGCACGACTCATTGCAAGGAGATGTAAGCGTGAACATATTCAGCCGATTTTGGCTGATTTACATTGGCTACCTGTCACATACAGAGTGCAGTACAAACTTTGTGTATATGTATACATCGCTACATAGTCTAGCACCGGCGTATCTATCCGAGCTAGTTTGCCAATACAAACCCGCAAGGTCTCTTCGTTCAGAGTCTACAAACCAACTAACTGTGCCACAAGTCCGATCGAAAACGTACGGCGATCGAAGATTCGACATGGTCGCACCAACACTTTGGAATCAGCTTCCCGTAGAGCTTCGAACAGCCGCCAGTCGAAACATTTTTAAATCACAACTAAAAACTCATCTTTTTAGAAAGGCCTTTCTTTAAGTGTATTAATATCAACAGGATTTATAGTGCTTTTAAGTTTCTCACATTTTTATAGTTGGAGTTATAATTTTAAGATTTTTTTTTTTTGAATATTAAAATACCTTGTAAAGCGCTTTAGAGTTTCTTTTATAATAAAGCGCTATGTAAATGTTATTGTTATTATTATTATTATTATTATTACCATTGGCTGAGAGCTTGCTTATATCAGACACAGGGAGACTGGACCAAGCTGTAGCAGAAACTGAACCTCTGGAATTATTAACAGTCAACTTGCATGGCTGCAGGAACAGGGGGGGGGGGGGGGGGGGGGGGGGGGGTGCCTTCCCAATATTTTTCCCAAAGGAAATTCATATAGTAAATTCACATATAGTGTAATGTATAATTGTTTTTAAACAGAAAGTTCATTTAATTCAATGAGACTCAGAGCCAGTCAGTGTGACTGTTCTTTAGCGTACATAAAAAATATTATGAAAAGCACTTAATGCCTTAACATGTCTTTGGGCATCACACAAAATGTCGTAATCATGAGGTAATGGTTCGGTTCTCGTTCCCAGCTCCGCATCTGGCGTCAAACATATGGTATGTAGTGACTGTTCCTTTGCAAAGTGCCCGGCACTAGGAGTGAAAGTCAAGGATATTTCGGATATGACCTTAAGTTGTGTCGCAAAAGGCGTTGGCACGGTAAAGTACCCTCACTGTTCAAGTATCGTTTAAAGTCCTTTACTGGTATTTGTTGACGACTCATACGAGTAAAAAAAAATCGCAAGGGACGACTGATGTGAGACCTTGACTAACTTTCAAGGTCTAATAATTCATTAGATAGCTTGTTCATAGAAACTTCGTATTGATACAAAAATGCCTATGCCCAATTACCCTAATATCATTTCAACGTTTCTATATATTTAAAATCTTTTTGTAAACCTAATATGATGAATTGTTGACTTTTTTATCAGCACAGTTCTTATGGTAGAGGTAAACCCAACAATGTTTGAAGTAGTATTTATCAGTGACGTAACACCCCAATGTGACGTAGGTCATGACGTGTAACAACTTTTTCAAACCTTGTAAAGTCTCAGGCTGTCAAGACCTGTTTCATTCTTTGTCCAAGAGTAGACACTATCGTATCATTGTAAGATCAACCTTCTGCACAGTTTTAACTTTGATTATATTTCACAATGTATGCCCAGACGGACGAAAGAAAGGCGTTTTATCGAAAAAGTGCACAAAGAAGGAAGGAATGCAGGAAAAAAGGGATGGGGGGGGCAATAAGTTTTCTTGTTAGACTCAAAGGGCAAAGGTTTAGAAATGTCCTCTTCCAACAAACATACCTAATATCACAACTTTGAATATTCGAAAAGATGCTGTTTCCTCAGAGCTTTATTTAAATAATGTTTCTTCCGAGCTTATCCTGATTCAGATATATGGTGATGGGAATTGTTTATTCAGAACTCTCTCTTTTTTGTGTTTGAACATGAGGACAATTTTAAGGAAATGAGGTTACGAATTGTGTTTGAACTTGTTGTAAACCTGAAGCGCTATAAATGAAAACACCTTTGTAACCATGTCCAAAAACAAAAGTTCACTTCAATATGTCTTTGAAAGTTCCCTGTCAGAAGAGTATTTAATTACTGGTGATTTGATTGCTTCGTTACAAAAAGAAATAATAATAATAAAAAAACCCAGAACTGTTACTATTCAAAACTTTGACATATGTTCGTAGCTTTTAACGTTTTGCAGAAACCAATCATGTCGATTTTCCCCGAGGGGCAAAACCCTGGTGTAAACATACAAGATCATAATCAGCTTATTATTCCTCTTGACCGTACTGATGCTAAAGAATATCAGAATGCTATCCACATCATGTGGACTCAAACAATTGCTACAAAAATAGATGGTTGGACGCCTAATCATTTTGTTGCCTGTATTCTCAAGCATGAGGAACCTCTTTCAAAGCGTTCGAGGTTATCCTTTAAGGATTCGGAACCTCATCGCTCATTTGAACCAAAACAATCACAAAATAGTCCTTCCCCTCTCTTGGAGTCTAACACAAATGAGGAGTCTATTGAAACAGGTGAATTGGGGGAAACTGCAAACAAACAAAAAAAACCCAGACAAACATGTTAAGGTTGCTTCCTTTATTGATTCTTCTTCTTCTTCAGAAGATGATATCTCAGAAATACCACTTCAAAAGGCCCAGGTTGTACTTAAAAAATGGCATACACCAGAGATCGGTAGTACCCAAAATCAGCCACGGAATATTTTCTATTCAGCAAACAGTTTGATTTTAAAAAATGAGATTTTTCAATGCCTCCTGGTTTGATCGGTTATCTTGGTTACATTATGTAGAAATCAAAGATGTTGTATTCTGTTTTCCTTGCATAAAATCATTTCAGAAAAAGACTTTCAGTTGTCACAAGAAAGAAAAAGCTTTCATATCAAGTGGTTTTAAAACTGGAAAAAAGCACCCACAAGATTTACCGCACAAGAGAAAAGTGATTGCCATAAAGAGGCAATGAAAGGGAGTTTACTATAAAGGAGGAGGTTAAAGATGTCGGAGAAGGTCTTTCAAAGACATACGAAGTCGAGAAGAAGTCTAACAGAGAGAATTTGCTTAAAGTCACAAACATTTTGAAGTTTCTTGCTCGACAAGGAATTGCTTCCTGCAACTAACGCCACCAGTGAGTGCTCATTCGGCGCCTTGAAAAGATTAAAAACATCACTGAGATCAACAATGAGCCAAATACGAACAAACAATTTGCTTTTATTGCATGTTCATAAAAATGAGATTGATGAAAAGGCTAAGATAACTAACAATATTCAATCTCGTAATTCCTATAGAAAATACAAATCAGAGGGATGGGCAAACACTGAATCATCCTCATACCAGAGGTGAGATCAGGTGTCTTGGAGGAATAAACATCTCCTGTCGACCGGTCACACCCGCCGTGAGCTCTATACTCCGATCAGGTGAACGGAGCAATCCGTAGTCAGAATCAATGTGTCAAGAACGGCCTAACAATTGGTATGAAACACATCAGACAGCATTTGACTTAATAGTAAGCTGTACTGGCAAATTAGATGGTTATAACGACCATAACATTTGCGAAATGCTGACTTTAGACGAGACCGTACAAACCCCTGTAACATCAACTTTTTTGTCAGTATTCCGCCTCGATTTAAAGACTGATCATATGCAGAACAAGCTCTTGCGTATCGAATCAGTTGAGAGATATAAACACCATATGCAGGTGATGATGGAATATTACCACATAAATAAGGGAAGTTCACGATGGAGAAATTGAAATCATCCCGTTTGTCATAAAGTTGAGTTGTTTGGTTGCCGCCGGCATCTATTTTCAGTAAAATATCTAAGTACGAAGCAGAACTGGTGTCTTTTATTTCAAGCTCAGTGGGATATATCGAATCGACATATGAATGAAAATGATCATTGTTAATAAGCAACACGTCGTCGATATATCTAAATGTCAAATTGAAGCAAGAGAGTTTTACTTCTCGTGTAGAAGCTTTTGAACTGAATCCAGAAAAAATAGTTGAGGAGTTCGTAAGTGAAAGTGAACACAGACCGGCGATTTTTGGAAAGTTTACCGAGTACTAAATACCTCATGACTCAGATATGATTGATAACAAAATGATAAAGCTATAAACAAAACAAAACAAAAAAGATTTTAAAAAATTCCTTAACACCCCCCCCCCAAAAAAAACAAAAACAAACGAAACTTAAAATTAAATTGGGGGATTTTCTGGGAAACTAATTAGATTCTATGTACATAATTAGATTTATGTAAATGAGTACACCTCAATGTTTGCACATATTTTTGCAGTTATCTTTTTACTAATGGTTTTGTCGATATCACTTTTTTGTCGTAAATTACTTTGGTGTGGCGTCCCCCCCCCCAACCAAGTGAAATTGCTTCCTACAGGCCTGACTGGAAGGACCAGCAGGATGAAGACATAATTCTCAGAAAGGTAAAGTCTTTACTTTTATCTGATGAAGGATCTGATACAGAGTCTGACGAAGTTAGAAAGTATATGCGAGAGAAAAGGAATTTTGAGATAAGACAAGGTGTACTGTTTAGAAATACGAAGTTGGATGGTACCGAGATACAACAGGTAGTAGCACCAGAGAGTAGGGGAGATTTGATTATGAAAGGTTTACGAGATGATGTAGGACATCAGGGCAGAGAAATAACCAGTTGGTTAATTATAGAGCGATTTTACTGGGTAGGCATGGATTCCAGTATTAGAAATAAAGACTACACACATACAACAGATACTCATTTGAATGTCTAACCATTCTTATACTTAGGTTTTCTGGCTTTGGGCTATGACAATCAGCACCCCCTCCAGTCTGCCCAATAACAGAAGAGGTTATTCGTTTGGGTGATTGTAATGGGGGTTATCTGACCTATTTGCACTTTGACTCATATGACATTGTTCTATAGTTTGAGGTTTCTGATTTTTCACTTGACTGTAACCCTTTTTGTTGCTTTTATAATAACCTTTGTTTTTACCTCTACCAAACCTTTGGTTCTGACCTCTCTCAGAGTTATTTGAACTCTTACTATAGTTACGTTCTAAATCACTCAGCCTTTTTGTCATGTCTAAAAAGCTGGATGACTGAGAATTCATGGTTTGCTCTAACCTTCCCATCCGTTCTAATATGGCTTGTTGAGGTCCCGTGTTTTGTTTGCAAATAAGAGATGTTAGAATCCAAACTTCGCTTTGATTTGATGCATGATATAAATACCTTATAAAACATGTCTAAAGGACTAAGACAGTCGTTTTAATTTTTTGGATTAAAAAATATTTATGAAAATTTAAAACGTTATTTGTTAATTTTTTTAATCTACGGACCAAATCTTCAAGAAACATGTCAGTTTGCAAAATGATATATCGTACAAATGTATTTTAAAAAGAAATTGAAATGAAATTATCAATTTCAGAAATTTTGCGATTTTTTAAATTTGAACCAAACCAGAGAAAATAGTACCGCAGTTGATAGAAATTACTAAACTAATCATATTCTCGCTGAATGTATGCATTTTTTCATCAAGAAATTAGTTTCCATTATAAATTCATTTAATTTGTAAACCATTTTACATCAAGGGAATGTAGTTTTCTGATTACAATTATTTTATGATTCCGATCTGGTTTGGTTCAAATTTGAAAAAATCGTAATATTTCTGAATATTGATCATTTCATTTCAATTTCTTTTTAAAATACATTTGTATGGTATATCGTTTTCCTAACTGACATTTTTCTTGAAGATTTTATCAATAGATTTAAAAATTAGAATGACTACCCAACAATATACCACATAGTGGAATATTCCAAATCACAAGAACTTATTCAATACAGAGCGACGGTAGAATGATAAGATTTAAAAAACCAATAACGTAATAAACATAGGAGGGAAAATCCCAGTAAATAGCCCTGACGAAGACGTGAAGATAATGAACACTAACCAATCCCATAAATCTTATAAAAATACTATGTAAAATTAAGAGAAGGGCATATAAGGACCCCTGGGCTCATCAGAGGTGGGATCGAATGCCTAGGAGGAGTAAGCATTCCCTTTTGACCGGTCACATCCGTTGTGAGCCTTGTATCTTGATCAAGAAAACAGAGTGATCCGTGTTTATTGTGATTTATTTTTTTATATAAAACCACAAGATCAATGTCAGAATGTGTTACCATGTTTTATTTTCTATGATAATTTTCTGGTTATCACCTCACTTTCCACACTTACTATTGGGATATTTTAAGATATTATTATAGGAAGAAGTAGGCTGACGCTCTTCGAATGAAAATATTATGGATTTCTTCTGTGATTTTTTTTTTTCACTTGATAGAAAAATTATTCTGATTAAGCAAAATGTCTTTCAGATGACAATCTAAAGTACAATTCTGGCATATTTTCATTATTTTTTTTATCAGTTAAGTAAATTCTACTGCTCTAAACTAGAACATTACAAAGATATTGTCAAACTATCGAAACCTGTTAGGTCTTCAAGCATCGGGTTCGGGTTTATACATCAGCATTAGTCCTCTAAAGTGCTTTACAAATATAAATATATGAAAAGAAAAGATGATATAAAATCAATATGTACATATATGTGAATGAATTATTCATACTGTCACCATTGAAATGTGAGACCACTAAGTATGAAATGTTAACAAATTAAAATCGGGTTCAAGATCCAACATTTCGTTAATAATGTGTCTAAATTTAGAAAAGAGGAATTCCATATTTTTCAAGCTAAAATAGTAGTAAGTTAAAGTTATCAAAGAGGGCGGTTTCATGAAATAAATTAAATCTTATTATAGAATATCTTATTGTTAACAGAGTGTTTAGGAAATGTCGATAAAGCTAAGATTGCTTCAATAACTCTCTTTCGGTTCGAGGTTCCTCTGTATCCAATGGACAAAAGTTTGGTTTAATGTTTTAAGTATTTGTAGTCATGTCATTAGAGGGCCGGAGGTAATAAGGAAGAAGTTAATTTATTCTAGGCCATTATACGCGAGGCAACTTTTGACTTCATTTTGAAATGTTTTATCATCCGTTCTTTTCCTTGCTGTTAACAGAGTAACAGGAAATGGAGGATGCGGATCGGAGAACTCTACAACTGAACCGAACGTTCCTTGTCAAGAACATAGCTAATCCCGATGACGTCGCTAACGGACTGTTCACCTGTGAAATCTTCACAGAAGGGATGAAAGATGAAGTTGAGGTATGGATTTTGTTGTTTGTTGTTTTATTTACTCGGTCATAGACAATTATCCCAAAATATCAGACATACGTGATGATTGTCAAAACGTATTCCGCCCCTTTCATAGTGTATGTATTTTGCAGATAAAAAATAGCCCTCCTCAGCATAACATATGATACATGTATGATTTATAGATAATAGCAGATATAGATATATGCATTCCTTTGCTTTTTTAAATCATATGTGAAATATTTTTATTCTATAGACACATAAAATGAAATATTGTTTTAGCCTGTATACTGTATGGTTGAATTACATTTTTTTTTTATCCCAGTGTTTATTTTATACATTGTAAAGTACACATCCCAGAATTTCTAAAAAGGGGTTGGGTTGCAGTAAGCAGCTTGATGTCTCGGGATTAGGGTTAGGATTTGAGACCATGAATTACTCAGTTATGACCAATTGATATGTATATTTTATTATTATAGGAGAGGAGAACCTTTGTGGCAGGATTGGGAATCAAACCCAGAACCCCTGCATTACTGGTCAGGTTCTCCAACCACTAAGCCACCCCAGCCAATATCCACAGTCCATATAGCTCTAATTACTACATTCCTCCTTCCTTTAATTGTTTTCTTCCTTGAAGACACACAATCCAGATTCTTTAGTTAGAGCACCTGATAATGCAGGGATCCTGGTTTGATTCTCAGTCCAGCCATAAATTTTCTCCTTTTCTATATATTACAGTTGGTGCTATCCATTGACCACCCTGCTCTGCAGGTTGTCCTGCCATAGGCAATAAGAATCTGGTTTGTATGTCTTCAAGGCTGAAATGAAATTAAGAATGGAGGAAAATGGAGTAGTTAAGGCTGTATGGAATGTGGATATTGACCTCAGTGGTTAGAGCACCTGACTAGTACTGCAGGAGTCCCGGGTTCGATTCCTGGTTTAGCCCAAAATTTTCTCCTTTCCTATGCTACATTATTATATATTTTGTTGTGTTTGAACATTTTCCTTTAAGAAATTAATCATATGGTAAGTGGGTTGGGATCTTCCACTGAAGTGGGTAATCAATAAAGGACCATGTTATGTAAATGACAGGAATGGAGAAAATTTATTACTGGGCTAGTAATCAAACCTCGAACCCCAGCATTACGAGTCAGGCACTAAACTGAACTGTCCATGCCAATCCATATAGCCCAAACTACTACACTCATCCCTCCTTAAATAACAAAACAATTGTTTGTCCCTGGCAGGACCTTCATCCACAAGACTGGACGTAATATATGAAATAGGAAAGGAGAATTTATGGCTGGACCCGGAATCAAAATAGGAACCCTGAATTACTAGTCAGATGCTCAAACCACTGAGATATTCAGACAGATATCCACTATGCATACAGCCCAAACCACTACAGTATATACAGTCTACACCAAATATGCTGTAGTCCAGGCGATGAACCTGAATTGTTCATTATATCCATTCTAATCCAAAGTTCAATATAACCAGTCTTGAATTAAAGAAATAACTTTACTGGGATTTAATTTTGCTTCAGTATAACAGATAATTCAATATAACTGACTTCATTATAAGTGGTGTGGACTGTTGCACAGCAAACCAGAATATGTCATGTCATGAATCTCTTTGTTAAACTTTACAAGTTTTTTTTTTTAAATCTATGTTTAATTTGCATTAAGGTGGAAAAACTTAAAGAGAAGAAAATGAGAAAACTGCTAGATATTTTACCAAGGCGGGGTCCACAGGCATTTGAATCTTTCTTGACAGTGTTAATGGAGACTCAGAATGACCATGTTGTCAAGCAACTGATTTCTGGGTCATCTACTACACATATACCTCATCACCACCAACAACAGGAGGAGGAGGAGGATCTACCTCAAAGTAAAACATCTCACCAGCTCTCATGTCTAAAAAATTCACATCAACATCTCACCAGTTCTCATGTCTTAAAAACTCACATCAACATCTCATCAGTTCTCATGTCTAAAAAACTCACATCAACATCTCACCAGCTCTCATGTCTAAAAACCTCACATCAACATCTCACCAGCTCTCATGTCTAAAAAAACTCACATCAACATCTCACCAGTTCTCATGTCTTAAAAACTCACATCAATATCTCACCAGTTCTCATGTCTAAAAACTCACATCAACATCTCACCAGTTCTCATGTCTAAAAAACTCACATCAACATCTCACTAGCTCTCATGTCTCAAGAAAACTCACATCAACATCTCACCAGCTGTCCTGTCTTGGGAAAATTCACATCAACATCTCACCAGTTCTCATGTATCAAGAAAACTCGCATCAACATCTCACCAGTTCTCATGTCTCGGGGAAAACTCGCATCAACATCCCACCAGTTTTCATGTCTCAAGAAAACTCACATCAACATCTCACCAGTTTTCATGTCTCAAGAAAACTCACATCAACATCTCACCAGTTCTCATGTCTCAAGAAAACTCGCATCAACATCTCACCAGTTCTCATGTCTCAAGAAAGCTCACATCAACATCTCACCAGTTTTCATGTCTCAGGAAAACTCACATCAACATCTCTCCAGTTTTCATGTCTCAGGAAAACTCACATCAAATCTCACCAGTCTCATGCCATGGGAAAACTCACATCAAATCTCACCAGTTCTCATGTCTTGGAAAAACTCATATCAGCATCTGAACAGTTCTGATATTCCATATTCTTTAATGATACACCCGCCTAATGAGACATTTCAAGTATTGTATTTCACTGTGTTGTGGATGACTGGGCATGTGAATTTTTATACCCCTTGAGTTCAAAGATTGAGGGGCATATTGTTTTTGTCCTGTCTATCATTCTGTCTGAAATTTTAACCTTCCTAATAACTTTTGCACAGTAAATGCTAGGGCTTTGATATTTCACATGAGTTTCCTTGTGACAAGACCTTTCAGTTGGTACCAAAATATTTGACCTTCACCTTGGTGTTTGACCTACTTTTTAAAAACTTTAACATTGGCATGGCCATAATTTGCCATCACAAACACATCTTGTTATCTACATATTTTTGTCTGGAATAATCATTTTAACTTTATTGAATTGTGTCTGGGTTTAAGTAAAGGAAAATAAAAGATGTCTTACCTTCGTTTTATGATTTGGATTGAGAAGAGAGCGTGAAATAACAACTCAGTAGGCCAAAGAAATTAATCCATAGTTTCTCAGGCACCACTACAAACGTCCCGCATGGATTTTTTTTTTTCATTTTTATTTGATTGTATCTGTACATGAGGTAACTCTGTAGATGTAGATTTTTTTATATAAAACTTTCAGAAGGTTTTCATAAAATTATAAGTATATTTTTGGTCATATTATTACTGAATGCATACTCACTTATGTGCAAGTATTTAAGAATAATAGATATATATATTCCATTGCCTACTCTCTATAACATGTGCATGAGAAAGGAAAGATAACTCATGCTGCAGTCAACATAAAAAAAGGATTACTCATGCTAAGCCAAGTGAAAACAAAAACCTGCTGCTTCATCAAAGTGTTTGGTCTGAGTAACTATCAATTTTTTGGCCTTACTTATTCTATTTTTCTTCTTTCTCTGTTTTCTTTTATTTTATTAATGAAACATCATTTTCTTACAGCATGGCCAGATCCAATCAGTTTAGAGGGAAAACTGACTGTAAAATTATGTTCAACTCATAACACAAGATTCCAAAATGGCAGGGTATGAATAAATAGAGCAAGTATTTAACAAAAGGCAATTATTTTTTTACTGCTCTGCACAAACTACTGCAATTACTCTTTTCCTTCTTAGTGCATGTGCAGTCACTGTAAGTATATGCAGGGGAAAATTGCCTTTTAAGATGAACCTTTAAGAGTTTTATAAAAAAAAAAAAAAAAAAAAGAAAAAAAAAAGATTGGTGTGTACAATTTGATGCTCCACATTTGAGAACATGAACATAAATTTTGCAGTACTACAAAATGGGTTGCAATCCACGGGGCAAAGTTCTAGTTATCAACAACAAAATCTTCTATGGTCCCCTGGAGGAAGATGAACTCGGCAGTAAGAGGGTGACTCTGGCAAACCGAGAAGGAACAGAGCAGGACCAACAAAAAATTACCGAAGTCTTTGAACAGATGAACTTCATAGTGGACGTTTTTAATGACAAGAAAGGAGAGGTAGAAGAAATTCCTTACAATTATCATCAATTATCAATATTGTTGTTGATGATTATCAGTGGTGAGTCACAAATGTAAGAAAATAAAAGGTGCATTGAAAAACAGAAGGAATGGAGCAAAACAACATACAATGTAGTGCAATTTTACTATTCTGATTTGATTAATTCTCCATAGAATTAGATCTTTTTATTGATATGGTTCTGTGCTGGTAGATAAATCTCAATCTTCAACATCTGTAAGTCAAAAAGAACTATCAATCAAATTTCCACACAATCAAAGACTTTCCACAATCTAAACCTCATAACTTCTGTACAAAATCTCCACACAACTAAAAACTTCCTACAATCAAAACCTCATAACTTCTGTACAAAATCTCCACACAACCAAAAACTTCCTACAATCTGGACTGCACATTAGTCCTTTTAGAAGGCTATATTTCTCTGTAAAAGAAGGTAAATATTAATTTATATTGAGAAAAATGATAAAGAATGGGATAGAATAATCTGTAAAATTAATTTTAGATGTTTAAGGTACATGAAATGGTGACATCAGGAAAATGAAGCAGTGTGTCATATGATGGAATGTAAAGATGTAAATGAAACAGTTTTGATTAGTCTTCCATTTGCTTTACCTATACTTATTTTTCATTATTTTTCTGATCACATATGGCATACTTTCTAGGCTCCAGTAATCGTCAATTTGGTGGCGAGTAGCTTAGTTTGTTTATCTCAGACCTTAACGTAGAATGGATTGTGTCAATGCTTTTACATCTGTATTTTAACAGGACCTTTTTTTAGGTAGCAAATATTTTTATCTTTTGACTTTGACCTTGAAGTTTGACATATTTTTGAATAACTTTAACCTTGGCCATAACATTTGAATGATTAGTTCAGGGTTTGGGTTAGGATTAGGATTAGTTCAGGGTTTGGGTTAGGGTTAGGATTAGTTCAGGGTTTGGGTTAGGGTTAGGATTAGTTCAGGGTTTGGGTTAGGGTTAGGATTAGTTCAGGGTTTGGGTTAGGGTTAGGATTAGTTCAGGGTTTGGGTTAGGGTTAGGGTTAGTTCGGGGTTAGGGTTAGGATTAGTTCAGGGTTTGGGTTAGGATTAGGATTAGTTCAGGGTTTGGGTTAGGGTTAGGATTAGTTCAGGGTTTGGGTTAGGGTTAGGATTAGTTCTAGGGTTTGAATATTTCACACATATATTCCTTATGACAAGAACTTTCTTTTGTTACCAAAACTTTTGACTCCATGACCATGGAGTTTGACATACTTTTAAAAAAATTAATGTGGGTCAGAATTTTTGAATGGTTATTGATAGCGCTTTCGTGTTTCACATGTGTATTCCTTATAATGAACCAGAATTACTTTGCTGTCATACTGGGCGTCAGAGTTTCACACACACATCAATTTTGCTACATGTATTCAAGTCACACAAAGAAATTTTGAAATCAAATTGTTTTTGTGATATAGGACATCAAAAACATATTGAGACTTGAGGTAAAGAAAGATTTCCATCGAACTGCAGAGTGTTTCATTCTGGTGATAATGACCCATGGAACAACGGGTGCTATCTACGGAGTGGATGGCAAAACGGTGTCAATTGAAGAAATCAAAAAGCAGTGTAATGGTGAAAACTTCCCAGCCATGGCTGACAAACCGAAAGTCTTACTTATTCAGGCCTGTAGAGGAGGTAAAGCTCTTGACTGGTCAGTAGCATTTGCTACATGAAATAAAATTTATTTGTTGTTTGATACACACACACACACACACACATATATATATATATATATATATATATATATATATATATATCAGACACATGGTGTCCAGTCAACTCATACCCAGGCCAACTCTTTTGTACCTGGTCAACTCATATTCAAAAAGTCAAATCTTCTAGCAAATGAAAGGGGGGCGGGGGGGGGGGGGGGGGGGGGGGGGGGAGAACGGTGAACCATTGGGGTGGAGTGGGGGACGTGAACCATTGGGGTGGAGTGGGGGACGTGAACCATTGGGGTGGGGTGGGGGATGTGAACCATTGGGGTGGAGTGGGGGATGTGAACCATTGGGGTGGAGTGGGGGACGTGAACCATTGGGGTGGGGTGGGGGATGTGAACCATTGGGGTGGGGATGTGAACCATTGGGGTGGGGGATGTGAACCATTGGGGTGGAGTGGGGGACGTGAACCATTGGGGTGGAGTGGGGGACGTGAACCATTGGGGTGGAGTGGGGGACGTGAACCATTGGGGTGGAGTGAGGGACGTGAACCATTGGGGTGGGGTGGGGGACGTGAACCATTGGGGTGGGGTGGGGGATGTGAACCATTGGGGTGGGGGATGTGAACCATTGGGGTGGGGTGGGGGATGTGAACCATTGGGGTGGGGTGGGGGATGTGAACCATTGGGGTGGAGTGGGGGACATGAACCATTGGGGTGGGGTGGAGGATGTGACCATGGTTGGAAAGCATCCCTCCTGCTGAAATAGTGGACAGTGCACCCTTCAATATCCCTCACTGGATGTTCAATTTACAATTACCTGATTGATTTATTTTTCTGTATTGATCAGCATTAAAGATGGTACAATCGATGCCCAGCAAGTTTCTTTATTTTAGATGAAAGAGATGAAGGAGTAAGGGAGAGCACTCATATTAACCAAAAAATAAAGAAAGCAGAGGAGATGCTAAAAGACCTTACATTCAACACTGAACCAGATTCCCATAGCGAAAGTGTCACGCCCACAATGAGTCACATGGTGGTTGCCACGGCATCAACACTAGGTATGTTTATGAATACGGTCTCATCCGAAGAACCGCCCCATTTCACCCCCTCTTACGACAAGCAAGGGGTACTGAGGATCTATTCTAACCCGGATCCCCGCAGGGCTATAGGGAAACGTGTATCTAGTGACAACTGTAATAATTAAACGTTACTATAGAGACACGTGCATCTAGTGACAGCTGTAATAATCAAACGTCACTATAGAGAAATGTGTATCTATGACAGCTGTAATAATCAAACGTCACTATAGAGAAATGTGTATCTATGACAGCTGTAATAATCAAACGTCACTATAGGGAAACGTGTATCTAGTGACAACTGTAATAATCAAACGTCACTATAGAGAAATGTGTATCTATGACAGCTGTAATAATCAAACGTCACTATAGGGAAATGTGTATCTATGACAGCTGTAATAATCAAACGTCACTATAGAGAAATGTGTATCTATGACAACTGTAATAATCAAACGTCACTATAGAGAAATGTGTATCTATGACAGCTGTAATAATCAAACGTCACTATAGGGAAATGTGTATCTATGACAGCTGTAATAATCAAACGTCACTATAGGGAAATGTGTATCTATGACAGCTGTAATAATCAAACGTCACTATAGGGAAATGTGTATCTATGACAGCTGTAATAATCAAACGTCACTATAGAGAAACGTGTATCTAGTAACAACTGTAATAATCAAACGTCACTATAGGGAAATGTGTATCTAGTGACAACTGTAATAATTAAACGTCACTATAGGGAAACGTGTATCTAGTTACAACTGCAGTTTTTGTTTTGTTTTACGTCCCGTCGAGAAGTTTTCACTCATATTGAGACGTCACCAGCTGTAGGTGAAGTACCACATATTTAGACCTATGCTTAGCGCTCAGGGCCGTAGCAGTGAGGGTTCTTTAACGTGCCAATGCCTACCGTGACACGGGACCTCCGTTTTTAAGGTCATATCCGAAAGACCCGTGATTCTCAGTTTTAAATGCCGAGCGTTTGGCGAAGGAGCAATCACTATCTATTTTTCGTCTTAGGTTTGACGTGGCCATGGCACGAGCGGGGCTCGAACTCACGACCTCCCGGTTACGAAGCGAGCATTGAGCTCCCGCGACCGACAACTGTAGTAATCAAACGTCACTATAGGGAAATGTGTATCTATGACAGCTGTAATAATCAAATGTCACTATAGGGAAATGTGTATCTATGACAGCTGTAATAATCAAACGTCACTATAGAGAAATGTGTATCTATGACAGCTGTAATAATTAAACGTCACTATAGGGAAACGTGTATCTATGACAGCTGTAATAATTAAACGTCACTATAGAGAAATGTATATCTAGTAACAGCTGTAATAATTAAACGTCACTATAGGGAAATGTGTATCTATGAAAGCTGTAATAATCAAACGTCACTATAGGGAAACGTGTATCTATGACAGCTGTAATAATTAAACGTCACTATAGAGAAACGTGTATCTATGACAGCTGTAATAATCAAACGTCACTATAGGGAAATGTATATCTATGACAGCTGTAATAATCAAACGTCACTATAGAGAAATGTGTATCTATGACAGCTGTAATAATCAAACGTCACTATAGAGAAATGTATATCTAGTGACAACTGTAATAATTAAACGTCACTATAGAGAAATGTGTATCTATGACAGCTGTAATAATCAAACGTCACTATAGAGAAATGTGTATCTAGTGACAGCTGTAATAATTAAACGTCACTATAGGGAAACGTGTATCTATGACAGCTGTAATAATTAAACGTCACTATAGAGAAATGTATATCTAGTAACAGCTGTAATAATTAAACGTCACTATAGGGAAATGTGTATCTATGACAGCTGTAATAATTAAACGTCACTATAGGGAAATGTGTATCTATGGCAGCTGTAATAATCAAACGTCACTATAGAGAAATGTGTATCTATGACAGCTGTAATAATCAAACGTCACTATAGGGAAATGTGTATCTATGACAGCTGTAATAATCAAACGTCACTATAGAGAAATGTGTATCTATGACAGCTGTAATAATCAAACGTCACTATAGAGAAATGTGTATCTATGACAGCTGTAATAATCAAACGTCACTATAGAGAAATGTGTATCTATGACAGCTGTAATAATCAAACGTCACTATAGAGAAATGTGTATCTATGACAGCTGTAATAATCAAACATCACTATAGAGAAATGTGTATCTATGACAGCTGTAATAATCAAACGTCACTATAGAGAAATGTGTATCTATGACAGCTGTAATAATCAAACGTCACTATAGAGAAATGTGTATCTATGACGGCTGTAATAATCAAACGTCACTATAGAGAAATGTGTATCTATGACAGCTGTAATAATCAAACGTCACTATAGAGAAATGTCTATCTATGACAGCTGTAATAATTAAACGTCACTATAGGGAAATGTGTATCTATGAAAGCTGTAATAATCAAACGTCACTATAGGGAAACGTGTATCTATGACAGCTGTAATAATTAAACGTCACTATAGAGAAACGTGTATCTATGACAGCTGTAATAATCAAACGTCACTATAGGGAAATGCATATCTATGACAGCTGTAATAATCAAACGTCACTATTGAGAAATGTGTATCTATGACAGCTGTAATAATCAAACGTCACTATAGAGAAATGTGTATCTATGACAGCTGTAATAATCAAACGTCACTATAGAGAAATGTATATCTAGTGACAACTGTAATAATTAAACGTCACTATAGAGAAATGTGTATCTATGACAGCTGTAATAATCAAACGTCACTATAGAGAAATGTGTATCTAGTGACAGCTGTAATAATCAAACGTCACTATAGGGAAATGTATATCTATGACAGCTGTAATAATCAAACGTCACTATAGAGAAATGTGTATCTATGACAGCTATAATAATCAAACGTCACTATAGAGAAATGTGTATCTATGACAGCTGTAATAATCAAACGTCACTATAGAGAAATGTATATCTAGTGACAACTGTAATAATTAAACGTCACTATAGAGAAATGTGTATCTATGACAGCTGTAATAATCGAACGTCACTATAGAGAAATGTGTATCTAGTGACAGCTGTAGTAATTAAACGTCACTATAGGGAAACGTGTATCTATGACAGCTGTAATAATTAAACGTCACTATAGAGAAATGTATATCTAGTAACAGCTGTAATAATTAAACGTCACTATAGAGAAATGTGTATCTATGACAGCTGTAATAATCAAACGTCACTATAGAGAAATGTGTATCTATGGCAGCTGTAATAATCAAACGTCACTATAGAGAAATGTGCATCTATGGCAGCTGTAATAATCAAACGTCACTATAGAGAAATGTGTATCTATGAAAGCTGTAATAATTAAACGTCACTATAGAGAAATGTGTATCTATGAAAGCTGTAATAATTAAACGTCACTATAGAGAAATGTGTATCTATGAAAGCTGTAATAATTAAACGTCACTATAGGGAAATGTATATCTATGACAGCTGTAATAATCAAACGTCACTATAGAGAAATGTGTATCTATGAAAGCTGTAATAATTAAACGTCACTATAGAGAAATGTGTATCTATGAAAGCTGTAATAATTAAACGTCACTATAGAGAAATGTGTATCTATGAAAGCTGTAATAATTAAACATCACTATAGGGAAATGTATATCTATGACAGCTGTAATAATTAAACGTCACTATAGAGAAATGTGTATCTATGACAGCTGTAATAATGAAACGTCACTATAGAGAAATGTGTATCTATGACAGCTGTAATAATCAAACGTCACTATAGAGAAATGTGTATCTATGACAGCTGTAATAATCAAACGTCACTATAGGGAAATGTATATCTATGACAGCTGTAATAATCAAACGTCACTATAGGGAAATGTGTATCTATGACAGCTGTAATAATCAAACGTCACTATAGAGAAATGTGTATCTATGACAGCTGTAATAATCAAACGTCACTATAGAGAAATGTGTATCTATGACAGCTGTAATAATCAAACGTCACTATAGAGAAATGTATATCTATGACAGCTGTAATAATCAAACGTCACTATAGAGAAATGTGTATCTATGACAGCTGTAATAATCAAACGTCACTATAGAGAAATGTGTATCTATGACAGCTGTAATAATCAAACGTCACTATAGAGAAATGTGTATCTATGACAGCTGTAATAATCAAACGTCACTATAGAGAAATGTGTATCTATGACAGCTGTAGTAATCAAACGTCACTATAGAGAAATGTGTATCTATGACAGCTGTAGTAATCAAACGTCACTATAGAGAAATGTGTATGTATGACAGCTGTAATAATCAAACGTCACTATAGAGAAATGTGTATCTATGACAGCTGTAATAATCAAACGTCACTATAGAGAAATGTGTATCTAGTAACAGCTGTAATAATGAAACGTCACTATAGAGAAATGTGTATCTATGACAGCTGTAGTAATCAAACGTCACTATAGAGAAATGTGTATCTATGGCAGCTGTAATAATCAAACGTCACTATAGAGAAATGTTTATCTATGACAGCTGTAATAATCAAACGTCACTATAGGGAAACGTGTATCTATGACAGCTGTAATAATTAAACGTCACTATAGAGAAATGTGTATCTATGACAGCTGTAGTAATCAAACGTCACTATAGAGAAATGTGTATCTATGACAGCTGTAATAATCAAACGTCACTATAGAGAAATGTATATCTATGACAGCTGTAATAATCAAACGTCACTATAGAGAAATGTGTATCTATGACAGCTGTAATAATCAAACGTCACTATAGAGAAATGTGTATCTATGACAGCTGTAATAATCAAACGTCACTATAGAGAAATGTGTATCTATGACAGCTGTAATAATCAAACGTCACTATAGAGAAATGTGTATCTATGACAACTGTAATAATCAAACGTCACTATAGAGAAATGTGTATCTATGACAGCTGTAGTAATCAAACGTCACTATAGAGAAATGTGTATCTATGACAGCTGTAATAATCAAACGTCACTATAGAGAAATGTGTATCTATGAAAGCTGTAATAATCAAACGTCACTATAGAGAAATGTGTATCTATGACAGCTGTAATAATCAAACGTCACTATAGAGAAATGTGTATCTAGTAACAGCTGTAATAATGAAACGTCACTATAGAGAAATGTGTATCTATGACAGCTGTAGTAATCAAACGTCACTATAGAGAAATGTGTATCTATGACAGCTGTAATAATCAAACGTCACTATAGGGAAACGTGTATCTATGACAGCTGTAATAATTAAACGTCACTATAGAGAAATGTTTATCTATGACAGCTGTAATAATCAAACGTCACTATAGAGAAATGTGTATCTATGACAGCTGTAATAATCAAACGTCACTATAGAGAAATGTGTATCTATGACAGCTGTAATAATCAAACGTCACTATAGAGAAATGTGTATCTATGACAGCTGTAATAATCAAACGTCACTATAGAGAAATGTGTATCTATGACAGCTGTAGATTTTGGATTTTATAGACTAAGGTGGAAGGTATAGGCACAAGGTGCAGTCAGTGGCATTCACTTTAGAGCACACATACATTGAATTACAAGTGAAGCCCTAGTTCATAAAGGTTATGAAAAGGTGTTTGAATTTCATAGTTAATTGAAATAAGGTAGAGTGCTCTAAATTGTAGGTTATGTCATGGACATTCGCTTAATTTCATTTTGTTTTTAACAATCTATTTTGATATTGTGAAATGGTTGAATGATTGATTGATTGTTGTTTTCCGCCACACTCAACAATTTTTCAGTTATCTGGTGGCGTCCAGTTTTTATTGGTGGAGGAGAGAACCCAGATACAATGTACCTGGGAAGAGACCACCGACCTTCCGAATGTAAACTGGCAAACTTTCTCACATATATCGGCGCAAGCGAAAATCAAACCCGTGCGAGGAGAGGTGAGGGTATTGTGAAATGGAATTTTTTATTGCATACTTGATTATTTTTAACAAAAATCAAACGAAAAAAAAAAATTCTTTTAATATTTTTTGTTTGTTTTGTAAATAAGAGAATGTGAAATCTTTGAGTTCACCAATTGGTATGAGGGCGAGTCAATAAGTAACCAACCTAACTTATTTCCGGTTGAGATCCACCTCTTTTTTATTTTTATTTTATTATCTTTTTTTTTTTTTTTTTTTTTTTTTTTTTTTTTTTTTTACTTTTATTTTATTTTGATGTAATTGCCCTCCAGTGTGATGCACTTAGACTAACGGTGTTCAAATGCCATCAGCTCAGAACTGAAAAAGTCAGAATCCTTTCCCCCATTGACCCACTTCTCAACTACCATCACGACTTCTTCATCAAACCGGAATGACGTCCGCGGATCTTCTTTTTCAAGTTTGGGAATAGGAAGAAGTCGCTTAGGAGCTAGGTAAGGCAAATAGACAGGATGTGGTATTAATTCATACTCGTTTCACTCTACAATATCCGTTGCAACTTTGCAAGTGTGGACTCTCACGTTGTCCTGTTACAGCAAAACACCTTTAGAGAGTTTACTTCGGCGTTTTTCACGGATGGCAGTTCTCAGCTAGTCTAGCAAGTTTGCATAGTACACTCCAATTATTGTACTTCCCTAGGGTAAAAAGTCGAACATAATAACGCTTTTTTCGTCCCCAAATACTGTGGTCATGGCCTTGCCAGGAGATGGTTGTGTCTTGAACTCCCTTGGCCTCGGAGACCCCGGCCCTACCCACTGATGACTCTGAGCTTTATTCTCTGGCTCATAATAATGAACCCAAGTCTCCTGTGCAGTCATCAGACGCAAAAGAAAATCATCTTTTGACCTAAATACGCTTCAACAAGGCGCTGCAAACTGATGATCTGGGTGCCGTTTGCTCATCGGTTGGGGACCCCACGGGTTGTTAGCTTCTGCATACCTAAACGATCTCGTAAGATTTTCGAAACGCTACCATGCGAAATGCCCTAGTGTCTGCGCTATTTCTACCATGTGAAATGGCTGCGCTATTTCTTCCAACTGACTCGCCTCTCAGAGTATACCAGATCCCGAACTTTATTACACATTTCTTCGTCGTGGGGTCCAGTGGGCGTCCAGACCTGGCTTCATCTTCTAAAGACGTTCTATCGCTTTTGAATTCTCGTACACAGAATTTAACTTGAGCATAAGATGGTGCAGAAGACCCATAAACATCAGCGGACTCGCCGTGCATTTCCTTGCTTGTTTTACCTCAGAAATACAAGTACCGAATTACAGCATGGTACTCAAAATTAGATGAATAGCATGCCTTTGCTTCACTAGCCATGTTTGACATTCAGTGTCTTAATAAAAATGACTCGAAATGCTTGCAATTTTGTACCCAGATATAAAACATGTATTGAAACAAGGCATGAAAATCGTTACCGTCACGGTCAATCGGAAATGGGATAGGCTGGTTATTTATTGACTTGCCCTCGTATGGTGGTGATCTTGTTTCTTAAGTACCTGGAGTAAATGTGTTTTATTTGGATGTGGAAAATTATTGATGTCACTGTCACAGAATACTGGAGTTGAGACGTCTCTATGAACGTTTCAGTTGTACAACCATGCAGACATATTTATACAAGTACAGTTTGGGTACTGAGTGTAAACACCCTGGTATTGTTGTGATTTAGTACTGTATTTAAGGTAATGGATCGATATGAATTTTAAAATAATAGTGCAACCATAAATTAAACTCGTGCTTCACAGCCAAAATCACTAAACTATGATTCCGCTAATATCAGTACAGATTTGTAAGTCTTGACTGGCTTGATATCTTTCGTTTGACAGGAATGGTGTCCTTCAGGAACAAGATATATGGTTCATGGTTTCTTCAGGCTGTTGCCTTCATATTTGCTAGATATTCCTACAAAGATGATATTCTTCAGATGCTTACAAAGGTATTTGATTAGTGGTATATGATGTAGACTTACGGGAGTGTTATATGTATGTGTTTTAATATGGATAATATCCAGGATTATTGCATGACATTGAATAATATCCAGGATTATTGCATGACATTGAATAATATCCAGGATCATTGCATGACAATGGATAATATCCAGGATTATTGCATGACATTGAATAATATCCAGGATTATTGCATGACAATGGATGATATCCAGGATTATTGCATGACAATGCCTGAATAAAACAAAACCTTGTATATGTGACAAACAAGGCCTCGTATTTATATTCATGTAGAAATTGCCTGATGAAAATATAAAGCACTTCATTAAAATCACTCACAATTTATGGTGAAATATTGTGTTTTGACTGCCTTTGCAGGTAAATGAACTTGTATCACGAGGCAGAGCAAAGGACAGTAAGCAAAAGAAAGAGTTTGTGGCGATTTCTGAATTCAGTTCTACTCTCTCAAAAAGTCTGTACTTCTGTCCTGGTCTTGTGTCGGAAGAAATTCAACAGAACAGAATTCAACAAGCTTCCAGCTGACAGCGACTCTTCAACAAGTCTCCAGCTGAAAATGACTCTTCAACAAGCCTCTGCGTGACAGTGATTACTTCTCGTACTGTGTGTTATGTAGATTAAAATAATAATTGTGCATGACAAACAACATATTTGGATATTGTTGAAATTCAGATAAAAAAATATTATAGAAATAGAATTCAAAGAGTGGATTTGCTACAGTTAGCAGTTTAATGATTAGCACACTTAATATCACATGTAATAATTCTACACATGCGATAATTCATTTGGTTTGAACAGAGATGAATGCATATGAATAAATTAATAACTTTTTCACTATAATCATGTTAGATCATATGAATTTTTCAGGCCACTGATGTCCATCATATTGTATATTTCTGATATCCGACATATGAACATTTCTAATTTCTCGGATGCTACTGGACGAATTTTGACCAAAGAACCAGGCTCGCTAAAAGTCTGGTTGGCTTTAAATCCGAGAGCAATTTGAAATTACATTCTAAATAAAACAGTCACGTGGGACCTTTTCCGTTTATATTGTCAATATTGTCAAATTTTCTTTCCATAGTGTTTTAACTGTTTTATTTGTATTGCATTATATCTGTATGATTTGTGGTGCAAACATGTTATTAGAAATTCACTGGTTCAAGAATTCTTTTCTGGGGGAGGGGTGTTTCTGATACCATCCCTCTCTCTCTCTCTCTCTCTCTCTCTCTCTCTCTCTCTCTCTCTCTCTCTCTCTCATTGAATTTTTAAGACCCATGTGTCACAAAATGTCAAACACATCAAATACTACAATGCTGAGTTCACGATGGATACTTGTGATAACACCACTTTTTGATGTATTGGTCAAATTACAACATATATACTAAGAACTAACAGGTGTGTCTATATACCAACAGACACACATCAATATTTTGTCACCCAAATCATGGAAAAAGAGCCATGCTGTATAATAATGCAAGACGGGTATGTGCTATTGTAAGTGGAAAACAAAATATCAGAAACTTCTGTCTAGATTAATTGAAAGTATTTCAGTTACAGCGAAATAATTGCTATCTTGGGAAATGGATATATTTCACAAAGTATGCGTTTTCATCTGCTTTGCAGGATAACCCCCGAGCTTCAGAAATGTTGTTTTGAAATATAAAGGCCTCGGCTTTTATATTTTGAGCAAGTTTGAGATGATGGTGATCTTGCAACACCCCTGAAAACAAGAACTTTATTTTTATTCTACTATAGCTCCGGAGTTTTACTTAAACAGAACGAATTAAGATACTCTCTGACGTCATGGCATTTTCCTAAAACAGAAAGACGAAAAAGGTGAAATTGTAAGTGTACTATATTAAATGATATGTCAAGGATTTAGGTTTAGTTTGATATTAATTAGTGGCGAAACTAGAGGGAGTTACCCCCCCCCCCCCCCCCCCTGGTTGAATATAATTTTTGAAAAGGTCATTCTGCTTAGCCACTGCTAATGCCATGGAATTATCTGCTCTGCGCACAGGCCAACAAAACTACACACTCTTTAAAGAAGGTCAACTTAACTGTGCATCGCCGTGTTTGTATCGATATATGAACGCAGACGACTGCTTTCTTTTTTTTTCTTTTCTTTTCTTTTTTTTCAATGTCGGGTTTCCTTCATTTATATTATTTTTTTCATACGTTGATTAATTTTGATGAAATTATCAGTTATTGATTTTACTGTTGTATTGGCAAAATAAGAAGTGTAAAAACAGAAGGCAGAATCGCGGAATAGTCATAAAATAGATCTGCATTTAATAGTCGTAAAATAGGTCTGCATTTAATAGTCGTAAAATAGGTCTACATTTCGCAGTCATAAAATAGATCTACATTTCGCAGTCATAAAATAGATCTACATTTCACAGTCATGAAGCCGCCCGCGTGGCGCAGTGGTTAGAGCGTCGGGTTGGGCTCAAAGATCTGATGATCCTTGAGTCGGGGGTTCGAATCCCACTGTGGGACGTGGGTGCCGGTCTTTCGGATGAGACCGTATAAACCGAGGTCCCGTGTCGCAGTAGGTGTGGCACGATAAAGATCCCTCCCTGCTCAAAGGCCCTGAGTGCCGAGCATAGGCCTAAATTTGCAGCCCTGTCACCGGTAATGGTGACAGCCGCCGGATAGCTGAAAAATTGCTCAGGCGGCTATAAACAAACAAAAAAACAAACACAGTCATGAAATTGGTCTACATTTAGCAGTCATAAAATAGGTCTACATTTAACAGACATAAATAAGTCTGCATTTAAGCAATGTCGTACAGTCAATATTTTGTGCACGTACAGCAATGATATACCGGGTATACAAGAGACACTAACAATCGTGTGAAGTCCATATATAATGTATTTGAAGATTGTTTTCTCTGGTGATTTGATACTGTAAGCAACGACAGAACGAAAAAAAAAAAAGACACCAGATATTTTTTTTCTAAACTAATGTATGACCATTAATAACAGACTGCAGCAGAAGACCTTGTCTTTCATATGCCTAATCCAATGTCACCTTCTTTCACTAGATTCAAAGATTGTCTGATAACCCTGCACGACCTGTGTGCGATATGCAATTTGTATATAAAGCAAGAATTTTCTTGTAATTCGTTCAACTTTTACAACATGACAACCCTCGGAATTTTTTGTGTAGTCTGTGTGTTTGGTAGGTGCACCTAAGAAGTTTTTTTTTTTTAAATTAATAGTGACCGTGGTTAAATGTTAAATTATTAAATAATACATTAAATATGACATCATATCTATGGAATTCTGCGTAGTTTGGTAGAAAATCAATTTTCTTCAGGAAAGATTATTTTCTGTGAATTCCCCCTTGGAATTTGCTAATATTCTAGTATAACATCATCATGAGAAAAAAATAGATTATTACATTTGTGTGCAAAGTAATGAGGACAGTCGTAAGATAAGTTTTCTGAAAAGATTATACACTGGGGACATTTCTTTGGTATTCTTCTTTCACTTACAATAATTTACATGTACAATATTGCCAGTGATTACTGTAGCCATTTTATTCACACTCGATGTTGATTTGACACCGTACATTATTTTGACAAGTTGTGGACAATGTGGAGTCTTGTACAGTTAAGCCTCTCGCTATTTAACTCGGTATCAGAAATTGACTGAACAGAAATGGTAGAATCATTATCAAGCTGGGAAACTGAAGATTACTTAAATCTTTCTTAACTGACCTTTTACACGCACGGTGAGTACTACAAACGCAGTAAGTACAAATTCCTAACGCCGCGCCATAGGATATCTCGTAACCAGCCCAGTGGTCCATTTTTGAGTTACCGTATTCCGGCATGATTCTAACATTTACTTTGTACTTGATGCGGGTACATCACCATCCGGTTTTCAACATGAATTTCGGAATTTTAAAGTACCAGAATTAAATAGGTCTTTAAATGATCGGGGAGTTACTGCCACTTTTTAGAAAAGATAACATGTTAAGACTATCTCGACTTGCAGAAGAATTGTATTTAAGTGTAACAAGGAACTGTGCGTCCCCAATTTCGATTGCGTCATCATTCCGGTGATTGATTAATATTTTCTAGATAGATGATGCTTCCCGGGTTCTTGGCAAAAATGTGTAGTTGTTAACCGAAAAAGCTTGGGGTAAAGATGATGTTGTGTTCGTTCACAATTTACAAAATGTCTGGAGCATAATTTGTGACGTGAGCGGTTGTAGTCACGGCGCCTTAACACTTTAAGCATTTTATGCAGAGTTTGGGCTGTTTAGATTTGAGAAATGGAAAGAATTCCCCATCACCCATGAACCCATATCTCCTCTTCTTCGTATCTGACGTACATCCTTCCACAACACAATAGAACTTTTACTGCGCTTTTATTAAAACTAAGCAAATTCGAGAATTCTTCTCCATCGGAAGCTTTGGGTGTCATCGTGTGCTTCATGTCATTCGGAACAGTAGTTTGGGTTACTGTTACTGCACTTCCGGGTCAGCTGATGCACAGGAACGAAATTGACTCTGATTGCGAGTGATTTGATTGATGTAATTAAATATCTGCGAGTTCTAAAAATGTAACGGAAACACGAAAGTAAAGAAGAATGTCTAACCAATATATTGATATATGCACATCCAATGTTTTGACTTGCTGCGAGTGAAAAATAAGGCGAAGTTTGAACCAGGTGAGGCAGACGACGTGAAAAGAGTCGCATGCCTTCTCTTCATATAATCACTCATAACGTAATATTTACTAATACGTGTCAGAGACGAAAAATAACATATTTGGGTGACTTTTAATGCATATTTACAAAATATAAGCAGAAAAAAAAAATTAGTGTGTCTATTTCAGACCAGAAAAAAGAAAAATAGAGTGATAAGGTGGGTGGCGGGATGGAATGATCATGATCCATGCCCCAAGTGTCTGTGTCTTCGATAAAAGTGCCATGTAGGTATTTCAACCTCCCGCCCCCTTTTGTGTTCTTTTAATTATGATTGGTCCATATTTTTGCAGGTATAGTTGTCGTCCAGTCCTGTACAACAAACTCCGATTGTTCTTCGGCTGCGTGTCTTGCAGGCCAAACTGCCTGGTGTCATGGCGGCCATTGTCACTGTCACCATGACGTTGAGTGTCATCACGCGTATGAATGCACATGCGCAGGCAACCAGGTGTCCACTTGTGACAGTCATCATTGCCATTGTCACCATACTCACAGCTGAGACGCATGTATGTATCTAAAATTTGATTTACATGATTTTTTTCATCAACATTTTTTTTTCTATATCCTCTATTGATTTTAACACGTGTTATGTTTTTTGTATTTTCAGTATTGACTTTGAATATACCGAGAAATAAATCTGATTGAAAATAAATGCTTCCGTTCAATAATTTTCAAGTAATGCAGGACATATAATAATATTTTATTCGATAAATCCCGGGTACCAATATCAACAAAGCTGTTTTTATTAATTAAAATCCATGGCTATAAATATATATATACACATATATACATTGGTTGCACAAGTTTTCATTCAACAATTTTCGCCGATTTCATGAATGAAAAGAACTTGATTGATTGAACATATTTTATTGCCAAGATTTTAAAAAGAAAAAGATTGGGCACAAGTTCTTGCAACTTAGAAGCTCTCTCCTACACAACAAAATACAGAAATGTTCAATATATATATATATATATATATATATATATATATATATATATATATATATATATATATATAACCCAGTGGGAATCAGGGTTGTTAGAATAGATCCTTAATACTCCCTTGTTTGTCGTAAGAGGCGACTAAATGGGGCGGTCCTTCGGATGAGACCGCAAAAACTGAGGTCCTGTGTCACAGCAGGTGTGGCACGTTAAAGATCCTTCCCTGCTCGAAGGCCATAAGCGTCGAGCATAGGCCTAAATTTGCAGCCCTTTACCGGTAATGGTGACGTCTCCATATGAGTGAAAGATTCTCGAGCCGGACGTTAAACAATATATTATCAATCAATCATATAATCAATATATATATATATATATATAGAGAGAGAGAGAGAGAGAGAGAGAGAGAGTATTCATTTAGACGAATCATCATTGATCATTAAAGTTGCGGCATCAAAAATATTGAAATACTATAGAGTGCGTAAAGGTCAAAAGGAATTAAACTAAAAACGGTCAGATTTCTTTGAAAATAACTGTACAATAGAAAATAAATGTTGTCTTTCTCTAATACTAATGGATTTGTCTCCCAAACGTAGTACACGAGTGCCCACTATGTGTAAGTGTCCATTCTAAAGATAAATTAAACAAATCTTTTCTAGGAGTAGAATATTTTACACAAGAGAAAAAGATGTGGTATGAATCCTCTGTTTTACCACAGGAACACAAAGGACTATCAATACTATTACATCTGATTAAATCTTTGTTTAAAATACAAGCATGTCTCAATCTAGTGTGTATTACGTTCCTGTAGCGTTCTCCATGAGAACGTTACGATAGGAGGTGTGGTTTAGACATTTGTAAACAGCTTTTAAACAAACGTATAGTGACAGGTCATCTTATTTCCAAAGGTACAGCGTCCCACTCTTCTATCGCTACTGGCACAAAGGACGGTTTGTACGTATTGAGTCGACACTTGGGAATGCTATAATTTTGTGACTGTGTAGTTACATAATTTGACTCATATGAATGTATATTTGGGTGATATACTTTCGAAATAGCCGGGAACCATATTGTGGTAAATTCTATATGTAATTGATCTTGATTTGACCTTTCATCTATCTAAGCGGTTCCCACCCAGTTTCCAAAAAGAAGTAATCTCTTGATGTGAAAGTGGTAGGACCGGTTACCATTCGTGCAGTAACTAATTGTAGTTTTTCCAGAATCTTGCGTAGAACACCCTGAAACATGAAATCTGTAACCAAATTCAAAAGCATATCACACTTATTTCTGATACTTTTCAAATGAAAAATATCTAAAGTGAATTGCGTTTGATTGGTTGACCAAAGGTTGGTTTATCTGTCGATAAGATTAAGAGAATATAAGTTATTTGATAAATAGGATTGATAAATAACGCCACACGGGCAGTTGTTGACAAAAACGAGTGCTTGGTCCTATAGTGTACAGTTCTTGACACTGTTTTAAAAAGTAAATAAATTTCAAAATAATCATATAACATAGTAAATCATTTTTTTAATAACAAGGTCTAATTGCGACTCGATATTGGTTGAATGTAATACCTATTGTCAAGTGGAGAAAATAGAAATTGAGCATTATTTAAATGAGTCGCAAAGAGACCTATAACGATGTATTCATCTATTGTGTTTATTTTGGGGGGTTGACGTTTGATATTGAATGAGAAAGTAATAACCAGAATAAGTATACAGGTATACAGGTATGCAGGTATACAGGTATACAGGTATACAGGTATACAGGTATGGCATTTTGTTGTTCTACCAAATGTAACACCTACAAAAACAGAAAAAAACGTATGTGTTGCTTAAAAGCAGAATAAGTGGTAACAAATAAGATAATCAAAAATAACGCAGGGAAAGGATTAGTTGTATTGACATGAAACATAATAATATACATGTTCTCAAACAGCTGAAGAAAAACAAAACAATATACACTTATGCATGTACAAAATAATTGTGTTGCCGCCATAATCAAAAGTGGATGATTGATTGATTGTTTGTTTGTTTTACGTCCCGTCGACAATTTTTCACTCATATTGAGACGTCACCAGCTGTAGGTGAAGTACCACAAATTTAGACCTATGCTTAGCGCTCAGGGCCGTAACAGTGAGGGTTCTTTAACGTGCCAACACCTACCGTGACACGGGACCTCCGTTTTTAAGGTCATATCCGAAAGACCTGTGATTCTCACTTCTAAATGCCGAGCGTTTGGCGAAGGAGCAATCACTACCTATTTTTCGTCTTAGGTTTGACGCGGTCATGGCACGAGCGGGGCTTGAACTCACGACCTCCCGGTTTTGAAGCGAACGCTCTAACCACTGAGCTACCGGGACCGGTGGAACAACAATAATGTTACACAAAGAAAATACAAAATGTGTGGGGAAATAATGGCTGAATGAAATACTAAATACTGTCATATCATTCAAGTTCATTAGCTGTGATAATTTGAAATCATGATGTTAGTCCTGCAGGTATTGACACGGAACGCGTAATACGCTCAATCAGTCAGTTTGCATTTTAAAATCTCGGAGGCTGTCCACGAATCCCTCTAAAACGCTAGCAAATTGCAAATTGACATCGAGAAGGAAAACCCCAAAGGAGCAATGCACGTCCCAGATAAATCATCGCCAGACTCAATTCCGTTGATGTAACGTTCCGCCGACTAAACAAATATTCTTACAAGTTCAAAGACAATGGATTTTGTTCCTCCGTCCACATTAATGAGGACCTCACAAAATTCCGGGATAAACTGGTGCATATTGGACGACAACTTGTCAAAAAACGTACACTAAGAAGAGTCTTGTTCTCAAATGGTAATATCCGAGTGTAGGACTTCGACAATCGTTTTTCATTTCAATCAGATCTGATTCCGTTACACTCGGGGATGTACTGGCAGGTTTGGACAACTATAGGAAGGTCCACAGTTTGATTCGTACTTGTCATTTAAACCAGCTAGCATCAAAACGTGTAATAATCATTAATCTTGATATTCAATCACTTATTTGAAATATATTTTACCAGTTCTCTTACGCTGTTAGAAAACTGTGATTTAAAAACCACTTGAATCATTTGAAAAATAGTAATTTGTTAAATTAATGACTTATAAATGTATCACCAACATCCTCTGGTTAAGCAGTATTGTTTCTGTCTTTACAGTGCTCTCTCGATAGATTGCCCCTTCCCGTTATAATGCTACACCCACTTACTACCTGAAAGTCCTAAAGAACAGATTTCTTCCCGTGTTTACACCCCAGGTAAAATGCCAACCCCGCATAATGCCACACGTCGCTGATTCATTCATTCGTTTGATGCGTTCAAACCAACTGAATGTGGTTTATGAGGTACAGCAGAAAAATTTCATGTATTAATACAAGTATCGTCAGAAGAATGTATATAGGTATGCACATAAACAAAACTATAAACATAGATATGGACAAAAGAGAAGTTTGGTGTCAAGGAGAACAGACGAATCCATGTCTTTAGGTTAAACATACACAGTTTTTTAAGGTTTTTAATATTACTGGTTGACATAATTTCATAAAATTTCAATATCTTTGGTCTAGTATAATATTTTCTGTGTAAGCATTCATCTGCAATTTTTGCATCATTGCATAAAACACGATCTTTCGTTATATGGTATATTAAACCATCGGCCAGTCTCCGCTGGGAGGCGATGGTTCGTGGTACGAAATCTCAAAATGCTGCTGCAGAGTTCCTTGGGTTAATTTTCTAAGTAGGATTCCACACCAAAATTTGTTTTAAAAATTCTGTACCTTGTACCCTTGGTAGAACTAAAAACATGACATGACCACGTCTGGATAAATTGATCCGTAAGACTTTGTTTTACAGCGTTTGTTTTCCTCTTTTCATTTACAATGTACTTTGTTCACACACCATACGTTAGTCCACACATATTTAAAATTCTATTAATAAAGTCAAGCCATGGATTCCTAAATGTTCCATAGTAGTACTGTGTATATAAATAATGGTAAAAAAATTACAATTTTGTTTTCGTGACCAGACGTTAATTTGGCCCATTAAGAAATCATTCTTGTATACACATTAATACAATAGGAAAACGTCCCGTTCCGCCACATACCATAAATGACGGAGTGGAGCTTTTTATATGAGAAATATGCTTCAAACATTTTAAGTGGAGAACTTCTATAATTTGTAAATTTTCCTATCCCCAAATCTCGCACCCAAAAATTAAAATTGGTAAAATGACTTTGTCATACAGGCCTGGTAAATTAGATTGTCTGATTTCTCTTATTATGCCATATACAGATTTCTGGGCTTGTTCGCGTGGATGCTTATTAGCTTGCAAAAAGAACTTGATACAATGCCTAGGGATATGAATTCGTTCACATTCTTAATGATACTTCCTTCATAGTAAAAACAATTCTTCAACACTGGACTTTTTGAAAAAAAAATCAGAATGTTTGTTTTTTCAACATTAACATTCAATTTTCGCTGCAGTATATAAAACGTTCATGCGACGCGTGTTGTAAATCTTCGGAGGATTCAGCCAAAATGACTGTGTCATCAGCAGCATACAATAAAATTAAAAGTTTCAGATACATCATTAATTCCTCTTCATTTGATTCAGATATTACCGTGAAGACTATCCACCTCTCTTGTAACAAAAAATATATATCAAGATCATTAATGAAAATGAGAACAAAAAGGGAGATAAATGTTCCCTTTGTCTTACTCCAGCATGCCAAGAAATCACTGGACAGGTCATTCATCTTAATGATTGATTCTATCCCCATGTACATATTTCTTATATAAGTAAAACATTTTCCTTTAATACCATATACAATTAACTTGTTCCAGAGATCGTTTCTCCATAAAATCTAAATATGCACAAATATTTTCTTCACAAACGGTCATATTTTATAGGGTTTATCCTCAATAATTATGTCAGTTACCTAACACCCATCGGTAATCACACCTGTTCTTGGAGAGCGCTGCGATGAATTTTGACAGACTGGATAAGGTAATCAGATGGTCTGGTTAATTACAAAATTCGCTGAATAAAACTGAAAATTATACAGAATGTAGCCAATATAAATTGCTTAACAGAATTTCTTTTTGACTGCTCAGTGAATTGTCAGTAATGGTGAATTCGAAATATTGCCACCCCCGTGTATTGCCTACATTTGTCTAGAACAAAAGTTGGTAATATATCGAGGGAACACTGCACCTAGATAATAAGTCACAGACATTCTATATAACAGGATCAGGAATTATACAAGACGAGCTAGTGATCTCTATAGATTATACCTCAAAATTTCCTATCTCAGTAGGTACTATTAGATATAACTCTTATCAATTCTATTTAAAGCAATCGGTCATGGTTTTCATTATGTACTATACAAGGTTGCTAGATAAACCAATGACAACCAAGTTCTTCCTAATATTACAGATGTTTGTCTGCCAAATTTCATACCAATTTCAGTTGTTATAAATAGCTGAGATATTGAAATCAGTAATGTTTTATTAAAACCAAGTGTCACATTAAAAATCTACATCTATATACATCGTATTCACATCTGGTGAACCTCCGTTTTTTTCACCGTGTACATTTAAAACCCTTTTATGCCTCAAATTTCTGGACCTTTAAGATATTGTTGAGTTCGTGCTGAATTCGGTTTGGACGCGGCAGTCTCAGTAGAAGGACGTCTTCATACTTCTCTGAATTAGTTACGGCAAACAAGTGGGACTATTTCAACTCAGAATTTTTTATTTAAAGTATTTGTATGGTCCTACTTTTCTGTGGTCTTATCCTGTGGTTAAGTGTGGATGTTCCGGCGTCAGACACCGGATATTATCCTAGTATATGTAGTCTTGAGCTCAGGACGTGTGGACCTTGAGCTCAGGACGTGTGGACCTTGAGCTCAGGACGTGTGGAACTCCTCGTCACTGGAGAGAGGGTGTAAGCCTCCACACCAGTCTGGAGCATTAAAGGAGTCATTTAGGAACACTAAGGACATACCAAAGACAAAGACACTGATTGACGGCCACACACAGAAACCAGTTGTATTTTATTGTAGATTATTTTATTTCAATTAAAATGTAAAGTAATAAAAAATCACTAGATAACTATTCCAAAACGTTAGGTCATTTAGATGACACAAAGTTCATTTGAAAATGAGCTACGTTTGTGTGATACGTGAATAGGTGACAGTTTTAGATGTGCGTGATACGTGAATAGGTGACACTTTTAGATACGTGAATAGGTGACACTTTTAGATACCGAATAGGTGACGCTTTTAGATACTTGAATAGGTGACACTTACATACGTAAATAGGTGACACTTTTAGATACGTGTGTGTGATACGTGAATAGGTGACACTTTTAGATACGTGAATAGGTGACACTTTTAGATGCGTGAATAGGTGACACTTTTAGATACGTGTGTGTGGTACGTGAATAGGTGAACACTTTTAGATACGTGTGTGTGATACGTGGATAGGTGACACTTTTAGATATGTGTGTGATACGTGAATAGGTGACACTTTTAGATACGTGTGTGTGATACGTGAATAGTTGACACTTTTAGATACATGAATAGGTGACACTTTTAGATGCGTGAATAGGTGACACTTTTAGATACGTGTGTGTGGTACAGGAATAGTTGACACTTTTAGATACGTGTGTGTGGTACGTGAATAGGTGACACTTTTAGATACATGTGTGTGATACGTGAATAGGTGACACTTTTAGATACATGAATAGGTGACACTTTTAGATACGTGAATAGGTGACACTTTTAGATACGTGAATAGGTGACACTTTTAGATCCATGAATAGGTGACACTTTTAGATACGTGTGTGTGATACGTGAATAGTTGACACTTTTAGATACATGAATAGGTGGCACTTTTAGATGCGTGAATAGGTGACACTTTTAGATACGTGTGTGTGGTACGTGAATAGTTGACACTTTTAGATACGTGTGTGTGGTATGTGAATAGGTGACACTTTTAGATACGTGTGTGTGATACGTGAATAGGTGACACTTTTAGATACATGAATAGGTGACACTTTTTAGATACGTGAATAGGTGACACTTTTAGATACATGAATAGGTGACACTTTTAGATACGTGTGTGTGATACGTGAATAGGTGACACTTTTAGATACGTGAATAGGTGACACTTTTAGATACATGAATAGGTGACACTTTTAGATACGTGTGTGTGATACGTGAATAGGTGACACTTTTAGATACGTGTGTGTGATACGTGAATAGGTGACACTTTTAGATACGTGTGTGTGA
Organism: Ostrea denselamellosa; assembly: GCA_024699665.1. Classification (NCBI taxonomy): domain Eukaryota; kingdom Metazoa; phylum Mollusca; class Bivalvia; order Ostreida; family Ostreidae; genus Ostrea; species Ostrea denselamellosa. Next base: position 332,559 of record JAMZEH010000039.1, read on the forward strand.
TACGTGAATAGGTGACACTTTTAGATACGTGTGTGTGGTACGTGGATAGGTGACACTTTTAGATACGTGTGTGTGATACGTGAATAGGTGACACTTTTAGATACGTTTCAGACCACTTGACTAAGATTAGCTTTAGATGTTGGAAATGACCTATTTTTTCTTTAGCTGTTTCCCATTAATTGTCTTTGACCAAATACATATCCACAGAGCTACATTTTCTATAATGATATCAAGTTGATGGTAATGTTAGAATGCGACAGCATGACTACCTTTATGCAGAAAAGTAGCCTTTGGGGGCACATATAGGGTCACGAGAATTACTGTCTTAATAATAAAAGTGTATGTGCTATCGAGTTATTTTTATATTTCTGTCCTATATCTCGTTGTTATATTCAGATCTTCTGTCCTGGACTAGGTGATTTGGTTTAAGTAATGTTTTATTACAACATTTAGACAATGAAAATTATTGGAGATTTTCTTTACATAGAATTAAATGCTACTTGGAATTATTGTTATGGGTCAGAACAAACCCTATTTTGAATTAAACTCAGCAGAAATCAATCACAACGTCAATTTAAAACTTTGAAACAGTTCATTTACTATTGCTTGAAGAAAAATATATCTATGACAAATTACTAACTTACGATAGGTACACAATATCAGTGTTCAATTGTCAATTATAATCAAAATAATTAAAGAAAAGGTTAAAATAACTAACAGTATTCAATCTCGTAATTCCTAAAGAAATACAAATCACAGAGACGGGCAAACACGGGCCTCTTCACATACCAGAGGTGGTATCAGATGCCTAGGAGGATTAAGCATCCCCTGTTGACCGATCAAAACCTCCGTTAGTCTTACATCCCGATCAGGTAAAGGGAGCAATCTGCAGTAAAAATAAGTGTGCCAAGAACGGCTTAACAATTGGAATGAAACAGGTCGGACAGCATTTGACCTAATGGAAAGTTGTACTGGCAAACTGGATCGTTATAACGACCATAAAATTTGCGAAATACTGACTTTAGACGAGACTGTATAAACCCATGTAACATCAACTTCTTTGTCAGTAGCGTGTCTCGGTTTAAAGACTGATCATATGCAGAACAAGCTCTTGCGTATCGAATCAGTTGGGAGATATAAACACCATATGCAGGTGATGATGGAATATTGCCACTTAGATAAGGGAATGTCATAATAATTCAGAGTGTATTTATGCTAAAAATGATTGTTTCACGCCCCGGAGTTTAATATCATAATAAATAATAATTCATAATGTATTTATACTGAAAATGATTGTTTGGTTGTTTCACGTTTGTTTCCAGTACAACTCCAGTAAATATATTATATAATCTTTATAGCAAAACCAAGTGTTACGTAATCGTTATCGAGAAATGACAATCATCTAGAAATCTTTAGGTGACAGGTGTCAGTCAAGTTCAGATGTACTACACAACATCACAATATCTGAAATAAAATAATGATATTTCGCACTACACCACAACTATTACATCCACGTACAATGAAAATAGACGATCAATCTCACAAATCTCATAATGATTACAAAACTAAGAGTACGGCAGATATGGGCCCCTACACACACCTGCAACCCACAGTCAAAATCTGCATGCAACAATGGCCTGGCAATCAATATGAAACAATTTATGATTTTTTTCTTTCCATTCTTTCTATAAATGATGTGCAGTATATTAGCTTTACGCAATATTTGGAATGAATATAATCAACTTTGAAGGTTATGAATTTGCTTTCTATTTTCATAGTTTATCTTTTTATTAAATCAAAGAAAAATCGATCAGTGTTTACATTGTTTTTTTTAACTTGTATATGAAACGCATGATCAATAGCATCCATTGAAGAATTGCACTCCTCAAAACAAATCTTTACTTAAATTCATAAATTTTAAATGTGAAAAGAAAATTTTACCCGCACTTTCTAAATTGAAGAAATATAGATTAAATTGTTATTATATTGGATCGTCCATCCCTCCGTTTGCTACACATCTTCCTCAACCTCGTCTTTATTTTAAGCATTCAGTAATTAATCTTTTCGAATATGTTAAGTGGCGTCCTGTTGATATGCAATACGGTTTCAGAATTTTCAATTTTACTATGGGGGCAAAATGGAGGCTAAGATACGATGTTTCTTTTTTTTATTCTAGAACTCTTCTTAAATTTCGCACAGTAGCCAAATCATCTTTTGAAGATAATTGTTGGTGTCCTATAGATATGGAATAAGGATTCAGAATTTTTATTTTTCATCCTGGTGCCCAAATCTTTGGGAAGATGACTGGTGGTGTCTTGTAAATATGCAATAAGGTTTTAGAATTTTCATTTTTACCATGGGACACCAATTGACGTTGTAAAACGACGATGTTTTTTTAAAAACACACTCTGGTTCACAAAACTCACAGATATGCAATAAGATTAGGAATTTTCTTTATCATCCTGGAATCCAAATAAGGGTTGAAAAACTAGTCTCTTGTTTTTACATTCTGGTTCCAAGAACTCCTCTTACATTTCATGCAGTAGCCAAATCATCTTTTCGAAGATGATTGGTGGTGTCCTTTAGATGTACAATAAGTTTTCGGAATTTTCTTTTTCATCTTGAGGGGCAAATGGGATGGGAAAACAAGAAACAAAAACCTAGTGTTCAATGCATTGTATCATGTGCAGCAAGAATATATTTACTTTAAAGTTGGGATCCCAACCATTTTAAAGATACGTATTTGAACAATAAAATAGAAACGCTGGGATGGGGATGACCCCGGGACATTTGCCCATTAGAATACTCATTGCATCTTGATATGTGCAGCAGGAATATATGTGGTTAGGGTTTAGGAACTTGATTTACTGTAAATGTACATTATTACTCGAAGAACTTGACTATATTTACAGTCATCTACATAAATAAATCCCCTGCTCTGGCCTTTAATTCAACATTTAGATAAATCTCCAACGTTTTATATATTCACAATAATCATTTTCATTCACACATCGATTCGATATATACTCGCGTAAAAACACTACAGTCTTTCACATCTGCTTCCTACTTAGATATTTTATGAGAATAGATGCTGACGGCAAGTTGGCAAGTAGATTTTATGACAAGCGGGACGATTTCAATTTCTCCATCGTCAGCTTCCCTTTTCTATGTAGCAATATTCCATTATCATCTGCATATGTTGTTTACATCTCTCAATGATTCGATACGCAAGAGCTTGTTCTGCGTATGATCAGTTTTTAAATCAAGACAAGCTACTGACAAACAAGAGTACAAATAAAACCAAATCGTTTGCTTACTAAAATCCAGTTGATTAAAATTCAACCTTCACAAGCTCTTTTCTTTTGCAACTGGTCTGCGTCGTTCGTCAACAATTGAACATTTTTAACTTCTTGATGACGACCATTTCAATTCTTTTCAAATTTGATAAATAGCATCTCTGGGACAAGGGGAACCTGAATTATAAATTTCACACCTGCACCTCTGGGTTCTTAGGGGCAGGACATAATCTGCCAAAATATTAATCTATTTTCAAAAATCTTTTTTACAACCGCTTATACGCGAAAAACAAAACTAATTGCATAGTGACGTAGAGCAGGAAGACTTCTACTAAACTAAATTTACAGATTCTGACTCGAGAGCGGGATCAATCTTGGTATATAGTATATGTGTGTAAAACAATTAAATAACATTTTTAGTGCTATTGAAGCTAAACTGAAACAAAATGGGCATTTGGAAAGGACAGGTTGTCCTTTACCACAATTGTAAATATGGTGATACCAGGGGTAGGGATTTTGAAATCAGAATGGTCAATTAATAAATATGAGAAGAATTGAACATTGCTAACTTCTTGATAACTATCATTTCTATTATTTTGAAATTTGAAGCATCTTTTGGACAAGGGGGAGGGGACATAAATTATGAATTTCAGAACTCCTGAATTGCTGATCCCTTGGTAGCGGGGCAAAAACTGTCAAATATTGATCAATTTTCAAAAATCTTCTCTACAACCACACATGTTTAAGGAAAAACAAAACGGATAATGATATAGAACAAGAATATCTCTACCGTAATTGTAAATTTCATGATTCCCGGAGTACAGATTCTGACCCCAGGGCGGGGTCAAACTTGGTATATAGTGTTATATATAAAACACTTAAATAACATTATCTTCTCTACTGCTGTTGTCACTAAATTGAGACTAAATGGATATTTAGAAAAAATCCTAGATATTCCTTCACCATATTTGTAAATTTGATGATCTCAGGGGTAGGGTCTGATTAATGATTAAATATTGTTTAACATCCCGCTGGAGAATCTTTCACTCATATAGAGACGTCACCATTACCGGTGAAGGGCTGCAAAATTTAGGCCTATGCTCGGCGCTTGTGGCCTTTGAGTAGGGAGGGATCTTTAACGTGCCACACCTGCTGTGACACGGGGTCTCGGTTAGTCGCCTCTTACGACAAGCTAGGGGTGCTGAGGATCTATTCTAACAACCCGGATCCCCACGGGGTTATAGGGTTTTGTATTAGGGTATCGCATGACAATACAAATAAAAAAGAGCTGTTGAAGGTTTGGTTTTAATAAAACTGATCAAAATCGATAAAGATGTTAGCAAGACTCAACGAGAACAAATAACAAAGAAGCCAAAATGTAACCAAAATAGGTTTGGGGCGCACAGGGGGGATACCCCTAACTTTCGAATCAGTCAACTGAAAACATTTAAGCAATCCAACATGATCACGTGACCCTTCAAAAATATTTGTTCAGAAGTAAAAGACAATTTTTTCCATTTTATTTACATCATGTCTAATAATATCATGATAGCTTTATATTTTTTAAGGTAATGGCAGTATGTCACAACATGGTGATTTAAACTCCCTGATTTAAACTCCCTGCAAGGGTTAGGGTTACCTATATCCTTATAACCCTCAATTTGATTTAAGTGGATGTAATAAGGTAATCTACATTAGAAATCATATTATTATCCAAGAAAAATGGTAAAAATTCGGATGTATGAAAAAGTTGGTGATGTTTTTGGAGATTTTTTTTAAATTAAATACGTCGGTAATGCAGCTAAATGCTCTATATAGTGGAGATTTAAGGTCAATAGGATTATATCATTTGATTAAACAATTTAGTTAATTGCACTAGCAATATTTCAGGTGGACCGACGGTCCATTGTACCAGGATTTCAGGTAGACCTTCCGACTATTTGATGGTCTCGAACCCCCGATCCAACGCTAGTGTCGAGTCCTGACTTATTTATCCTCACTACCAACAAACTCGTTGCAGCTAATTGAAAGTGCGTAGCCACTACGATTTCATGATTAAAGAAATGATTCGGAAAAACATGCCGATTTCCGGAATATTACCGAAATCGTTAAAAAAAGGTTAGCGTCGGAAATTTTGTAGACAAAAATATGTCGACCAGTCACACCCACCGTGAGCTCTATACTCCGATCAGGTAAACGGAGCAATCCGTAGTCAGAATCAGTGTGTCAAGAACGGCCCAACAATGGGTATGAAACACATAAGACAGCATTTGACTTAATGGTAAGTTGTACTGGCAAACTAGATCGTTATAACGACCATAAAATCTGCGAAATGCTGACTTTAAACGAGACTGTATAAACCCCTGCAACATCAACTTCTTTGTCAGTAGCTCGCCTCGATTTAAAAACTGATCATATGCAGAACAAGCTCATATGCAGGTGATCATGGAATATTATCACATAAATAAGAGAAGTTGACGATGGAGAAATTGAAATCATCTCGTTTGTCATAAAGTGGAGTTGTTAGTTTGCCGCCGGCATCTATTTTCAGTAAAATATCTAAGTACGAAGCAGAAGTGGAAGATTCTATAGTGTCTTTAATTTCAAGTTCACTGGGATTTATCGAATCGACATATGACTGAAAATGATCATTGTTAATAGACAAAACGTTGTCGATATATCTAAATGTCGACTTGAAAGCTACAGCAAGAGATGTCAATATCATTTGATTTTTGTGAATTTGCCATCGATATCATTTGATTTCTTTGAATTTAACATCAATGTAAAGGCTAAGATACCTAACAGTATTAAATCTCGTAAGTCCTTTAGAAAATACAAATCATAGGGCAAACACGGACCCTTGGATATACCAAAGGTGGAATCAGGTGCCTAGGGGGAGTAAATATCCCCTATCTACCGGTCACACCCGCTGTGAGCCCTACATCCCGATCAGGTAAACCGAGCAATCCGTAGCCAGAATCAGTGTGTCAAGAACGGCCCAACAATGGATATGAAACACATCAGACAGCATTTGACTTAATGGTAAGTTGTACTGGCAAACTAGATCGTTATAACGATCATAAAATTTGCGAAATGCTGACTTTTGACGAGACTGTACAAACACCTGTAACATCAATATCATTTGATGTTTTTTATTTTTAACATCAATATCATTTTATTTTTGTGAATTTGATATCAATATCATTTGATGTTTGACTATTGACTAAGAATTGTGATTGTTTTAATGAGTGCATGATCTTAAACGTAAATGTACTACATTATTGTTCAAAGACGTAGATTTACAACTAATTAGCAGAAGCCATAACCTTAAGAACAGATACCTTCCCTTATGCTAACTCAAAGGAAAGAATGTATGGTGTGTATGTATATATTGAAACCTAATCAAAACAATCTTAGTGACTATTCATGTCATATCAATTTAATATATTTCAATGGGCCATGTAAATGTTTGTATTTATAACATCTCATCGCAGGATATAGTTCGTAATGTGCTCTTCTCAATTATCATTTGTTCATTTTTTTGAAAATCCATTGAGGAAATGAAATGATAAGAAATAACCCTGGTATCGTTTTTGTGTCGGATGATCGAGGTTTAAATTGTAAAAGAAAAATGGACGATGTATCAATGCGCTAAATAAGGATGCAGTCAATGTTTAATTATGAAACAAGTTTGAAATGCTGGACTATGATTAAAAGCAAAACATAAAAAAGCAAGAGTCGCAAAAAGTGCGACATTTTATCAAATTTTATGAAAACTATATAAACGTTCTCTTCTGAAGTCCAATTTTATTGTGTCGCTTATATGTTATTATTTACTCCCAAACAATAAAGTTTCAGCCATTGTCTTATAATTACAAGAAGAGGTATCAATTCTTGTACACCAGTGTTGGTTGCTTTCTAATGTGAAGCTGTTTTAGTTACCTTGGTAATAATCGGCAAAGACAACACCACTGTGTGTCATGAAAAAAAACCGCACTACTAACTTAACACAAGCATTACTGAAAACATTGTTTTCAATAGCCCCATTGATAGATATGAAGTAAAAGTAATTGAAATACTGACAAAGCAGAATCTTCGAATGATGATCCAAGGAACAAATACTTATAAGATCTCTTGTCTAGATCTTTTGTTATGTCTATAACACATTGCTGCACCTTGATCGTGAAAAATTAACAATTACTGCTAATAACCACATCTAATTTCAAAACTGAAATTGGAAAAAACAGTGTTTAATATGCAAATTACACAGGATTGCAATGGCAATGATGGTGGTCGCAGGAGGGCGTTTCGTTTTCAGCGCAGGTACAATCACTAGCATGGTGACATTCGTTGTCATGATGGCAATGGCACGTGCCTCCATGGCAGTGAGACGACTGGCCTGGTTGACAAGTTGCACCTGCGCAATCAGCGTCCGTTGTACAGGTTTGGCTGACAACAAGACCTGTCAATATAAATAAGATTGTAAAACTTGAAAAAGGATACTCGTGGACGTCATTTCCGGGTCAATAGAAAGGTCACTGGCTTTTTCAGTTTTGGGCTGATGACACTTGAACACCGTTGGTCCAAGTGCATCACAGTAGAAAGCAATTACATCGAGAGAGAAAAAAGAGGTGGATTTCAACCGGAAATAAGTAAGGCTGGTTACTTTCCTAAGAAGGTTTTCTATAAATAGGAACTAATTTGTCTTTTAACTTATGTAAAGGTAAGTTCCATCGTTTACAGATCGCGTCCTGAAATAACTATGACATTACTAATCGTTGACATGTAAAACGTGTAATAAATAAATCAAAATATACCTGCATACAGAACATAATTATTCTCAATGTCGTCTCATGCAAACATATTTTTCAAATGAATATTATTTTTTTTAATCATTGATCTTGGGGATTAAGCAATAACTTCCAATTTTTTAACATCATATCCATCATCCAAATTTCTGGTACGATGTGAACTTTTGAAACTCCTATCCATCCTTTCAGTGTGAGAATTTCTCCCATTTTTAAAAATCATTAATGCAATCTGCGTCCTATATCTGTGTTTGAAGTATGGTATAGTTTAAGGCAAAACATGTTGTCTGCCAAACAACCCTTTCACTTAAAATTTAAGATGCTTTGAAGAAAAAAACATCAAAGAATTCAAGTAAACTTACCAAACAAACACACCAAAAAAAGGAGAACAAGTGATTTCATGTTTAACAGTTCGTGTTCAAATCTCAGAAAAAACGAGTATCTGCTTTATATATAATACTGTTATGCAAACCGACTTTTGAGACAACCTTGGCATGTCATCATAATATGACCCCAGGGGTTATCTTGTCGTCCGATTATTGGATCATGGGAGTATTTGTATACCAGCATTTCAACCGACATTCGAGGGTATAATGATATTCATCAGCTCTATGACCCATGACAAATTACCTCTTGTTTTTAAGCTTTGACGATTGTGGAATCGCTTCCTTTTTCCGACTTTTCTTATACTTCATATAAGTATATAAAAGATAGTATAAATCATTTGTAATTTCGCAAAAGTGTCTATATCATTACATGACCCTTTTTTATGAAACGCTGTTTATCCACATCGAAATGTTATTAGGAACACTTTTTTTTCTGATAATTGTGGAGCTTCGTACGTTTAATGTAATTAAATATACATACTGTATATTGTAATCAAAGTACTAGAAGTACTGATACTAGGAAATGATGTGAATCTACTTACTACCAATGCTGAATATCAATACCCTGCACGAAATAGTTCTCAGTTCAATGTTAAGAGCCCTGCATCATTCAAATTGTAAGAAATCAAACAGTTAAGGTAGAGCCCTACTTCGTAAATTATGGTGTTTAGGTATGATTTGTTTGTTTGTTTGTTTGTTTATAGCCGCCTGAGCAATTTTTCAGCTATCCGGCGGCTGTCACCATTACCGGTGACAGGGCTGCAAATTTAGGCCTATGCTCGGCACTCAGGGCCTTTGAGCAGGGAGGGATCTTTATCGTGCCACACCTACTGCGACACGGGACCTCGGTTTATACGGTCTCATCCACGTCCCACAGTGGGATTCGAACCCCCGACTCAAGGATCATCAGATCTTTGAGCCCAACGCTCTAACCACTGCGCCACGCGGGCGGCTTGTTTAGGTATGAGTATCTTACATATAATGTACTCTAACCATACATTAGTCTACTGAAAATGCATCAATAACTACCACCATTTCACACTCAATGATTAGAGAATGCACATACCGTACACACCTCTATATATACCTTAACAAACATTGAACTTGAGGTAAAATTAAACATATTCTTTAACTTTGGTCTCCTATCTTTTAAACACTGGTGTTAACACCCATGTTTCTGCTTTATATTAATGGTGTCAATCGAATGTGGATTCTTAAAAATTCATAGACAGTTGTTTTTGTGAAAAAAGGTGAAAGGAAATCTTCATATTTAGTGATTGGATATCCCAAAAATTATTTTGTTAAACTTCACTCTGACTCCACGCACAAGTACTCTGAAGTTGATATTAAAAAGATGCTAGAGTTCCTCATTGACAATATGTTCGTGGTCTTTGGTGATCAGGTCTTCCAACAATCTGTTGGAATTCCCATGGGCACGAAATGTGCTCCTTTGTTAGATGACCTATTTTTATATTCTTACGAAGCAGAATTCATTCAAAAGCTTCTACACGAGAAGAAAAAAATTCTTATTGTGGCCTTCAATTTGACATTTAGATATATCGACGACGTTTTGTCTATTAACAATGATCATTTTCATTCATATGTCTATATATCCCAGTGAGCTTGAAATAAAAGACACCACATAGTCTTCTCCTTCTGCTTCGTACTAAGATATTTTACTGAAAATAGATTCCGGCGGCAAATTACCAAATCAACTTTATGACAAACGATTTCGATTTTTCCATCGTCAACTTCCCTTATTTATGTGGCAATATTCCATCATCACCTATATATGGTGTTTATATCTCCCAACTGATTCGATACCCAATATCTTGTTCTGCATATGATCAGTTTTTAAATCGAAGCGGGCTACTGACAAAGAAGTTGATGTTACAGGGGTTGTATAGTTTCGTCTAAAGTCAGCAGTTCGCAAATTTTATGGTCGTTATAACGATCTAGTTTGCCAGTACAACTTACCATTAAGTCAAATGTTGTCTGATGTGTTTCATACCAATTGTTAGGTCATGGCTCACGGGGGGGGGGGGGGGGGGATGTCCGGTCGACAGGGGATACTTACTCTTCCTAGGCACCTGATCCCATCTCTGGTATGACCAGGGGTCCGTGTTTGTCTATCTCTCTGATTTGTATTTTCTATAGGAATTACGAGAAACTTCAAACGTACTGTGCCACCACATATGCTAAAAGTCGAGTAAATCAAATATGTATTCTTAAAAGTTCTAAAGAATTTTTAATAAATTTTGAATCGCAAAACTTTTCTCAAATCAACAACACGAAATCGTATGACCTTACAAAACTTTTCATACCTCACAATGAATTAAATAACAGATTTTGACATCATAGAAATTTGCTTCTTAAAACAAAAGTAGTACAAAGGAATATTAATATCTAGTGATCAGACATCCTAAAAAAAATATTTGGTTAAACACCACTCTGACTTCACACACAAGTACCCTGAAATTGATATCAAAAAGATGCTGGAGTTTCTCGTTGACAATATCATCGGATTTATTAGTGATCAGGTCTTCCAACAGTCTGTTGGAATTCCCTTGGATCACGAATTGTGCTTCTTTGTTAGCTGACCTATTTTCATATTCTTATAAAGCAGAATTCATTCAGGGGGCGTCCGTGGGGGAGTGGTTAGAGCATCGTGCTCAATATCACAAGGCCTCTCATCTGTAGTCGATGCGGGTTCGATTCTGGCTCGCGCTGATATATGTGAGAAAGTTTGCTAGTTAACTTTCGGAAGGTAGGTGGTCCCTCCCCGGATACATTGTATCTGGGTTCTCTCCTCCACCAATAAAAAAAACTGGACGCCACCAGAGATCTGAAAAATTATCACGTGTAGCGGAAATCAACAAACAGAATTCATTCAAAAACTTCTACAACAGTCGCCGGATAGCTGAAAAATTGCTCAGGCGACTATAAATAAAAAAAAACCAAACAAACAAAACTTCTACATGACGAAAATCTCTTGCTGTGGCCTTCAATTTTAAATATAGATATATAGGCGACGTTTTATCTATTAACAATGATAATTTTCATTCATATGTCGAATCGATATATCTCAGTGGACTTGAAATAAAAGACACCACAGAGTCTTGTACATCTGCTTCGTGCTTAGATATTTCATTGAATAGATGCTGACGGCATACTAACAACTCAACTCTATGACAAACAGGTTTCAATCTCTCCATCGTCGGCTTCCTTTATCTATGTGGCGTTGTTACTTTGTCGCCTGCGTGTGGTGTTTGTGTCTCTCGTCTGGTTCAGTGCGTGGGAGTTTGTTCTGCATATGATCAAATTTTAAATCGAGGCACACTACAGACAAACAAATTGGTGTTGCGAGGGTTTCTACAGTCTCTTCAGAAGTCAATATTTTGCAAAGTCTGACATATTTCATGTCGATTATTATTCCGTTTTTGGCACACTGATTCTGACTGTATTGATCCGTTTGCCTGATAAAGATATAGGGCTCACGACAGGGGTGACCGGTCGACAGGGGATACTTACTCCTCCTAGGCACCTGATCCCATCTCTGGTATGTCCAGGGGTCCGCGTTTGTCCATCTCTCTGATTTGAATTTTCTATAGGAATTACAAGACAGAGTAATCTTCGTTATCTTAGCCTTTTCATTTACCAAAATAAAACGAAAACAAAGCTTGAATTTTGAAAAAAGATTATTAATTCATAAATCAAGATATCCTGCCATGCATAAAAAGATGACGATAAGGAAGAGTGATCAATCTCATAGTTCCTATAAGGAATATATACAAATTATAGATTTGGGTTGTTGGCCATTCAGCAAAATGGGCCCCAAAATTTCTTATCTTTTATGATTATATATAAATCACACAGACTTATGGGACTCTACTAAGAATCCAGAACTTGTCACACAATATTGCATGATGAAAGGATTGAAAATTTTTTGTATTCTATTCATTACCACAGGTACGTTACAGTCTCGTTCTTCCTTACATTTTGTCTATTAAAGAAAGTCCAATCTGAATAAATTTTACCGACCAAATGTTTTCAATACATACTAGTTGATATTAAATCATTATGACTTGCAAGTAGTTACATTGAACGATCATGTAAGCAATAGGAATGCAAATGTTAAGTACATCTCAGTGTCCAGAGACAGAAATAGGTTATCAGTTTGTTAAAAACACCTGATGTTTGGTCCCACACTCGCAGTGTCATAGGCCCCTGATGTTTCTATTCACACTGTTGTTGTCAACAGACCCTGACGTGGTTCTACAGAACACTCCTTGTGATCCATATCACGTGCCCTATGGATAGTTCAATAAAAGGGAAAAATTACATTACGAATTGAAAAAAATAGGAATAATAGACACAGAATCTATGTATGTACAGAATTTTTTTAATCATTGGTTATCAATAGTTAATAATTATTACTATTATTTTTGCCTCGTGGGAATCCGGATTAGAATAGGTCCTCAAACAAAACAAAACAAAACAAAAAATGTCCCGTGTCACAGCAGGTGTTGCACGATAACGGTCCCTCCATGTTTAAAAGCCATAAAAGTCGAGCATAGGCATAAATTTTGTCGTCCTTCACCGGCAATGGTAACCTTAGACTGTCATTTTTCATACTAACTTTGACCACGGGTAATCCCGTATACCTAATTTCGCCTAAGGGTTCAAGGTGTGACCGGTCAGCAGAGGATGCTTACTCCTCCATGACACCTGCTCCTACCTACGCTTTGTCGGAGGTCCGTATTGCCCTACACTCGCACTTGTATATGTCTTTGGGATTTGATTACGATTAAGACATTGTTAACTTTACCATTCGATATTGACATGAGTGAAAATTTTCGATCAGGACGTTAAGCAATATATAACCACCCTACTTTTATATTGCATGTTAAGGGAGATAGATGCAAATCAATATGCAAAAGAAATTATTTAAACACTACGTTCCTCTTCCCCTATATCTAAACTTGGATCCATGCGTTTATTCTTGTATTCTGAAAAAGAGCTGGCTGTTTATATGTATATTGAAATTAGATTAAATATGATAAATTGACTGACATCTCTGAAAACATCTGTAGATAATTCCGTGTAGAGGATACAAGCATTGGTTTACAGCAAGAAAAAAACCAAATAAAAGAGTGATCAATCTAATAAGCCTTATACATAATACAAAATTATACCATAAATAATACAAAATTATACCATAAATAATACAAAATTATACCATAAATAATACAAAATTATACCATAAATAATACAAAATTAATAGTACGATAAACACCGTCCCTGTACACACCAGAGATGAGATTGAGTGTGCAGGAGGAGTTCGCAATCCTTGTTGATTGGTCGTACTCGACGCGATTCCTATACTTTGATCAGATACATGTAGTAATTCGTAGTCAACATCAGTGTGCAAAGGACGGCCTACCAATAGCTATGAAACAGTCAGACAGAAATATACCGACTGACAGGTTTTATTTGCAAATTATATCATGTTAACGATCATAGAATTTGCGAAATTCTCTCTTGAAACAAAATTGTTGAAACCCCTGTGACATCAACTTATATGTCTGTAGCCTGACTTACTCATACGCAGAAAATTCTCGTGTCGACCCAGTTGGGACATACACACCATAAACAAGTGAAAATGGAATATGACTACTTAAATATGGGAAGTTGATGGTTGCTGAAGTAATCACGTTTGTCTTACAACTGAATATGAAAATGAACATTGTTGATAGATAAACCAACGTCGACATTTCTAACTGTCAATGTAAAATGCACACGAAGAGATTGTCTTCTAATGTACGAACTTTTGAATATATTCTGCCTCGTATGAATACAAAACAGGCCAATAATAAAGGAGCATAATTAGTGTCCATGAAAATTCTAACAGACTGTTGGAAGACTGGATCACCAAAGACTACATACATGTAGACATTGTCAAGGAAGACGTCCAACATCATTTTATTTTTTTTAATATTGACTTCAGAGAACTTGTGTGCAGAATCAGAAGAAAGTACTTTTTGGACGACTGATTACTAAATATTACTATTTCCGTCTTCTATTGCATTTGCAGACATAGCTGTCTGTGACGTCAAAAACCCTAGTCTTTCATTTATCCTGAGGAATGGTAGTGTAAAGTGTAGAAAGGTTATACGTTTGGTACTATTGATATGGGAAATGTTTTGTGATTTCAAATTTATTAAAGAACTAGAGCCATGAAGTACCAAAATTGGCCCTCTCGCCAAAACAAATGATACTTTCTCAATTGATGTTTTAAGATTGATAGATTAAAAAGAACAAGTTATTTTATAACAAAATCTTTTCTAGTTTTCGTTTTACAGTTGTTTAAACTTGGTGTTCTTTTTAAGCATGAATACTATACAACGTCATGACGTTTGCGTCGTATATTGACGTTACGAAAATCAAATTACTACACGTACCTTGGGACACTTGATACAGGAATTGAGTGTTATATATATATATATATATATATATATATATTCTTATTTTGGTTGTAGATAGTAACCGAGTGGTTAAAGCATTGCGCTCAAAATCACAAGGCCTCTCACCTCTAGTCGGCGCGGGTTCGAATCCCGCTCGCGCCGATATATGTGAGAAAGTTTGCCAGTTTACTTTCGGAAGGTCGGTGGTCTCTTCCCGGATACATTGTATCTGGGTTTTCTCCTCCACCTACAAAAACTGGACGCCACCAGATAACTGAAAAATTGTTGAGTGTGGCGGAAAACAATCAATCAATCAATCAATATAACACTATATAGTTTTCTCATTGTAATGGGCAAAAATTAAAATTCCATGTGGTGACATGACCACAATGAATAGCAAAGTCAAAGACTTACTTTTTAATGTCTGTAAATTGATTCATCTTACTTTTCAATTTGTGATAAATAGGGAGACAATTCTCGAGCCTTTATTGAGAAAACTAAGCAATAGAAAATATATTAAAGCAAAACACCCCTCTAAACTAATATATATATATATATATATATATATGTGTGTGTGTGTGTGTGTGTGTGTGTGTGTGTGTGTGTGTGTGTGTGATAAATATTGTTATTCCTACAATTCAGTCCAAAGGCTTTCTTGATTTACTAGGGAATGTTCAGGGGATATGTTTAAAGACTAAAGTACGTTGAAAACTTCACATAGAAGGTTGTTTAGTTGCGTATTACTAACTTCCATCTCGAGAATTTTTTCACTGATTTGGAGACTTTATTGCTGCCTGTGAAGTGCTGCAAAATTTGGGCTTATGTTCATTCCTCACGGCCTTTGAGCGGTAAGGATCTTTATCGTGCCGCACCAGCTGTGACACGGGACCTCGGTTTTTGCGGTCTCATCCAAAAGACTTCCCCATTTAGTCGTCTCTTACGAAAGGCAAGGGGCATTGAGGATATATTCTAAATTTGTTCAGAAACTGTTACAGGATAAAAACAAAAAAACATTGCTTTGTCCTTCAACTATACGTATAGATATATCGATAACGTCTTATCAATCAACAATCATGATTTTCATACTTATGTTCATTTGATATATCCGGATGAACAGGGGCCTCCATGGCCGAGCGGTTAGAGCATCGGAATCTCGGCCGCGGCGTTATGTTAGCAAGTTTGCCAGTTCACTTGCGGAAGGTCGGTGGTCTCTTTCCAGATACATTGTATCTGGGTTCTCTCCTCCACCTACAAAAATTGGACGCCACCAGATAACTGAAAAAGTGTTGAGTGTGGCGCAAAGCAATAAATAATCAATCAATCAATCAATATCCCGATGAACTCGAAATAATAGACACTACAGAATCTGACGTGTCTGCTTCATATTTGGATATTTTAATTAATATTGACTCTAATGACAGACTGACAACTACATTATATGACAAGCGTGATGACTTCAACTTTGCAATCATCCACTTTCCATATCTATGTAGTAATATACCACTTTCACCTGCTTATGGTGTGCATATCTCCCAGTTCATTCGATACGCGAGAGCCTGCCATGCGTATGAGAATGTTTAAAAGTGAGGTCAACTACTGACAAAAAAGATGATGTTACAGGGTTATAACGAATCTCGTTTGAAGTCATCATTTGGCAAATTTTACGGTCGCTATTATGACCTTGTTTACAAAGTGTTGCTGGGACATGTTCAATGATTTGTTTCATACCCTTTGTTAGACTGTCATATTTCATACTAACTTTGACTACGGGTAATCCCGTATACCTAATTTCGCCTAAGGGTTCAAGGCGGGTGTGACCGGTCAGCAGAGGATGCTTACTCCTCCATGACACCTGCTCCTACCTTTGCTTTGTCGGAGGTCCGTGTTGACCTACACTCGAACTGGTATATGTCTTGGGGATTTATGATTTCGATTAATACATTGTTGTCTTCACCATTCGATTTCAAATTGAAGGAAAATAGTAACATTGTAAAGTAAGCGTCTCATAAGGGCAAATCCTACTTAACGTCGAACCTGTGATTCAAAAGGTATTCTATGTAATTATACGTTATTTCAGAGCGCAATTTTAGTTTCTAACTCTCTTCACAAAAGGTGTTGTGAATAAGAGTATTTAAATAATTAACACTCACATCAGACATATCATTCATTTTATACTAAATTTACATTCCTCTTTGCATTAAATAAATATATTTGAAGAAAAAAATGCTATAGTGTAATGTGCTAGCATTGTTTAATATGTATGATCAAGACAGAGACTCTACCACATCATTAGAAAAGCTAACTCACTTCGTAGCAATATGGAATATCTTTTTTTCAAAAATAAAAATAGTGCCAATAGCTCGCTTTAAAATATTTTTTTTTTTTTTTTTTTTTTTTTGCAATTTTGGGCAGTTGAAAAGATTTTAATTTCAAAAGTACTTCAAATATTGAGGACGAGATGAGACCAGTAAAGGACAATTTTTTGAAAATATTTTGAAGAAAAAATAACAGAAATACGCAACCCTGTCCGGGTCTGGTGTGGACACGGCGTAAGTCGCGCTGGTATTGTTAAAATGTTTTCTGATGCGTATTGGTGATCACAATATTCCTATTAAACATTTACGTTTATTTTTACATATTTTAAGGTCCGCATTTTGGGGTTTAGGAATCATGTTCTTTCACTGGGTTCTTTTATTTAGAATTTAATTGCACCTCTTCTCGCAGCATTTGTTGTGACAGAATGCATTTAAAGTTTCTCCTTCACAGCAATTAATATATACTCTGCAAAAAAAGAAACGCATAGCCCTTTTGAAATTTTAAAAATGCAAATTATGTATTTTACCAGGTAAACTGAAATGGTCAATTGAGTAATTGATTTTTTACAGGTAAGTATGAAACTTTAAAGGTCTGTTCATTTGATTTGGCTCTCTGCCAAATTAGCTCGGCGACTCTCTAAAATTGCACATCACCTCTATCGCCATGGAATTTGGCTTACGTTTTTCACGAGAACTTTGTGCTTAATTCAACCACTACATTAAAGCGTATAAAAGGACGAAGTTTGAAGCTTGAATTCATCATAACGTTAAAATGCTGCCATGCCAAGGTTGGACCCTGCTACTCGAAATATCGTCATTGGCCGTCTCCAGGCCGGAGTATCCCAAAGTGAGATTGCACGAACTGAAAACGTAAATCAGAGCACAATTTCTCGGCTGTGGAACAGATTCCAGCAGACTGGCTCTACTAATGACCGACCGAGGAGTGAGTGACCTCGCATTACGACTCCTGGACAAGATCGCTACATCCGGGTCTTTCATCTACGGAATCGAACCGTTGCTGCAACAGCTACTGCAGTCGGAATACCTGGATTGAGAAGAATCAGCTCGCAGACAGTCCGCAACCGACTTCGACAATATGGCATTAGACCCAGAAGACCGTATTTTGGAGCAGTTTTGACACCGTTACACAGACGAGAAAGAGTCCGATGGTGCAACAGATTGAGGGGCTGGACATTCCGCAACTGGCGTAGAATCTGGTTCAGCGATGAGTCCCGTTTTCTACTACAGAAACGTGATGGAAGAATCCGTGTATACCGGCGCAGGAATGAACGTTTCTCTTCCTCGTGTGTCCAAGAAGTGGATAGCTTCGGTGGAGGTAGCGTCATGATGTGGGCGGCGATCTCTAATGACCGTAAAACAGAACTGGTACATGTCCCGGGCAATTTAACGGCTCAAAGGTACAGAGACGAAATTCTCCAACCTCACCTTATGCGCGTAATTGACCGACAGAGGGAGTTATTCCAACATGACAATGCTAGGCCTCACACAGCCCGCTTAACAATTGACTACCTTCAGCAGAACAACATTAATGTGCTACCATGGCCTTCCAAATCACCGGATTTGAATCCGATTGAACACTTATGGGACCAACTGGATAAACGTGTGCGCCTGCGCCAACCTCCGCCTCAGACCCTCGATCAGCTCCGTCAAATGTTACAACAGGAATGGCGAACAATTCCACGCAATAACGTAAGAACATTGATTGACTCTATGCCAAGGAGATGCAGAACCGTGTTGGCAGCTCGAGGTGGTCATACACGGTACTAACTTAAACGTGACAGGAAGTGTTCTTAACTGTGATGATCTGACTTTTTTTCCACCAATATCTAAGGTTTGGACTGTAATTTTTTTCAATTGAAACAATTCTAGTGACTATCTACATTTTTTATTGTAAAATCATAATCCAAAATACATCTACTAAAATCTTAAAAAATCCATTATGCGTTTCTTTTTTTGCAGAGTATATATATATATATATATATATATATATATATATATATAAAAGCACTAGGAAACCAACAACACTAGAAATCCTAAAGCGTCGGATCTAACGAGTAGATACTTAGTCACGAAATCGAATATAAAAAGCACTAAGGATGACTAAACGACACGTGTCGTTTAGTCATCCTTAGTGCTTTATATATATATATATATATATATATATATATATATATATATATAATCATTTCTAAATGCTTATCGTTTGATAAGGAGCAATCACTACCTGACTTTACGTCTTAGATCTGACGCGGTCGTGGCATGAAAGGGGCTCGAACTTACAATCTCCCGGATAAGATGCGAACGCTCTAACACTGAGCTGCCGCAACAGGTATTGACGCCTTGGAAGAACATTTACTGGATCGAGAAATTTATTTTTGTTTTGTGTGTGTTTTTGTGAAGATTTGGAATAAAGTTTAATTACGGGAATTTTACTGAGGTTAGGAGATAGAAGGTCCAAATGTCAGGGGTATACAGAAAACTATCGACTGATCGCTGAAGAAGACTACCTAACTCTTAACTGTCGTTGGGGAATGGGTAGAAACAAATCCAGGATAAAAGAGGAATAACTCTTGTTACGGACGGTTATATGACAGCACCTTAGTTAAGGAAGTTTTATACCCAATTCAAAGATTTATCTCATTAAATACTTATTGCTCAAGTAGTGAATGTACAACCTCGGTTGTTCAGTGGTTAGAGCGTTCGCTTCGTAACCGGGAGATCGTGAGTTCGAGCCCCGCTCGTGCCATGGCCGCGTCAAACCTAAGACAAAAAAAGGTAGTGATTGCTCCTTTGCCAAACTTCACCTACAGCTGATGATGTCTCAATATGAGTGAAAAATTCTCGACGGGACGTAAAACAAACAAACAATCAATCATAACCAATCCAACCTACAATATTTCTAAAATCTACAAAACTCTATCGGTAGAGTACAATTTAATTATATCTTTACGTCAAAAGATGATAATAACGAATAGTGATCAATCGCATACCTCATATAAGAATTAAAAATTCAGAGTTGGTCAAACACGGACTCCTGGATATACAGAGGTGTGATCAGGTGCCTAGGAGGAGTAATCATCCCCTGTCAACCGGTCACACCCGCCGTGAGCCCTATATATTGATCAGGTAACGAAATAATCCCTAGTCAAAATCAGTATGTCAAGAACGGCCTAACAATTGGTATGAAACACGTCAGACAGCATTTTAACCAACGACAGTTTGTCTGTCAAAGTAGAGGGTTATATACAGTTTGCAAAATGCTGACTTTAAACAAGACTGTTATACCCCTGTAACATCAACTTGTTTGTCGGTAATCTGCCATCGATTACACTAGTGCTGTTCTGTACATAGAGTGTATATTGTATCAATCAAAACTTCTACTATTTCCTAGCATTGGCATTAAAGGATACATGTGTGAGCGATGATGACTGTACGTGCGCAGATGACTTGATTTCCCACTGTCACCTTGGTAAATGCCACTGTCACCATAGCACCCACGAGTGCAGTCATTCCTATGACTGCACGTGTGACGCCGATCATCATGCCACGTGTGACAATCATCTCTGTCATTGTCATCCAAACTCACCGTAAGTAATATTTCAGAGAAAAATGTGCAAGTTCTTTACAAAGGCGTTAGGAGTGTAAGAAAAGACCACTAGGTAACTTGAAATCAAATTGTGCAGAAATTATTTCTATTGGTTTTATTGTTTTATATCCCAAATTTCCAAAATATTTGGTATTCAATGAAAATATCTAATTTTATAATATTTTAATAATTGTTTGGTAAGTATTATATTTTTTTATCAAGTTAGGTGAATAAATAAAAAAACTATATCGAATAAATCATTCTCAATTCCTGATAGATTTAACAAACCCTTTTTAAACAAATGTGCCAGATCCACCTTCGTTAATAATCATTAACTAGATCATCGTTAATGGATACAAAATCGAAATCAAATTCCATACGAAAGTAACAAACGTGTTCTCCTCAGTTTAAAGTCAGCCATCATTTTGCACAGTAGAACACATGCACTACCTGAACAAACAATCCTCCTAGTGATCAGGAGATTGGTGTTATCTACAATGGAGTGAACAGACACGCTACCGACTCTCAAACTCTTTGCTCATCCATGTCTACCGCAGAACTTGAATCCACACAACGAGAGGAAGGAGTTTCAAAAAGTTGGAAAGGGGAGCTCCTCAACCTCATTTAATTGAACATACTGGTCTGAGATACAGGATATTTAGTCCAGTGCTTCGTCTCGCACTATTGAACTCTTCAGTTCGGACTTGTTTCCAGCTCAAGGAGAATTGAACTTAGTCACTCATCCATATGTTTACTATGATGTCATACCTACTAATTACTGTAGACGTATTTAATTCCGTGTCGTATTAAATTTTGTTATTTTCGTCTGCAATGTCTTCTATGTTATTCGTCGTCTATTGATAGACGAACTATTTCGCCAGTCCTGTAATCATCACCATTTTATTCCTATTCCTAATAATAGTGGATGTACCTGCACTTTGTTGTGAAAATATATAGTTAATCAAATTATTACAAACACACACAGGTGCAAATTAAAACGTTCAATGTATTAATGAATGATTACTATCAAAACAGTACAGAATAGGTATTCCTATCAATACGCCAAGGTGAAGGTAGATCCACCAGTAATATCTACTTCTGCTGGTGACCCGACATCTGGGCCGCATAGCACACCATGAAATGGTTTTACAGTACAGTCAAGTGGGGTAAACAATGTTTGAATATGGTTATGTATAGGAAATTCTTGTCCTGATGTGCCCTATAAACACCGAGCAGGGCGAGGCCACTTGTCTTGTTTCTACCGGTAAGCCTGATTTCTTTAGGAATTTTACTGACAAACTGAATACACTACAAAGGCTTTCAATATTCTAATGGCGTGCGTACAACATGTTGAATACCCTAGCTTACATAGATCACTGAGCAAGTATTGGTGAATGGGTGTTCAAAACGGCACTCTTAGAACATGGCGTGGGTATCGTATCGGTATTTAAGTCAGTTAGGATTGCACATAAACGTCATCATTTATACTTCGTATGCATAACATGTAAATTTTACTGATCAAAAACAACGATAATTAATTCATACGAAATAGTATTCACTACAAAAACAACGAAACGTTTTCCCCACGAAATTAAATACGTCTACAGTATTACGTCATTAATCGATCCCTGTACGTTGTTCCTGTACCCAGTGTAGTTCCACTGCAGATTTTCGTGATAACTGAACCTCCAGTCAGGGTTTCCCTGTATAGTTTCATGGATTTGTAATGGTCTGGTGGTTACAACCCAACACTATATCGGACACTATCAGTTAACCTTTACGGAAGTACAGACCAACTTTAATTTCAATTTTAGTAACTGATATCATATTGATTAAACTAGCCTTCCCGGCATCTATAGGAATGCATTCAATCAGATTTACTTTAACTGCCGCAACTGACCTAAGGTTTCTGTTTATGTTCACACGGTGGGATTTAGAAGCAGGTTCAATACCTAGTATAACTATTTCATAGTAGTGATACGTGTATAGATTATACGTGTAGATATCTAGTGTAACTATTTCTTAGTGGTGATACGTGTATAGATTATACGTGTAGATATCTAGTGTAACTATTTCTTAGTGGTGATACGTGTATAGATTATACGTGTAGATATCTAGTGTAACTATTTCTTAGTAGTGATACGTGTATAGATTATACGTGTAGATATCTAGTGTAACTATTTCTTAGTAGTGATACGTGTATAGATTATACGTGTAGATATCTAGTGTAACTATTTCTTAGTGGTGAGACGTGTATAGGTATGTTTAGATTTGTTTCAGACTAACCTGATTCAGACTAGTTTCAGATATTATAAATGTATCCCATCAAATCTCTTCAGCTGAATACACTTCGACAAGTCTATACATTCTACAATGATTTACTGACAAGAATAATCAACATTATATTGTGTACAACCTCACTACCTTCATGTGCATGAGTTCCCTTGCAAAATACAGAGGCAAACAAACACCAGGGATAATCATCTGGATCGTTGGGTTATTTTTAACTTTTATGGTGGTTAAATAACAGTATTCAATCTCGTAATTCCTATAGAAAATACAAATCAGAGGGATGGGCAAACACGAACCCTGGTCATACCAGAGATGGGATCAGGTGCCTAGCAGGAATAAGCATTCCATGTCGACAGGTCACACCCGCCGTGATCCCTATATTCCGATCAGGTAAACGGAGCATTCCGTAGTCAGAATCAGTATGCCAAGAACGGCCTAACAATTGGTATGAAACACATCTGAAAGTATTTGACTTAATGGTAAGTTGTACAGGCACGCTAGTCGTTATAACGACCATAATATTTGCGAAATGCTGACTTTAGACGAGACTGTACAAAACCCTGTAACATCAACTTTTTGTCAGTAGCCCGCCTCGATTTAAAAACTGATCATAAGCAGAACAAGCTCTTGCGTATTCTTATATTCTTGTGATTCTATAATTCTTTTTCCTTTCAAATGAAATATATCAACTCTACGCAATATGGAATGCGAAAAATTGGTTTCGAATATTACACAAATTACTGTTTCTCCTGATTTTTTTATATCCTTCTATATCAAAGAATAATTCATAATACATTTTCTGCCATCATATCATTGTTTACGTTCTGTTTAAATATTTCCTTTTTTTTTTCTTACAGATGAAGCGCATGGTCTTCTGCAGTGAAATGTTGATAGCTGGGTTTTTTTAAATACTTTGATAATTGTGTTTGATATAGACATAATAAAATGATACCAGTAAATGGTTTTAACCTCTTGAAGTGTCTATAAATTGCATAACAGCTCCCTGGCGAACTAAAACTCATTAACTTCATAATGATGAATCTGGCTTTCCTCCATAATGAGTGCATAAGGCGCGATCTTTTCACTAAGTATGAATATGAAATAATTAATGATCTAATGGAATTCTTCGAATCAATTTCACTTTTTTGATCATAATCAATTTTCGATACAAATGAAAAATTAAAATCCGATGAAATGAATAACACTTGTATCTACCGTACTCCCAGTGACTAAAATTCAGTCTCTTTTGGTGCGTTTCGTTCTGAAATATTTGTTTGTATAAGAAGCAATGATCTGAAATCCAACTCCGTTGTCATTAGGAAAATTTAACGTAGATTTGATGATCAATGAATAACAAAACCTTGTTTACGAGAATGAGAATTTATTGAAATTCCCGTTCATTGGAAACTCTATGACATTAAAAACAATAATATGTATACAGACATCCAATACCGCAAACTCTGGTATGTAGAAAATCAAACTGTATACATACTATTATTCAGATTTTAGCTACAGATTTTTCATTTTGATTTAATCACATTTTCAGAAAAGGAACTTTGCAAATAATACTTAAATTCTGATGTTTATGAATGTTATATGCTTACTCCTCCTAGACACCTCTGGTATGTCCATCTCTCTGATTTGTATTTTCTACAGGACTTACGAGATTTAATACTGTTAGTTATCTTAGCCTTTTCATTAGACAGTAGATTTTGAATGTTAAAACGTCAAGGAAACTGAAATTGTACAGAAATGAAAATCTTTATCCCAAATGAAAGTATAAAATGCAAAATTTCATTAAGAGGCATTGTTAATGATAATTTTTTGGACATGTGTTTCATCCCTAGATGTTCTGTCAAAAACTGTAAAACCTGTGATATTATGAACAACGAAAAGTGGAGACAGCGATTAGTGATCAAACCCCATTGAAAGTAAAAAAAATCAAGAGAAGGGCAGGCACGGAATTCATTTACGAGTAAAATCACTAGACGAAGTGTCTGTATCAAAACTTTGGATAACTTTTAACGCAGTCTACGCAATTTAGTGTAATCTTTGTTGATTGATTTACATCAGGCTGTAGATTTTCAATTGGTAATGGATTTCGAATTAATGACGAGAGCCATCATCTATGATATTTCAATTCCATGGATAATTCTATCTTACCCATGAGAGGCAGAATTCTAGAGTACAAAATATCAATACTAACAGCCCAGGTCTAAGTACACTTTCCGTAGTTAAGGAGATCTCTGGATGAAGACACTAGGCACAGTTTTCCATATGATGCAACGAAAACAGAAAATTTGGGAAATTTTGCAAGTCTAAATGTATATAATACTAATTTGATATGCATTTTTTCCAATACAAATTTCAAATTTCTTAAATTTCTTATTTCGTTAGCGCTTGTATTATCTATACGTATTTTGCTGCTACCTGTTTGTTAATCGTCACCTATTTGTTTATCGAGGATCTTATTCCAATTGTGTTAGAATTGTGCAATCAGATGCGTTGGTTCTGTCACTGGTTCTGCCTTTGGTTCGTTCGTTGTTTCGTTCGTTGGTGCTGTTAATGTTCAAGTGTTCGTTCTATGAGTGATTCTATCGTTGCTTCTGTCGTTAGTTCTGTCTTTGGTTCGTTCGTTGATCCTGTCGTTAGTTCTATCGTTGGTTCCGTCATTGGTTCTGTCGTTTGTGCTGTCATTGGTTCGTTCGATGGTTCTATCTTTGGTTCGTTCGTTGATTTTACTTCTGTTTGTTTTGTTGTTGGTTTTATCGTTAAATCTTTACCTACATATCTAGAAACTAAACATTTTCAATTCCAAACTATAAATATCAGACATAAATATTTAGTTCCTTTCTATGATCCGAGGCAATCAAACAAAGTAGACAGGTTATTTCCGCAAGTTAGACTAAAAACAAATTTTATACAAATTACCTAATACTTTGATATCCCCATAACACAAACGAACTTTATAGGAGCTTTTCCTTAAATATTTGTACCTAATGTACACATATCTGAGTGTAACTGCCAAACCATTACTCCGTCAACCTTTAAATAGATAAGTACACATCATAATAATTCTAGTTGAGATTGTTTGTGTGCTACGCGCGCAATTTCTGTTTAAATAATACGAGCATTATTTCTGCTTGAATTTATATATATATATATATATATATATATATATATATATATATATCCTACACGCACATATGCAATTTTCCGTCCATCTTCACACAAAAAAAGATATCTAGGTCATTCATTGCCATGTGGGTAATGATCAAGTGACAAATTAATAACAAAACAATAAAAACGTAAGATTATCATAACTGATCACAAATTACCAACAGAAACGGGAAGGGTCCTACATATAGAAAAAATCAAAGAAAATGAAATATTTGCAATTCTCATATTGGAAATGAAATGCATTATATTCTTATTTGCCCTGATTTGAATGATATTAGGCGATATTATATACGAGAAAATATTTCATACTAGACCAAATGTTATAAAATTTCATATCTATTTCCAACCAAAACTGAAAAATTATTTTCAAAACTGTGTAAATACATACAATCAGTTGCCGACAGGGAGCAACACCCCAGGTTAAATGTATGCATAGTCTATTATTTTACTTATTTATTATCAAGATTGTGATATGAATTAATTTTGCATGCGTGAATATTGTTTCTGAATACTTCTTTAATATGTTCTCTATGTTCTGTTAATAGCGAATGAGAAAAAAATAAAACTTGGACACCAATTTGCAATTTCAAACGACAGAGGACACACAGTGCAGGCAACACATACCACAATATGCTTTAGTTATATAGATGAACATTTATCTATCTCAATGCACAATCAATATTTATAAGGACTCCACGTACTCTGTCACATAGACATCGTCTATAGGGGTCCGACCCAACTGACCACTGACTTAACGTCTATAGGGGTCCGACATAACTGACCAATGACGTTTCATTTATAGGGGTCCGACATAACTGACCAATGACGTTTCGTTTATAGGGGTCCGACATAACTTACCAATGACGTTTCGTTTATAGGGGTCCGAACATTGGATCATGAGAGTGTCTCTATATTTCTAAAATTTTAGATGTAATCTCTCAAAAGAAGCAAGGCCTCATGCAAGTTTCATCACCGTAGAATACACAGTATAGAGTTTATGTCCTTAGAAATTGAACTTTATGACCCGCCTATTGTGGATGGGTGGCTGTATGAGTAGCTAGTTAGATAGATCTGCATGGAATATATAGGGCAACATAAATAGATTCAATCATCAGTATGGAATATATAGGTTAACTATCGTATACATGGATGGAGTTTGATGATTCACGCATCTGTAAATTCATAATCCTGAGTATGTTTGCCTTTCTAGAACACGTATGATACAGGTTGTCTTTGATATTTCAAACTGCCTGTTGTGTATTCATGAATTCATTTCCCATGTTTACCAATTTTATCACCACCAAAAATACAGAAAATGGATAAACCAATAAAATAGTTTGCATAGGTTCAATCATTTTTCCGAAACAGACGTGAATAAGAAGAGGAACGTACATTCATAGTGATTGCAAATATTGATAAATCTTATTGGATAAAGATACAATAATTCCATACTCGTAAAATTACGAAATTATGAAAATAGTTCAAAAGAACATTGGTCTTAAACTAGACAGAGATTTAATTTTGTTTTATTTATAGCCATCATGACATTGGTCACTGTTCATTGGAGCAATGAAGCAGTCTTGTTTTGAATTTACCGCTAGGCATGCGCATTCCCACAAAAAACGGACAAATCACTTCCACACCTAAGACATTTATATCTCATTCAATTATACAATTGTCTTTGACAAACCATTTGTGGACGTGGCACATTTCAACTGGTGCATATGATTGAGATGTGACTGACTTCTTCAATGAATATACCAAATTGCGATTCTATATTGGAATTCGATGAGGACGTATCTGTTAATTAATATGGTTGGTTGTATATTGTTTAACGTCCAACTCAAGGACTTTTCACTCATATGGAGACGTTACCATAGCTGGTGAAGAGCTACAAAATTTAGGCCTATGTTCAGCGCTTATGGGCTTTGGGCAGGTATGGAGATCTCTATCGTGCCACTTCTGCTGTGATATGGGGCCTTGGTTTTTGCGGTCTCATCCGAGGAACCGCCGAATTTAGGTGCCTCTTATAACAAGCAAGGGGTACTGAGGACCTATTTTAACATGAATCGCCACACGAATTAATGTCAATTTACATGATATAATACCGTGCTATTAATCAAATATATACAGTTAACACTAACTTGTCACTGTGACATATAATAACTCATGACTGACCCGCGAGATTTCAATACGGGGTTCTTTTCAAAACAGATTTACATGATCAAATAGAATGATCCATTTATGCACAGAATTTATTAAATGAAAAACGCGAATACAACGAACAGTGATCAATCTCAAAAATCTTATAAACAATATATAATTGAGAGCAAGGAAAAATAAATCTCCTGGAAACACCAGAGGGGGAACAAGTGCCTAGGAGGAGTAAGCATTCCGTGTTGACCGGTCACACTCGCCTTTATTACATGTTCTTCTTTATTTCTCATTCAAATTGTGCGGTATTTTATACATTATGAATCGCGGGAAATATAATTGGGTTTAAGATGTAGGACCTTCCGTGAACTGGGCCACATGTAATCTTATCTTTTATTTTTGTATATAACTTTTACAGATAGCAAGAACTTTACAATCCAGACATTGTTAGACAACTGCACGATGAAGGGATTGGTAATTGTTTGCATTGTATTCATTGCCACCGGTAAGTTACAGTCTCACTAATCTGTAAAATGGCCCACAGTATTAAGGTGCCTCTACCCTCATGTAACTTTCAAATATCAATAGTTCATAGTAGAAAAACTTCACCAATTGCAACTTAATATAGTTTAATATAATTGATAACCAAAGAAAATATAGATGTTACCATCTTTTTAACCATGTCAGGCATGCATTTTAACACAGGTATGTGTCATCATAAAAAAATCGACAATTTTCATTAAAAACCACAAACTTTTAATTTCTACTTTTTTCTAAAAAAAAAAATAAAAATATGCAACTTCAAAATAAATAAAATTTAACTTGTGAATATCGGGAACATTATTGTATGATAGACAGACAATGGAAAAGTTAGGAGTCATTGCCCTTGACAACATTTAAATTGATTATCTATGGAAAATATAAACGATTTGGGTATCATTACTTATCTCAGTATTTCCATTATACCCAGTGAATGAAATATTTCTTCAAAATATTTTTTCTGTCATTCGCAAAGTTTATTTAAATAAAGATTTTGAAAAACCTATGACGTCATGTGAGGACGGATTGATTAATTTTTTGGAGTTTTATGCCATATTGAAGTATTGCAGACATTTTACGGTGGTTAACAAACGCGAATACGTTTGCCTGTGAATTTTTAAGTTTCAGTGACGCCTCCAGTAAACTTACTCTTTTCCGAAAATCTAGGAAATTACCTTTTGCGTGACAAGGGGGTTGTTATCCTTGGCAAGGATCTCCTTTTAACGTATCACCCGACGGCCATAAGAAAATAAACATACGTATTCAAGTGAAATGTGTCTAATTTTGTGTATATAAACAGTTGTATATTATAAAATGTTCAAGTTTTTCTGTAAAACTCGCACTCTTATCAATAGTTTAAAAGAATCAATATTATTTGATGCATGTCAAATACTCCACAATTAATTAAGTTTGCTGAATCCGAATCATTTCGTTTGCGAACTACACCTGGTACAAATTATGCCTCTACGTAGCACAGAACGAGTTAACTTGCATCCTTTTCAACGTCCGGCATCCTGGCAGATGCCTTCAGGAAAGTTCATTTTTAGACAAATGATTTCAAAAGAAATCATGTTTACAATACACAATTCAATTCTCACTAGATAAAATGAAATCGCATCACAATCTCTATTCATTCCTAATTTTCTAAGGATCGCGTAAAACTTGAACAACATCGATAAAAGTGAGCTAATATATTCAACAAAACTATGAAAAGCATTTGCAATTTCTAAAAAGCTCATCAATAATTTACTAAACATTACATAAATGTTCAACTTTATGATACGCGAGGTGAATTCAGCTTCTCCATAGTCAATTTTCCATATTAATATAAAAATACTCAATTATCATCGGAATATCTCGTAGTGTTTCTGTCTCTCAACTGATTCGATAAACGAGAGTATGTTCTACATATGATCAATAATTTAAGTTGAGGCAGGCTACTGACAAATAAGTTGATGTTACAAGGGTTTCAGCAGTCTCGTTTAAAGTCAACATTTCGCAAATTCTTTTGTCTTTATAATGAACTTATTTGCAAGTACAATTTGTGATTATGATGAATGCTGTTTGGCGTCTTTCACCCCAATTTTCACATTCTGATTTTGAATATGGATTACTCCACTTAGTTCAAGGCTCCATGCTTCCCTTGATCTGAATTTTGTATTCTTTATCAAGATTATGAGATTGATCGTTGTTTCGTTATCTTCACCTTTTTTTATTTATCCGATTCTATTCATAATACTCTCTTAGCGGTTTACCCAATTTACTCAAAAATCAATCAACATTGAATAATGGGGTACACGTTCATTATTTCGTCAAAATGGATTAACAATATACTATTTATATGGTAGATATTGCTCAATATCACTTAAAACCTCTATTATGCATTGTCTAGCATTGGCAGCAAAGGATACCTGTCTCACCGACGCTGACTGCGCGTGCGTAGATGGGTTAATTCCCCACTGTCACCTTGGTAAATGTCACTGTCACCATAGCACCCACGAGTGCAATCATTCCTATGACTGCACGTGTGACGCCGATCATCACGCTACATGTGATAATCATCTCTGTCATTGTCATCCAAACTCACCGTAAGTAATATTTCAGAAAGAAATCTTTTTAACGACATTAAGAGTATAAGAAAATACATTTGGGAAATTTTAAATCAAATGATGCAGACATTATTTATTTGTTTTATTGTTTCATATTTCCAAGATATTCAATGAAAATATTAAATATTATAATATATTGATAAATTTTGGTAAGTATCATTATTTTTTTTTATTATTATTAAGCTAGGTAAATAATTGAAGAAATATATCGAATAACCCTTTTCCCATTTACCATAGATTTAACAAACCCTTTTTGAACACATGTGCCAGACCCACTTTCGTTAATAGTCATTAACTAGATCATCGTGAATGGATACAAAATCGAAATCAAATTCCATACGAAAGTAACACATGGGCACTAATTGTGTTCCCTTATTGGCAGACTTATTTTTATATTCTTATGAAGCGGAATTTGTTCAGAAACTATTACAGGATAAAAACAAAAAACTTGCCGTGTCCTTCAACCATACATATAGATATATCGATGACGTCTTATCAGTCAACAATCATAATTTTCATAATTATGTCCATTTGATATATCCCGATGAACTCGAAATAAATGACACTACAGAATCTGACGTGCCTGCTTCATATTTGGACATTTTGATTAATATTGACTCTAATGGCAGACTGACAACTACATTATATGACAAGCATGATGACTTCAACTTTGCAATCATCAGCTTTCCATATCTATATATGTAGTAATATACCACTTTCGCCTGCTTATGGTGTGTATATCTCCCAGTTGATTCGATACGCGAGAGCATGCCATGCGTATGAGAATTTTTTTAAAGCGAGGTCAACTACTGACAAAAAATTGACATTGTAGGGTTATAACGTATCTCGTTTGAAGTCATCATTTCGCAAATTTTACGGTCCCTATAATGACCTTGTTTGCGATTACAAGGTGAAGGTCGATCCACCGCCAATATCCACACCCTTCTTCTGGTGACCTAACACCTGGGCCGCATAGCACACCACGAATAGGTTTTTCTTTATGTGCGGCCCGCTAGTAAGATTAGACGTCGCTTTATATACCAACTGACCATTCAAAGGAACTCAATTATGGCCACGATATTTAGGCACCTCACAAGATAATAACATTGAGGGTGAACACAAACTAATGCATCCACTCAAAATAAACTCCAAAATGGTTGTGACAATTATCAATTAACCTTTCGGAAGCACAGACCAACTTTAATTTCAATTTTAGTAACTGATATCATATTGATTAAACTAGCCTTCCCGGCATCTATAGGAATGCATTCAATCAGACTTACTTCAACAGCCGCAACTGACCTAAGGTTTCTGTTTATGGTCACACGGTAGAATTTAGAAGCAGGTTCAATACTCCATAGCGTTGATGATACGTGTATAGATAATGCTTTTGGATATCTAATATAAATTTCACAGTAGTGATAGTTGTGTAGATGATACATTTAAATACATGTTAGACTAACTAGATTTGGACTAGCTTCAGATATTACAAATGTATCCCATCAAATTTCTTCAGCTAAATACAATTCGACAAGCCTATACATTCTCCAATGATGATATTGACAAGAACAATTAACATTATATTGTGTACAATCTCACTACTTCCCTGTGCATGATTTCCCTTGCAAAATACAGAGGCAAACAAACACCAGGGATAATCCCTTGATAACATCATCTGGGTCGTTGGATATTTTTAAATTTTACTCTACCACGTGGTTACGTGATTAGGTTTCAATAGTGTTTTACTGCAACAACTAGGCAGTGAAAAGGTATTTGTAATTTTCAATATCTAGAAGAGTTCACAATTCAATTACCAGCGTAATTTCGACACGTAGGGACATATCTTTCTATATCCTTGTTATAGTATACTAATACCTACACAATATGATATTATAAGTCTTTTTCTTTCAAATGAAATATATCAACTCTGTGCAATATCGAATGCGAACAATTGGTTTCGAAGATTACAAAAATTACTCTATGTTTCTCCTGGTTTTCTACACCCTTCCATATCAAAGAATAATTCATAATACATTTTCTGCCATCATATCATTGTTTACGTTCTGTTTAAATATTTCCTTTTTTTCTTACAGATGAAGCGCATGGTCTTCTGCAGTGAAATGTTGATATCTGGGTTTTTAAATACTCTGATAATTGTGAAGCTACATATATTTGATATAGACCTAATAAAATTATATTTCATTACAATTATATTTATTGTAATCAAAGTACTAAAATTAATGATACCAGTAAATGCTTTTAACCTACTTGAAATGTCTATAAATTGCCGTATAACATACCGATACCCAGCAAGAATTCGCTCTAGGTGTCATGTCAACTAAAACCTCCCGCACGGTATTAAAGAACTTTTAGTGAATTTGAAATCACAAACGTTTTCTCAAATTCACAACATTAAATCGTTATAATTTCACAACACAGTACACGACCATACCTCATGATAAGTTAAAGACTAGACTTTTTCACATCATTGACTGTTGCTTCGTCAACAAAAATGGTAAAAAGAAATACTCACATTTAGTGATTGGTCATCCCTAATATTATTTTGTTAAACACCACTCTGACTCCACGCACAAGTACCCTAAAGTTGA
The DNA here is from genome assembly GCA_024699665.1 of Ostrea denselamellosa. Classification (NCBI taxonomy): domain Eukaryota; kingdom Metazoa; phylum Mollusca; class Bivalvia; order Ostreida; family Ostreidae; genus Ostrea; species Ostrea denselamellosa. The sequence continues at coordinate 366,318 of JAMZEH010000039.1, forward strand.
TATTAACAAGATGCCAGAGTTCCTCATTGGCAATATTCTAGCAACAGTTTGTTGGAATTTCCATGGGCATAAATTGTGCTCCTTTGTTAGCTGACCTATTTTTATATTCTTATGAAGCAGAATTCATTCAAAAGCTTCAAAATAAAAACCAAAAATCTCTTGCTAGGGCCTTCAATTCAATATTTAGATATATCGACGACGTTTTGCCTATTAACAATGATCATGTTTTATTCATATGTCGATTCGATATATCCCAGTGAGCTTTGAATAAAAGACACCACAGAGTCTTCCACATTTGCTTCGTACTTAGATATATTACTGAAATAGATTCTGGCGGCAAACTAACAACTCAACCTTATGACAAAAGGGATGATTACAATTTCTCTATCGTTCACCTCCCTTATTTATGTGGCAATATTCCATTATCACCATTGTATTTATATCTCCCAACTGATTCTATAAGCAAGAGCTTGTTCTGCTTATGATCAGTTTTTAAATCAAGACGGGCTACTGGCAAAGACGTTGATGTTACAGGGATTTGTACAGTCTCGTCTAAAGTCAGCATTTCGCAAATATTATGGTCATTATAATGGTCTAGTTTGCCACCTTACCATTAAGTCAACTGCTGTCTGATGTGTTTCATACCAAATGTTAGGTCCCTCTTGGCACACTGATTCTGACTGCGGATTCCTCCGTTTACCTCATCGGAATGTAGGACTCGCAGCGGGTGTGACCGGTTGACAGGGTATACTTACTCCTTCTAGGCACCTGATCCCACCTCTGGTATGACCAGGGGTCCGTGTTTGCCCATCTCTCTGATTTGTATTTTCGACAGGAAGTACGAGATTGAATACTGTTAGTTAGCTTGACCTTTTCATACAAATAAAACCTTTTTATAATTTCTTAAATTTCATGGGTGCTTTTTCTTCTGTTCTTATATTCATAACAATGTTATTAATGTTGCTTACGAAAAGCCTTTCTTTCCATAGTCGTTTATTGTAAATCTGGCGAAACCTTCTATGAAAAGGCAAACACAGACCCCTGGTCATACCAGATGTGGGATCAGGTGCCTAGCAGGAGTAAGCATCCCCTGTTGAATAGTCACACCCGCCGTGAGCCCCATATTACACTCTGGTACACGGAGCAATCCGTAGTCAGAATCAGTGTACCAAGAACGGTCTAACAATTGGTATGAAACACATCAGACAACATTTGACTTAACTGTAAGTTGTACTGGCAAACTAGACCGTTATAACAACTATAAAATGTGCGAAATGCTGACTTTAGACGAGACTGTACAAACCCCTGTAACATCAACTTCTTTGTCAGTAGCCCGTCTCGATTTAAAAACTGATCATAAGCAGAATAAGATCTTGCGTATCGACTCAGTTGGGAGATATAAACACCATATACAAGTGATATTGGAATATTGCCACATAAATAAGGGAAGTGGATGATGGAGAAATTTAAATCATCCCGTTTGGCATAAAGATGAGTTGTTAGTTTGCCGCCGGCATCTATTTTCAGTAAAATCTTTATCTCCTGTTATCACCCCCTCACAACAGAGCCAAAGAAAACTATAGTTGCGTTGGCGTTGTCATTCGTTCTGTCGTTGGTCCTGTCCTTGGTTCGTTCATTGGTTTTGACGTTAGTTCTATCGTTTGTTCTGTTCTTGGTTTTTCCTTTAAATCTTTACCTACATATCTAGAAACTAAACATTTTCAATTCCAAACTATAAATATCAGAAATAAATATTTAGTTCCTTTCTATGATGCGAGGCAATCAAACAAAGTAGACAGGTTATTTCCGATTTCCGCAAGTTAGACTGAAAACAAATTTTATACAAATTACCTAATACTTGATATCCCATAACACAAATAGGAGCTTTTCTTTAAATATTTGTACCTAATGTACACATATCTGAGTGTATCTGCAAAACCATTACTCCGTCAACCTTTAAATAGATAAGTACATATCATAATAATTCTAGTTGAGATGGCTTGTATGCTACGCACAAATTCTGTTTAAATAATGCGACCATTAATTTTATATATATATATATATCTATATATATATATATATATATATATATATATAATTGCAATTCTGATATTGGAAATGAAATGCATTATATTCTTATTTGTCCTGATTTGAATGACATTATACATGAAAAATATTTGATACAAGACCAAATGTTATAAAATTTTATCAAATATTTCCAACCAAAAATGAAAAATTATTTTCAAAAATGTGTAAATACATACAATCAATTACCGAGAGAGTAAACTCCCCGGGTTAAATGTTAAAGAGGTCCGACCCAACTGACCACTGACTTAACGTCTATAGGAGTCCGACATAACTGACCAATGACGTTTCGTTTATAGGAGTCCGAATATGAGAGTGTCTTTATATTTCTAAATTTTAGATGTAATCTCTCAGAAGAAGCAAGGCCTCATGCAAATTTCATCACCGTAGAATACACAGTATAGAGTTTATGTCCCTAGAAATTGAACTTTATGACCCGCCTATTGTGGATGGGTGGCTGTATGAGTAGCTAGTTAGATAGATCTGCATGGAATATATAGGGCAACATAAATAGATTCAATCATCAGTATGGAATATATAGGTTAACTATCGTATACATGGATGGAGTTTGATGATTCACGCATCTGTAAATTCATAATCCTGAGTATGTTTGCCTTTCTAGAACACGTATGATACAGGTTGTCTTTGATATTTCAAACTGCCTGTTGTGTATTCATGAATTCATTTCCCATGTTTACCAATTTTATCACCACCAAAAATACAGAAAATGGATAAACCAATAAAACAGCTTGTATAGGTTTAATCATTTTTCCGAAACAGACGTGAACAAGAAGAGGAACGTTCATTCATAGTGATTGCAAATATTGATAAATCTTATTGAATAAAGATACAATAATTCCATACTCGTAAAATTACGAAATTATGAAAATAGTTCAAAAGAACATTGGTCTTAAACTAGACAGAGATTTAATTTTGTATTATTTATAGCCATCATGACATTGGTCACTGTTCATTGGAGCAATGAAGCATTCTTGTTTTGAATTTACCGCCAGGCATGCGCATTCCTACAAAAAGCGGACAAATCACTTCCACACCTAAGACATTTATATCTCATTCAATTATACAATTGTCTTTGACAAACTATTTTTGGACGTCGCACATTTCAACTGGTGAATATGAATGAGATGTGACTGACTTCTTCAATGAATATACCAAATTCCGATTCTATATTGGAATTCGATGAGGACGTATCTGTTAATTAATATGGTTGGTTGTATATTGTTTAACATCCGACTCGATAATTTTTCACTCATGTGGAGACGTCACCATATCTGGTGAAGAGCTACAAAATTTAGGCCTATGTTCAGCGATTATGGGCTTTGGGCAGGTATGGATATCTCTATCGTGCCACTTCTGCTGTGATACGGGGCCTTGGTTTTTGCGGTCTCATCCGAGGAACCGCCGAATTTAGGTGCCTCTTATAACAAGCAAGGGGTACTGAGGACCTATTTTAACATGAATCGCCACACGAATTAATGTCAATTTACATGATATAATACTGTACTATTAATCAAATATATACAGTTAACACTAACTTGTCACTGTGACATATAATAACTCATGACTGACCCGCGAGATTTCAATACGGGGTTCTTTTCAAAACAGATTTACATGATCAAATTGAATGATCCATTTATGCACAGAATTTATTAAATGAAAAACGCGAATACAACGAACAGTGATCAATCTCAAAAATCTTATAAACAATATATAATTGAGAGCAAGGAAAAATAAATCTCCTGGAAACACCAGAGGGGGAACAAGTGCCTAGGAGGAGTAAGCATTCCGTGTTGACCGGTCACACTCGCCTTTATTATATGTTCTTCTTTATTTCTCATTCAAATTGTGCGGTATTTTATACATTATGAATCGCAGGAAATATAATTGGGTTTAAGATGTAGGACCTTCCGTGAATTGGGCCACATGTAATCTTATCTTTTATTTTTGTATATAACTTTTACAGATAGCAAGAACTTTACAATCCAGACATTGTTAGAAAACTGCACGATGAAGGGATTGGTAATTGTTTGCATTGTATTCATTGCCACCGGTAAGTTACAGTCTCACTAATCTGTAAAATGGCCCACAGTATTAAGGTGCCTCTACCCTCATGTAACTTTCAAATATCAATAGTTCATAGTAGAAAAACTTCACCAATTGCAACTTAATATAGTTTAATATAATTGATAACCAAAGAAAATATAGATGTTACCATCTTTTTAACTATGTCAGGCATGCATTTTAACACAGGTATATGTCATCATAAAAAAATCGACAATTTTCATTAAAAACCACAAACTTTTAATTTCTACTTTTTTCTAAAAAAAAAAATAAAAATATGCAACTTCAAAATAAATAAAATTTAACTTGTGAATATCGGGAACATTATTGTATGATAGACAGACAATGGAAAAGTTAGGAGTCATTGCCCTTGACAACATTTAAATTGATTATCTATAGAAAATATAAACGATTTGGGTATCATTACTTATCTCAGTATTTCCATTATACCCAGTGAATGAAATATTTCTTCAAAATATTTTTTCTGTCATTCGCAAAGTTTATTTAAATAAAGATTTTGAAAAACCTATGACGTCATGTGAGGACGGATTGATTAATTTTTTGGAGTTTTATGCCATATTGAAGTATTGCAGACATTTTACGGTGGTTAACAAACGCGAATACGTTTGCCTGTGAATTTTTAAGTTTCAGTGACGCCTCCAGTAAACTTACTCTTTTCCGAAAATCTAGGAAATTACCTTTTGCGTGACAAGGGGGTTGTTATCCTTGGCAAGGATCTCCTTTTAACGTATCATCCGACGGCCATGAGAAAATAAACATACGTATTCAAGTGAAATGTGTCTAATTTTGTGTATATAAACAGTTGTATATTATAAAATGTTCAAGTTTTTCTGTAAAACTCGCACTCTTATCAATAGTTTAAAAGAATCAATATTATTTGATGCATGTCAAATACTCCACAATTAATTAAGTTTGCCCAATCCGAATCATTTCGTTTGCGAACTACACCTGGTACAAATTATGCCTCTACGTAGCACAGAACGAGTTAACTTGCATCCTTTTCAACGTCCGGCATCCTGGCAGATGCCTTCAGGAAAGTTCATTTTTAGACAAATGATTTCAAAAGAAATCATGTTTACAATACACAATTCAATTCTCACTAGATAAAATGAAATCGCATCACAATCTCTATTCATTCCTAATTTTCTAAGGATCGCGTAAAACTTGAACAACATCGATAAAAGTGAGCTAATATATTCAACAAAACTATGAAAAGCATTTGCAATTTCTAAAAAGCTCATCAATAATTTACTAAACATTGCATAAATGTTCAACTTTATGATACGCGATGTGAATTCAGCTTCTCCATAGTCAATTTTCCATATTAATATAAAAATACTCAATTATCATCGGAATATCTCGTAGTGTTTCTGTCTCTCAACTGATTCGATAAACGAGAGTATGTTCTACATATGATCAATAATTTAAGTTGAGGCAGGCTACTGACAAATAAGTTGATGTTACAAGGGTTTCAGCAGTCTCGTTTAAAGTCAACATTTCGCAAATTCTTTTGTCTTTATAATGAACTTATTTGCAAGTACAATTTGTGATTATGATGAATGCTGTTTGGCGTCTTTCACCCCAATTTTCACATTCTGATTTTGAATATGGATTACTCCACTTAGTTCAAGGCTCCATGCTTCCCTTGATCTGAATTTTGTATTCTTTATCAAGATTATGAGATTGATCGTTGTTTCGTTATCTTCACCTTTTTTTATTTATCCGATTCTATGCATAATACTCTCTTAGCGGTTTACCCAATTTACTCAAAAATCAATCAACATTGAATAATGGGGTACACGTTCATTATTTCGTCAAAATGGATTAACAATATACTATTTATATGGTAGATATTGCTCAATATCACTTAAAACCTCTATTATGCATTGTCTAGCATTGGCAGCAAAGGATACCTGTCTCACCGACGCTGACTGCGCGTGCGTAGATGGGTTAATTCCCCACTGTCACCTTGGTAAATGTCACTGTCACCATAGCACCCACGAGTGCAATCATTCCTATGACTGCACGTGTGACGCCGATCATCACGCTACATGTGATAATCATCTCTGTCATTGTCATCCAAACTCACCGTAAGTAATATTTCAGAAAGAAATCTTTTTAACGACATTAAGAGTGTAAGAAAATACATTTGGGCAATTTTAAATCAAATGATGCAGACATTATTTATTTGTTTTATTGTTTCATATTTCCAAGATATTCAATATATAATATTAGATATTATAATATGTTGCTAAATTTTGGTAAGTATCATTATTATTTTTATTATTATTAAGCTAGGTAAATAATTGAAGAAATATATCGAATAACCCTTTTCCCATTTACCATAGATTTAACAAACCCTTTTTGAACACATGTGCCAGACCCACTTTCATCATCGTGAATGGATACAAAATCGAAATCAAATTCCATACCAAAGTAACACATGGGCACTAATTGTGTTCCCTTATTGGCAGACTTATTTTTATATTCTTATGAAGCGGAATTTGTTCAGAAACTATTACAGGATAAAAACAAAAAACTTGCCGTGTCCTTCAACCATGCATCTAGATATATCGATGACGTCTTATCAGTCAACAATCATAATTTTCATAATTATGTCCATTTGATATATCTGACGTGTCTGCTTCATATTTGGACATTTTAATTAATATTGACTCTAATGGCAGACTGACAACTACATTATATGACAAGCATGATGACTTCAACTTTGCAATCATCAGCTTTCCATATCTATATATGTAGTAATATACCACTTTCGCCTGCTTATGGTGTGTATATCTCCCAGTTGATTCGATACGCGAGAGCATGCCATGCGTATGAGAATTTTTTTAAAGCGAGGTCAACTACTGACAAAAAATTGACGTTGTAGGGTTATAACGTATCTCGTTTGAAGCCATCATTTCGCAAATTTTACGGTCCCTATAATGACCTTGTTTGCGATTACAAGGTGAAGGTCGATCCACCGCCAATATCCACACCCTTCTTCTGGTGACCTAACACCTGGGCCGCATAGCACACCACGAATAGGTTTATCTTTATGTGCGGCCCGCTAGTAAGATTAGACGTCGCTTTATATACCAACTGACCATTCAAAGGAACTCAATTATGGCCACGATATTTAGGCACCTCACAAGATAATAACATTGAGGGTGAACACAAACTAATGCATCCACTCAAAATAAACTCCAAAATGGTTGTGACAATTATCAATTAACCTTTCGGAAGCACAGACCAACTTTAATTTCAATTTTAGTAACTGATATCATATTGATTAAACTAGCCTTCCCGGCATCTATAGGGATGCATTCAATCAGACTTACTTCAACAGCCGCAACTGACCTAAGGTTTCTGTTTATGGTCACACGGTAGAATTTAGAAGCAGGTTCAATACTCCATAGCGGTGATGATACGTGTATAGATAATGCTTTTGGATATCTAATATAAATTTCACAGTAGTGATAGTTGTGTAGATGATACATTTAAATATATGTTAAACTAACTAGATTTGGACTAGCTTCAGATATTACAAATGTATCCCATCAAATTTCTTCAGCTAAATACAATTCGACAAGCCTATGCATTCTCCAATGATGATATTGACAAGAACAATTAACATTATATTGTGTACAATCTCACTACCTCCCTGTGCATGATTTCCCTTGCAAAATACAGAGGCAAACAAACACCAGGGATAAGCCCTTGATAACATCATCTGGGTCGTTGGATATTTTTAAATTTTACTCTACCACGTGGTTACGTGATTAGGTTTCAATAGTGTTTTACTGCAACAACTAGGCAGTGAAAAGGTATTTGTAATTTTCAATATCTAGAAGAGTTCACAATTCAATTACCAGCGTAATTTCGACACGTAGGGACATATCTTTCTATATCCTTGTTATAGTATACTAATACCTACACAATATGATATTATAAGTCTTTTTCTTTCAAATGAAATATATCAACTCTGTGCAATATCGAATGCGAACAATTGGTTTCGAAGATTACAAAAATTACTCTGTTTCTCCTGGTTTTCTACACCCTTCCATATCAAAGAATAATTCATAATACATTTTCTGCCATCATATCATTGTTTACGTTCTGTTTAAATATTTCCTTTTTTTCTTACAGATGAAGCGCATGGTCTTCTGCAGTGAAATGTTGATATCTGGGTTTTTAATTACTCTGATAATTGTGAAGCTACATATATTTGATATAGACCTAATAAAATTATATTTCATTACAATTATATTTATTGTAATCAAAGTACTAAAATTAATGATACCAGTAAATGCTTTTAACCTACTTGAAATGTCTATAAATTGCTGTATAACATACCGATACCCAGCAAGAATTCGCTCTAGGTGTCATGTCAACTAAAACCTCCCGCACGGTATTAAAGAACTTTTAGTGAATTTGAAATCACAAACGTTTTCTCAAATTCACAACATTAAATCGTTATAATTTCACAACACAGTACACGACCATACCTCATGATAAGTTAAAGACTAGACTTTTTCACATCATTGACTGTTGCTTCGTCAACAAAAATGGTAAAAAGAAATACTCACATTTAGTGATTGGTCATCCCTAATATTATTTTGTTAAACACCACTCTGACTCCACGCACAAGTACCCTAAAGTTGATATTAACAAGATGCCAGAGTTCCTCATTGGCAATATTCTAGCAACAGTTTGTTGGAATTTCCATGGGCATAAATTGTGCTCCTTTGTTAGCTGACCTATTTTTATATTCTTATGAAGCAGAATTCATTCAAAAGCTTCAAAATAAAAAGCAAAAATCTCTTGCTGTGGCCTTCAATTCAATATTTAGATATATCGACGACGTTTTGCCTATTAACAATGATCATGTTTTATTCATATGTCGATTCGATATATCCCAGTGAGCTTTGAATAAAAGACACCACAGAGTCTTCCACATTTGCTTCGTACTTAAATATATTACTGAAATAGATTCTGGCGGCAAACTAACAACTCAACCTTATGACAAAAGGGATGATTACAATTTCTCTATCGTTCACCTCCCTTATTTATGTGGCAATATTCCATTATCACCATTGTATTTATATCTCCCAACTGATTCTATAAGCAAGAGCTTGTTCTGCTTATGATCAGTTTTTAAATCAAGACGGGCTACTGACAAAGACGTTGATGTTACAGGGATTTGTACAGTCTCGTCTAAAGTCAGCATAGCATTTCGCAAATATTATGGTCATTATAATGGTCTAGTTTGCCACCTTACCATTAAGTCAAATGCTGTCTGATGTGTTTCATACCAAATGTTAGGTCCCTCTTGGCACACTGATTCTGACTGCGGATTCCTCCGTTCACCTCATCGGAATGTAGGACTCGCAGCGGGTGTGACCGGTTGACAGGGGATACTTACTCCTTCTAGGCACCTGATCCCACCTCTGGTATGACCAGGGGTCCGTGTTTGCCCATCTCTCTGATTTGTATTTTCGACAGGAAGTACGAGATTGAATACTGTTAGTTAGCTTGACCTTTTCATACAAATAAAACCTTTTTATAATTTCTTAAATTTCATGGGTGCTTTTTCTTCTGTTCTTATATTCATAACAATGTTATTAATGTTGCTTACGAAAAGCCTTTCTTTCCATAGTCGTTTATTGTAAATCTGGCGAAACCTTCTATGAAAAGGCAAACACAGACCCCTGGTCATACCAGATGTGGGATCAGGTGCATAGCAGGAGTAAGCATCCCCTGTTGAATAGTCACACCCGCCGTGAGCCCCATATTACACTCTGGTACACGGAGCAATCCGTAGTCAGAATCAGTGTGCCAAGAACGGTCTAACAATTGGTATGAAACACATCAGACAACATTTGACTTAACTGTAAGTTGTACTGGCAAACTAGACCGTTATAACAACTATAAAATGTGCGAAATGCTGACTTTAGACGAGACTGTACAAACCCCTGTAACATCAACTTCTTTGTCAGTAGCCCGTCTCGATTTAAAAACTGATCATAAGCAGAACAAGATCTTGTGTATCGACTCAGTTGGGAGATATAAACACCATATACAGGTGATATTGGAATATTGCCACATAAATAAGGGAAGTGGATGATGGAGAAATTTAAATCATCCCGTTTGGCATAAAGATGTGTTGTTAGTTTGCCGCCGGCATCTATTTTCAGTAAAATCTTTATCTCCTGTTATCACCCCCTCACAACAGAGCCAAAGAAAACTATAGTTGCGTTGGCGTTGTCATTCGTTCTGTCGTTGGTCCTGTCTTTGGTTCGTTCATTGGTTTTGACGTTAGTTCTATCGTTTGTTCTGTTCTTGGTTTTTCCTTTAAATCTTTACCTACATATCTAGAAACTAAACATTTTCAATTCCAAACTATAAATATCAGACATAAATATTTAGTTCCTTTCTATGATGCGAGGCAATCAAACAAAGTAGACAGGTTATTTCCGATTTCCGCAAGTTAGACTGAAAACAAATTTTATACAAATTACCTAATACTTGATATCCCATAACACAAATAGGAGCTTTTCTTTAAATATTTGTACCTAATGTACACATATCTGAGTGTATCTGCAAAACCATTACTCCGTCAACCTTTAAATAGATAAGTACATATCATAATAATTCTAGTTGAGATGGCTTGTATGCTACGCACAAATTCTGTTTAAATAATGCGACCATTAATTATATATATATATATATATATATATATATATATATATATATATAATTGCAATTCTGATATTGGAAATGAAATGCATTATATTCTTATTTGTCCTGATTTGAATGACATTATACATGAAAAATATTTGATACAAGACCAAATGTAATAAAATTTTATCAAATATTTCCAACCAAAAATGAAAAATTATTTTCAAAAAAGTGTAAATACATACAATCAATTACCGAGAGAGTAAACCCCCCGGGTTAAATGTTAAAGAGGTCCGACCCAACTGACCACTGACTTAACGTCTATAGGAGTCCGACATAACTGACCAATGACGTTTCGTTTATAGGAGTCCGAATATGAGAGTGTCTTTATATTTCTAAATTTTAGATGTAATCTCTCAGAAGAAGCAAGGCCTCACGCAAATTTCATCACCGTAGAATACACAGTATAGAGTTTATGTCCCTAGAAATTGAACTTTATGACCCGCCCATTGTGGATGGGTGGCTGTATGAGTAGCTAGTTAGATAGATCTGCATGGAATATATAGGGCAACATAAATAGATTCAATCATCTGTATGGAATATATAGGTTAATTATCGTATACATGGATGGAGTTTGATGATTCACGCATCTGTAAATTCATAATCCTGAGTATGTTTGCCTTTCTAGAACACGTATGATACAGGTTGTCTTTGATATTTCAAACTGCCTGTTGTGTATTCATGAATTCATTTCCCATGTGTTTACCAATTTTATCACCACCAAAAATACAGAAAATGGATAAACCAATAAAACAGCTTGTATAGGTTTAATCATTTTTCCGAAACACATGTGAACAAGAAGAGGAACGTTCATTCATAGTGATTGCAAATATTGATAAATCTTATTGAATAAAGATACAATAATTCCATACTCGTAAAATTACGAAATTATGAAAATAGTTCAAAAGAACATTGGTCTTAAACTAGACAGAGATTTAATTTTGTATTATTTATAGCCATCATGACATTGGTCACTGTTCATTGGAGCAATGAAGCATTCTTGTTTTGAATTTACCGCCAGGCATGCGCATTCCTACAAAAGGCGGACAAATCACTTCCACACCTAAGACATTTATATCTCATTCAATTATACAATTGTCTTTGACAAACTATTTTTGGACGTCGCACATTTCAACTGGTGAATATGAATGAGATGTGACTGACTTCTTCAATGAATATACCAAATTCCGATTCTATATTGGAATTCGATGAGGACGTATCTGTTAATTAATATGGTTGGTTGTATATTGTTTAACATCCGACTCGATAATTTTTCACTCATATGGAGACGTCACCATATCTGGTGAAGAGCTACAAAATTTAGGCCTATGTTCAGCGCTTATGGGCTTTGGGCAGGTATGGATATCTCTATCGTGCCACTTCTGCTGTGATACGGGGCCTTGGTTTTTGCGGTCTCATCCGAGGAACCGCCGAATTTAGGTGCCTCTTATAACAAGCAAGGGGTACTGAGGACCTATTTTAACATGAATCGCCACACGAATTAATGTCAATTTACATGATATAATACTGTACTATTAATCAAATATATACAGTTAACACTAACTTGTCACTGTGAAATATAATAACTCATGACTGACCCGCGAGATTTCAATACGGGGTTCTTTTCAAAACAGATTTACATGATCAAATAGAATGATCCATTTATGCACAGAATTTATTAAATGAAAAACGCGAATACAACGAACAGTGATCAATCTCAAAAATCTTATAAACAATATATAATTGAGAACAAGGAAAAATAAATCTCCTGGAAACACCAGAGGGGGAACAAGTGCCTAGGAGGAGTAAGCATTCCGTGTTGACCGGTCACGCTCGCCTTTATTACATGTTCTTCTTTATTTCTCATTCAAATTGTGCGGTATTTTATACATTATGAATCGCAGGAAATATAATTGGGTTTAAGATGTAGGACCTTCCGTGAACTGGGCCACATGTAATCTTATCTTTTATTTTTGTATATAACTTTTACAGATAGCAAGAACTTTACAATCCAGACATTGTTAGAAAACTGCACGATGAAGGGATTGGTAATTGTTTGCATTGTATTCATTGCCACCGGTAAGTTACAGTCTCACTAATCTGTAAAATGGCCCACAGTATTAAAGTTTATTTAAATAAAGATTTTGAAAAACCTATGACGTCATGTGAGGACGGATTGATTAATTTTTTTGAGTTTTACGCCATATTGAAGTATTACAGACATTTTACGGTGGTTAACAAACGCGAATACGTTTGCCTGTGAATTTTTAAGTTTCAGTGACGCCTCCAGTAAACTTACTCTATACCGAAAATCTAGGAAATTACCTTTTGCGTGCCAAGGGGGTTGTTATCCTTGGCAAGGATCTCCTTTTAACGTATCATCCGACGGCCATAAGAAAATAAACATACGTATTCAAGTGAAATGTGTCTAATTTTGTGTATATAAACAGTTGTATATTATAAAATGTTCAAGTTTTTCTGTAAAACTCGCACTCTTATCAATAGTTTAAAAGAATCAATAGTATTTGATGCATGTCAAATACTCCACAATTAATTAAGTTTGCCGAATCCGTATCATTTCGTTTGCGAACTACACCTGGTACAAATTATGCCTCTACGTAGCACAGAACGAGTTAACTTGCATCCTTTTCAACGTCCGGCATCCTGGCAGATGCCTTCAGGAAAGTTCATTTTTAGACAAATGATTTCAAAAGAAATCATGTTTACAATACACAATTCAATTCTCACTAGATAAAATGAAATCGCATCACAATCTCTATTCATTCCTAATTTTCTAAGGATCGCGTAAAACTTGAACAACATCGATAAAAGTGAGCTAATATATTCAACAAAACTATGAAAAGCATTTGCAATTTCTAAAAAGCTCATCAATAATTTACTAAACATTACATAAATGTTCAACTTTATGATACGCGAGGTGAATTCAGCTTCTCCATAGTCAATTTTCCATATTAATATAAAAATACTCAATTATCATCGGAATATCTCGTAGTGTTTCTGTCTCTCAACTGATTCGATAAACGAGAGTATGTTCTACATATGATCAATAATTTAAGTTGAGGCAGGCTACTGACAAATAAGTTGATGTTACAAGGGTTTCAGCAGTCTCGTTTAAAGTCAACATTTCGCAAATTCTTTTGTCTCTATAATGAACTTATTTGCAAGTACAATTTGTGATTACGATGAATGCTATTTGGCGTCTTTCACCCCAATTTTCACATTCTGATTTTGAATATGGATTACTCCACTTAGTTCAAGGCTCCATGCTTCCCTTGATCTGAATTTTGTATTCTTTATCAAGATTATGAGATTGATCGTTGTTTCGTTATCTTCACCTTTTTTTATTTATCCGATTCTATGCATAATGCTCTCTTAGCGGTTTACCCAATCTATTCAAAAATCAATCAACATTGAATAATGGAGTACACGTTCATTATTTCGTCAAAATGGATTAACAATATACTATTTATATGGTAGATATTGCTCAATATCACTTAAAACCTCTATTATGCATTGTCTAGCATTGGCAGCAAAGGATACCTGTCTCACCGACGCTGACTGCGCGTGCGCAGATGGGTTAATTCCCCACTGTCACCTTGGTAAATGTCACTGTCACCATAGCACCCACGAGTGCAGTCATTCCTATGACTGCACGTGTGACGCCGATCATCACGCTACATGTGATAATCATCTCTGTCATTGTCATCCAAACTCACCGTAAGTAATATTTCAGAAAGAAATCTTTTTAACGACATTAAGAGTGTAAGAAAATACATTTGGGCAATTTTAAATCAAATGATGCAGACATTATTTATTTGTTTTATTGTTTCATATTTCCAAGATATTCAATGAAAATATTAAATATTATAATATATTGTTAAATTTTGGTAAGTATCATTATTATTTTTATTATTATTAAGCTAGGTAAATAATTGAAGAAATATATCGAATAACCCTTTTCCCATTTACCATAGATTTAACAAACCCTTTTTGAACACATGTGCCAGACCCACTTTCGTTAATAGTCATTAACTAGATCATCGTGAATGGATACAAAATCGAAATCAAATTCCATACGAAAGTAACACATGGGCACTAATTGTGTTCCCTTATTGGCAGACTTATTTTTATATTCTTATGAAGCGGAATTTGTTCAGAAACTATTACAGGATAAAAACAAAAAACTTGCCGTGTCCTTCAACCATACATATAGATATATCGATGACGTCTTATCAGTCAACAATCATAATTTTCATAATTATGTCCATTTGATATATCCCGATGAACTCGAAATAAAGGACACTACAGAATCTGACGTGTCTGCTTCATATTTGGACATTTTAATTAATATTGACTCTAATGGCAGACTGACAACTACATTATATGACAAGCATGATGACTTCAACTTTGCAATCATCAGCTTTCCATATCTATATATGTAGTAATATACCACTTTCGCCTGCTTATGGTGTGTATATCTCCCAGTTGATTCGATACGCGAGAGCATGCCATGCGTATGAGAATTTTTTTAAAGCGAGGTCAACTACTGACAAAAAATTGACGTTGTAGGGTTATAACCTATCTCGTTTGAAGTCATCATTTCGCAAATTTTACGGTCCCTATAATGACCTTGTTTGCGATTACAAGGTGAAGGTCGATCCACCGCCAATATCCACACCCTTCTTCTGGTGACCTAACACCTGGGCCGCATAGCACACCACGAATAGGTTTTTCTTTATGTGCGGCCCGCTAGTAAGATTAGACGTCGCTTTATATACCAACTGACCATTCAAAGGAACTCAATTATGGCCACGATATTTAGGCACCTCACAAGATAATAACATTGAGGGTGAACACAAACTAATGCATCCACTCAAAATAAACTCCAAAATGGTTGTGACAATTATCAATTAACCTTTCGGAAGCACAGACCAACTTTAATTTCAATTTTAGTAACTGATATCATATTGATTAAACTAGCCTTCCCGGCATCTATAGGGATGCATTCAATCAGACTTACTTCAACAGCCGCAACTGACCTAAGGTTTCTGTTTATGGTCACACGGTAGAATTTAGAAGCAGGTTCAATACTCCACAGCGGTGATGATACGTGTATAGATAATGCTTTTGGATATCTAATATAAATTTCACAGTAGTGATAGTTGTGTAGATGATACATTTAAATACATGTTACATACTAGATTTGGACTAGCTTCAGATATTACAAATGTATCCCATCAAATTTCTTCAGCTAAATACAATTCGACAAGCCTATACATTCTCCAATGATGATATTGACAAGAACAATTAACATTATATTGTGTACAATCTCACTACCTCCCTGTGCATGATTTCCCTTGCAAAATACAGAGGCAAACAAACACCAGGGATAATCCCTTGATAACATCATCTGGGTCGTTGGATATTTTTAAATTTTACTCTACCACGTGGTTACGTGATTAGGTTTCAATAGTGTTTTACTGCAACAACTAGGCAGTGAAAAGGTATTTGTAATTTTCAATATCTAGAAGAGTGCACAATTCAATTACCAGCGTAATTTCGTCACGTAGGGACATATCTATCTATATCCTTGTTATAGTATACTAATACCTACACAATATGATATTATAAGTCTTTTTCTTTCAAATGAAATATATCAACTCTGTGCAATATCGAATGCGAACAATTGGTTTCGAAGATTACAAAAATTACTCTATGTTTCTCTTGGTTTTCTACACCCTTCTATATCAAAGAATAATTCATAATACATTTTCTGCCATCATATCTTTGGTTACGTTCTGTTTAAATATTTCCTTTTTTTCTTACAGATGAAGCGCATGGTCTTCTGCAGTGAAATGTTGATATCTGGGTTTTTAAATACTCTGATAATTGTGAAGCTACATATATTTGATATAGACCTAATAAAATTATATTTCATTACAATTATATTTATTGTAATCAAAGTACTAAAATTAATGATACCAGTAAATGCTTTTAACCTACTTGAAATGTCTATAAATTGCCGTATAACATACCGATACCCAGCAAGAATTCGCTCTAGGTGTCATGTCAAGTAAAACACCCCGCACGGTATTAAAGAACTTTTAGTGAATTTGAAATCACAAAAGTTTTCTCAAATTCACAACATTAAATCGTTATAATTTCACAACACAGTACACGACCATACCTCATGATAAATTAAAGACTAGACTTTTTCACATCATTGACTGTTGCTTCGTCAACAAAAATGGTAAAAAGAAATACTCACATTTAGTGATTGGTCATCCCTAATATTATTTTGTTAAACACCACTCTGACTCCACGCACAAGTACCCTAAAGTTGATATTAACAAGATTCCAGAGTTCCTCATTGGCAATATTCTAGCAACAGTTTGTTGGAATTTCCATGGGCATAAATTGTGCTCCTTTGTTAGCTGACCTATTTTTATATTCTTATGAAGCAGAATTCATTCAAAAGCTTCAAAATAAAAAGCAAAAATCTCTTGTTGTGGCCTTCAATTCAATATTTAGATTTATCGACGACGTTTTGCCTATTAACAATGATCATGTTTTATTCATATGTCGATTCGATATATCCCAGTGAGCTTTGAATAAAAGACACCACAGAGTCTTCCACATTTGCTTCATACTTAGATATATTACTGAAATAGATTCTGGCGGCAAACTAACAACTCAACCTTATGACAAAAGGGATGATTACAATTTCTCTATCGTTCACCTCCCTTATTTATGTGGCAATATTCCATTATCACTATTGTATTTATATCTCCCAACTGATTCTATAAGCAAGAGCTTGTTCTGCTTATGATCAGTTTTTAAATCAAGACGGGCTACTGACAAAGACGTTGATGTTACAGGGATTTGCACAGTCTCGTCTAAAGTCAGCATTTCGCAAATATTATGGTCATTATAACGGTCTAGTTTGCCAACTTACCATTAAGTCAAATGCTGTCTGATGTGTTTCATACCAAATGTTAGGTCCCTCTTGGCACACTGATTCTGACTGCGGATTCCTCCGTTTACCTCATCGGAATGTAGGACTCGCAGCGGGTGTGACCGGTTGACAGGGTATACTTACTCCTTCTAGACACCTGATCCCACCTCTGGTATGACCAGGGGTCCGTGTTTGCCCATCTCTCTGATTTGTATTTTCGACAGGAAGTACGAGATTGAATACTGTTAGTTAGCTTGACCTTTTCATACAAATAAAACCTTTTTATAATTTCGTAAATTTCATGGGTGCTTTTTCTTCTGTTCTTATATTCATAACAATGTTATTAATGTTGCTTACGAAAAGCCTTTCTTTCCATAGTCGTTTATTGTAAATCTGGCGAAACCTTCTATGAAAAGGCAAACACAGACCCCTGGTCATACCAGAGGTGGGATCAGGTGCCTAGCAGGAGTAAACATCCCCTGTTGAATAGTCACACCCGCCGTGAGCCCCATATTACACTCTGGTACACGGAGCAATCCGTAGTCAGAATCAGTGTGCCAAGAACGGTCTAACAATTGGTATGAAACACATCAGACAGCATTTGACTTAACTGTAAGTTGTACTGGCAAACTAGACCGTTATAACAACAATAAAATGTGCGAAATGCTGACTTTAGACGAGACTGTACAAACCCCTGTAACATCAACTTCTTTGTCAGTAGCCCGTCTCGATTTAAAAACTGATCATAAGCAGAATAAGATCTTGCGTATCGAATCAGTTGGGAGATATAAACACCATATACAGGTGATATTGGAATATTGCCACATAAATAAGGGAAGTGGATGATGGAGAAATTTAAATCATCCCGTTTGGCATAAAGATGAGTTGTTAGTTTGCCGCCGGCATCTATTTTCAGTAAAATCTTTATCTCCTGTTATCACCCCCTCACAACAGAGCCAAAGAAAACTATAGTTGCGTTGGCGTTGTCATTCGTTCTGTCGTTGGTCCTGTCTTTGGTTCGTTCATTGGTTTTGACGTTAGTTCTATCGTTTGTTCTGTTCTTGGTTTTTCCTTTAAATCTTTACCTACATATCTAGAAACTAAACCTTTTCAATTCCAAACTATAAATATCAGAAATAAATATTTAGTTCCTTTCTATGATGCGAGGCAATCAAACAAAGTAGACAGGTTATTTCCGATTTCCGCAAGTTAGACTGAAAACAAATTTTATACAAATTACCTAATACTTGATATCCCATAACACAAATAAGAGCTTTTCCTTAAATATTTGTACCTAATGTACACATATCTGAGTGTATCTGCAAAACCATTACTCCGTCAACCTTTAAATAGATAAGTACATATCATAATAATTCTAGTTGAGATGGCTTGTATGCTACGCATAAATTCTGTTTAAATAATGCGACCATTAATTTTATATATATATATATATATATATATATATATATATATAATTGCAATTCTGATATTGGAAATGAAATGCATTATATTCTTATTTGTCCTGATTTGAATGACATTATACATGAAAAATATTTGATACAAGACCAAATGTTATAAAATTTTATCAAATATTTCCAACCAAAAATGAAAAATTATTTTCAAAAATGTGTAAATACATACAATCAATTACCGAGAGAGTAAACCCCCCGAGTTAAATGTTAAAGAGGTCCAACCCAACTGACCACTGACTTAACGTCTATAGGAGTCCGACATAACTGACCAATGACGTTTCGTTTATAGGAGTCCGAATATGAGAGTGTCTTTATATTTCTAAATTTTAGATGTAATCTCTCAGAAGAAGCAAGGCCTCATGCAAATTTCATCACCGTAGAATACACAGTATAGAGTTTATGTCCCTAGAAATTGAACTTTATGACCCGCCTATTGTGGATGGGTGGCTGTATGAGTAGCTAGTTAGATAGATCTGCATGGAATATATAGGGCAACATAAATAGATTCAATCATCTGTATGGAATATATAGGTTAACTATCGTATACATGGATGGAGTTTGATGATTCACGCATCTGTAAATTCATAATCCTGAGTATGTTTGCCTTTCTAGAACACGTATGATACAGGTTGTCTTTGATATTTCAAACTGCCTGTTGTGTATTCATGAATTCATTTCCCATGTGTTTACCAATTTTATCACCACCAAAAATACAGAAAATGGATAAACCAATAAAACAGCTTGTATAGGTTTAATCATTTTTTCCGAAACAGACGTGAATAAGAAGAGGAACGTACATTCATAGTGATTGCAAATATTGATAAATCTTATTGAATAAAGATATTTATTATTTATTTATTACAAGTCATTTATATAGCGCATTATCTAACATTATAAATATTATTCTAAGCGCTTTACAACATACACAATTAATATATCGCCAAACATACATACAACATAGAGAAATTAAGAAAAGGACTAAATGGGGTATTTTAAAACACAAATTATATTTAGTTACGCTAACTACAAAAAAGACTAATATAGCACACTAAAACACCACACACACACACATCGCATATATACATACACTTGCATACGTACACATACATACATACGTTTTTTTGTTTTTTTGTTTTGTTTTTTTTTTTAATATGACCGATACATGTAAAAAGAAATACACATAACTTACAATAATTCCATACTCGTAAAATTACGAAATTATGAAAATAGTTCAAAAGAACATTGGTCTTAAACTAGACAGAGATTTAATTTTGTATTATGTATAGCCATCATGACATTGGTCACTGTTCCTTCATTGGAGCAATGAAGCATTCTTGTTTTGAATTTACCGCCAGGCATGCGCATTCCCACAAAAAACGGACAAATCACTTCCACACCTAAGACATTTATATCTCATTCAATTATACAATTGTCTTTGACAAACTATTTTTGGACGTGGCACATTTCAACTGGTGAATATAAATGAGATGTGACTGACTTCTTCAATGAATATACCAAATTCCGATTCTATATTGGAATTCGATGAGGACGTATCTGTTAATTAATATGGTTGGTTGTATATTGTTTAACGTCCAACTCAAGGACTTTTCACTCATATGGAGACGTTACCATAGCTGGTGAAGAGCTACAAAATTTAGGCCTATTTTCAACGCTTATGGGCTTTGGGCAGGAATGGAGATCTCTATCGTACCACTTCTGCTGTGATACGGGGCCTTGGTTTTTGCGTTCTCATCCAAGGAACCGCCGAATTTAGTTGCCTCTTATAAGAAGCAAGGGGGTACTGAGGACCTATTTTAACTTGAATCGCCACACGAATTAATGTCAATTTAAATGATATAATACTGTGATATTAATAAAATATATATGCGCAGAATATCGAATGGCGAAGTAAACAATGTGTAAATGGTAATCATAAATCCCCAAGGCATATGCAAGTTCGAGTGTAGGCAACACGGACCTCCGACAAAGCGTAGGTAGGATCAGGTGCCATGGAGGAGTAAGCATCCTCTGCTGATCGGTCACACCCGCCGTGAGCCCTTTGTCGACATTAGGTAAACGGGATTATCCGTAGTCAAAGTTAGTATGAAAAATGACAGTCTAACAAAAGGTATGAAACAGATCATTCAACATACGTCCCAGAGACACTTTGTAATCGCAAACAAGGTCATTATAGCGACCGTAAAATTTGCGAAATGATGACTTCAAACGAGATTTGTTATAACCCTGCAACGTCAATTTTTTTTGTCAGTAGTTGATCTCGCTTTAAAAAATTCTCATACGCATGGCATGCTCTCGCGTATCGAATAAACTGGGAGATATACACACCATAAGCAGGCGAAAGTGGTATATTACTACATAGATATGGAAAGCTGATGATTGCAAAGTTGAAGTCATCACGCTTGTCATATAATGTAGTTGTCAGTCTGCCATTAGAGTCGATATTAAGTAAAATATCCAAATATGAAGCAAAGACGTCAGATTCTGTAGTGTCCGTTATTTCGAGTTCATCGGGATATATCAAATGGACATAATTATGAAAATTATAATTGTTGATTTATAAGACGTCATCGATATATCTATATATATGGTTGAAGGACAAGGCAAGTTTTTTTGTTTTTATCCTGTAATAGTTTCTGAACAAATTCCGCTTCATAAGAATATAAAAATAAGTATGCCAATAAGTGCCCATGGGAATGCCAATGGATTGTTGGAAGACTTGGTTTCCAAACACTAAGTAAATGTTATCTACAAGAAAGCCAAGCATACTCTTAATGTCTGCTTCAGAGTACTTGTGTGGGCTATCGGAGTGGTGTCTAATTAAATGAAAAAAATGAATATAACGAACAGAATCTCAAAATTCTTATAAACAATATAATTGAGAACAAGGCAAAATAAAGCCCCTGGAAACACCAGAGGAGGATATAGTGTCTAGGGGGAGTAAGCATTCCATGTTGACCGGTCAATTCGCCCTCATTACATGTTCTTCTTTATTTTTCATTCAAAAGGTACAGCATTTTATACATTATGAATCGCGGGAAATATAATTGGGTTTAAGATGTAGGACCTTCCGTGAATTGGGCCACATGTAATCTTATGTTTTAGATTGTATATAAATTTTAGAATAGCAGGAACTTTACAATCCAGAAAACTGCACGATGAAGGGATTGGTAAAAAAATGCTACTTTAAAATAAATAAAATTTAACTTGCGAATATCGGGAACATCACTGTATGCTAGACACACAGTGAGGAAACTCAGGAGTCAGTGCCCTTGACAAGATTTAAATTGATTATCCATAGAAATTACAAAGTTGTTTATTATCATTAGTTTTCTCGTTATTTTCATTATACCCAGTAAATAAAATATTTCTCCAAAACATTTTTCTGTCATGCACAAAGTTTAATCAAATAAAGATTTTGGAAACACCTGTGACGTTATATAAGGGCGGATCGTTTGAAGGTTTATGCCGTGTTTGGCAGTATTTCAGGCAGTTTAAGGCGATTAACTATCTGGATTATGTTTGACTGTTGAGGTTTCCGTGACCCTCCCCCCTCCAATGAGCCTAATCCTTTTTCGAAAATCAGGGAAACGACCTTTTGCGTACCAAGGGGGTTGTGACCCTTGACTCGAGTCAACTCCGACGCACATAAAAATTGAACATACATACACAGGTGAAAAAAGATCAGTTTACAAACACAAGATATTGATAGTGGTCCCGACCTCGTGTTGATCCGAACAACCCTCCCCTCTAAATTACCAACAACTTAAATTGAAAAGCAAAGAATTTCATTATCATTAGTGTCACTTTTTTCATATGAAAAATGGTGGATACCTAAGATATGTTTCCAAACTTGTAAAATAGTTTGTAAATGATTTATAATTTCTAAAATGCACATCAATAATTCCCTAAAAATTGCATAAATGTTCAACTTTATGACAAGCGAGGTGAATTCAGCTTCTCCATAGTCAATTTACAATATCTATGTAGCAATATTCCATTATCACAGGAATATCTCCTAGTGTTTTTGTCTCTCAACAGATTTTATATAGGAAAGTATGTTTTACATACGATCAATTTTTTAAGTTGAGGCAGGCTGCTGACAAATAAGTTGATGTTACAAGGGTTTCAGCAGTCTCGTTTCAACTCAGCATTTCGCAAATCCTTTTGTCTTTATAAAAAACTTATTTGCAAGTACAGTGCTTACGATGAATGCTGTCTGGCGTGTTCCATATCAATTTTCACATTCTGATTTTGAATATGGATTACTCCACTTAGTTCAAGGCTTCATGCTTGCCTTGAACTGAATTTTGTAGTCTTTATCACGATTATGAGATTGATCCCTATTTCGTTATCTTCACTTTTTTTATTTATCCGATTCTATGCATAATGCTCTCCTAGCGGTTTACCCAATCTATTCAAAATCAGTCAACATTGACTGACAGAGTACACTTTCATTATTTCGTCAAAAGTGATTAGTAATATAATATTTATAGGGTAGATATTGCTAAATATCACTTAAAACCTCTCTTATGAAAAGGCTAATATAACTAACAGTATTCAATCTGGAAATTCCTATAGAAAATACAAATCAGAGACATGGGCAAACACGGACCACTGCTCATACCAGGGTGGGATCAGGTGCCTAATAGGAGTAAGCATCCCCTGTTGACCGGCCACACCCGCCGTGAGCCCTATATTCCAATCAGGTAAACGGAGCAATCTGTAGTAAGAATCAATGTGCTACGAACGGCCTAACAATTGGTATAAAAAACACATCAGACAGCATTTGACTTAATGGTAAGTTATACTGGCAAACTAGAACGTTATAATTACCATACAATTTGCGAAATGCTGACTTTAGACGAGACTGTACAAACCCCTGTAACATAATCTTCTTTGTCAGTAGCCCGCTTCGATTTAAAAACTGATCATAAGCAGAACAAGCTCTTGCGTATCGAATCAGTTGGGAGATATAAACACCATATGCAGGTGATGATGGAATATTGCCACAATTGAAATCATCCCGTTTGGCATAAAGTTGAGTTGTCAGTTTGCCGCCGGAATCTATTTACAGTAAAATATCCAAGTACGAAGCAGAAGTGGAAGACTCCGTCGTGTCTTTTATTTCAAGCTCACTGGGATATATCGAATCGACATATGAACGAAAATGACCATTGTTAATAGACAAAATGTCGACGATATATCTAAATGTCAAATTGAAGGCCACATCAAGACATTTTTTTCTTCTCGTGTAGAAGCTTTTGAATGAATTCTGCTTCGTAGGAATATAAAAATAGGTCATCTAACAAAGGAGCACAATTCGTGCCCATGGACATTCCAAAAGAATGTTGAAGGACTTGATCACCAAAGACTACGAAAATATTGTCAGTGAGGAACTCTAGCATCTTTTTAATATCAACTTCAGAGTACATGTGCGTGGAGTCAGAATGGTGTTTAACAAAATAATTTTTGGGATGACTAATCACTATTTATGAACATTTCCTTTTACCATTTTTGGTGACGAAGCAACAGTCTATGATGTCAAAAAGCCTAGTCTTTAACTTATTGTGAAGTATGGTCGTGTAAAGTGTTGTAAAATCATATGTTTTAATGTTGTGAATTCGAGAAAAGTTTTGTGATTTCAAATTCAATAAAAATTCTTTAAAATTTTTAAGAATACCTGTTTCACCGACGCTGACTGCGCGTGCGCAGATGGGTTAATTCCCCACTGTCACCTTGGTAAATGTCACTGTCACCATAGCACCCACGAGTGCAATCATTCCTATGACTGCACGTGTGACGCCGATCATCATGCCACGTGTGACAATCATCTCTGTCATTGTCATCCAAACTCACCGTAAGTAATATTTCAGAAAGAAATGCCTGTGTTTTTATATCATTATTACAGAATTAAAAAAACAATAGTCTGGAAACCGTGTTATGTAGAAATTATCCCAATGCTTTTATTGTTTTATACCAAAATTGGAAATTTCCTGGTTTGGTCATGGTATTCAATCAGTATACTTACAGTTTAGAATGATTTCAGTTTTTCTGGGAAGTGTAGGTATTTTATTATTTATTTATCCTATTTTTTTAAGTAAATTTATCAAGTAAAAAATGTGATGTTTCATTCTTTCCTGCACTTGGTTTTTATGTCTCTCAACTGACTCGATAAGCGTCAGCATGATCTGCGCATGATCAGTTTTCAAATCGAGCCAAACTACTGACAAAAATGTACAGTCTCGTTTCAAGTCGACATTTCCCCAATTCTATGTTCGTTATAACGATCTAATTTACAAAGACAGACCGCCATTAGGTCGAATGTTGTCTGACGTGTTTCATACTTGTTAGGTCATTCTTTGCATACTTTGTTCACTAATTGTCTTATTTTTTGGTATTATGGCGAGAGAGAGAAAAAAGAATGGAAGTATGGTTATCATGATAATTGGCATCACCCCATGACTTCATTACTTCATAAAATACAAAATATCAGATTTTACATCGTTTTTTAAACATAGGGTTTTATGTCAAAATAGAAAGGTTGGTTATATATTGATTCACTCATATGGAGACGTCACCATTGCCGGTGTAGGCTGCAACATTTAGGCCTATGCTCGGCGCTTATGGCCTTTGAGCAGAGAGGGATCTTTATCGTGCCACACCTGCTGTGAAACGGGGCCTCGGATTTTGCGGTCTCATCCGAAGAACCGCCCCATTTAGTCGCCTCTTACGACAAGTAAGGGGTACTAAGGAGCTATTCTAACCCGGATCCTCACGGGACTGTCAAACTAAAAGGCTGGAGTGCATTCTTGTTGTTAAGAAATAAAACGCACTGAAAACAATGAAATTCACAAACTTGCGATAGGAATGATTAAATGCATAATTACCTAGTTACTAATTACCCGAGCAATTTCAATCAATAAATAACTTCTAGTCACAATAGATATTGGGATTGAAAAATCAAAACGACGTTTATTCAACTGTCAGGGTTAGGGTTAACAACGTGGAAGTACATGCATTTGTTTTGGGGGGGGGGGGGGGGGGGGTTGGGGGGGGGTTGTTGGGGGGGGGGGGGGGGGGGGGGTTCTTAATATTTCCTTGAAGTTTTTTGTCAAATTATATAGCTCGCGAAATGATGGAACTGTGAGTATAATACTGACTTTTTTCTTAATTCATGCTTTAGAAAAATGAACTCTTTTCATTTCTTTCTAGCTCCATTTAAATTTCTTGAAGGACTCGAAACAATTCATATCTCTAGTTCCTATTTAAATTATGATGACACAAACTTTCAGAACACCCCTCGTTTTCCTTTGATTGATTGATTCTTTTATGTTCATTTGAGAATTTTTCACTTATACTGAGACGTCAACAGATGTAAGTGAAGTATCACAAATTTAGACGTTTGCTTAAAGCTCAGGGCCGTAGCAGTGAGGGTTCTTTAATGTGAAAATGCCTGCCTGACACGGGACCTCCATTTGTAAGGTCATATCTGAAAGACCCATGATTCTCACTTCAAAATACTGAGCGTTTGGGAAAGGAGCATTCACTACCCATGTTAATGTCTTAGGTTTGACGCGGTCATGGCACAACTGGGGCTCGAACTTACGATCTCCTGGATATGAACCGAACGTCCTACCACTGAACTACCGCAAGTGATTGGTCTTCCACTGATGATGATGTGTGTGGTATGGACGAGAGCTATTAATGGAAGTCAGTGTTTAATGTACAGCGTATGAAATAAATTTCAATACGACGAAGATCAATAAAGACGAATACGAGATTTACACGTGTGTTAGCATAGCATGCATTTAAAGTCTCTTAAATATAATGCATGGTATTTTACTGATATTCACGCAAAACAGGGTTCATCATAAAACAAATTTGCATTTCTCGTGTGGAAGATCTGCGGTTATAATGATGTACAAAATACATCATCTTGACAAAAAAGTGCCATCTTTCCATCTTGATTTACCTTTTCTGCAATAAACAACATTTTCGGAGTCATTAACCAGATCATTCTTAATGGATTGTAAAGTCGAACTCAAATCCCACATGAAACTAACAAACTTGTTATCCTCAGTTTAATGTTAACCATTATTTTGCACATTCGAACATATTGATTGTTTTTATTGTTTTACGCCAAACTCAACAATTTTTCAGTTATCTGGTGGCGTCCAGTTTTTTTATTGGTGGAGGAGAGAACCCAGATACAATGTACCCGGGAAGAGACCACCGACCTTTTGAAAGTAAACTGGCAAACTTTCTCACATATATCGGCGCGAGCGAGAATCGAACCCGCGCCGACTAGAGATGAGAGGCCTTATGATTTTGAGCGCAGTGCTCTAATCACTCGGCCACGGAGCCCCCCCCCCCCCCCCCCCCCCCCCCTACAGATAATGAGATCGGCTTTATTTACAATGAAGTGTACATAGACTCTACTGACTCTCAAACTCTTTACTCATTCATGTCTACCCAGATCCGGAATCCACACCAAGGCACAAGTATCAAAACAGAGGAGCTCCTGTACTTTATAGGATCTGTACCTCTGTTCAATGTACCAGTCCACACTAGTAACAAGTAAAGGATATTATCACAGAGCATAACAGCTAGCCGAGTCTTCAAACAATGAAGGTTACATTACCATCTGAAACATTTACTAGCAGTATACATCCCTAGCCCTAAGTAAGGAATTTCCACATGCTCCAAATCGCAGTGAAGGTATACTTACCTAAAAATCAAAACTACTTTTTGTTTTGCTGCAATCATATGGAAATCATTATGGTCCACGATTTTTGTCATCTATCTAAAGATTTGGCCTATGTAGGATAAATGAAGTATTCGCAACCTAACTGTTATAACAAAGGCCTCAATCCGCCTCCCCGTGCGGTAATACTAATGAGGAGGAGAGGGGGAGGGGCTTATTCCCTTCTATTATATTCTCTGAAGATAGAACGACTGAAGAAGTTGTGATCGACATATATTTTCCTAAGCACTGACCAACCTTCATTTTGTAAGCAGTTTCAATCCTGCTAATTAATATCATATCGACGAAACTAGCCTCTATGGGAATACTTTCAAGTCCTCGAACTGACTCAGCGTCTCTGGTTACGGTCACGTGTTAGAATGAGTAATACCAGTCCACATATAGATGAAATTAGCTGTATCATAGTGGTAATGATACATGTGTAGATGATACACGTGTAGATGATACACGTGTAGATCTCTAGTGTAACTATTTCATAGTGAAGATACGTGTATAGATCTCTAGTGTAACTATTTCAGAGTGAAGATACGTGTATAGATCTCTAGTGTAACTATTTCATAGTGAAGATACGTGTATAGATCTCTAGTGTAACTATTTCATAGTGAAGATACGTGTATAGACCTCTAGTGTAACTATTTCAGAGTGAAGATACGTGTATAGATCTCTAGTGTAACTATTTCATAGTGAAGATACGTGTATAGATCTCTAGTGTAACTATTTCATAGTGAAGATACGTGTATAGATCTCTAGTGTAACTATTTCATAGTGACAATACGTGTATAGATCTCTAGTGTAACTATTTCATAGTGAAGATACGTGTATAGATCTCTAGTGTAACTATTTCATAGTGAAGATACGTGTATAGACCTCTAGTGTAACTATTTCATAGTGAAGATACATGTATAGATCTCTAGTGTAACTATTTCATAGTAAAGATACGTGTATCTTCATAGTAACTATTTCATAGTGAAGATACGTGTATAGATCTCTAGTGTAACTATTTCATAGTGAAGATACGTGTATAGATCTCTAGTGTAACTATTTCATAGTGACAATACGTGTATAGATCTCTAGTGTAACTATTTCATAGTGAAGATACGTGTATAGATCTCTAGTGTAACTATTTCATAGTGAAGATACGTGTATAGATCTCTAGTGTAACTATTTCATAGTGAAGATACGTGTATAGATCTCTAGTGTAACTATTTCATAGTGAAGATACGTGTATAGATCTCTAGTGTAACTATTTCATAGTGACAATACGTGTATAGATCTCTAGTGTAACTATTTCATAGTGAAGATACGTGTATAGATCTCTAGTGTAACTATTTCATAGTGACAATACGTGTATAGATCTCTAGTGTAACTATTTCATAGTGAAGATACATGTATAGATCTCTAGTGTAATTATTTCATAGTGAAGATATGTGTATCTTCATAGTAACTATTTCATAGTGAAGATACGTGTATAGATCTCTAGTGTAACTATTTCATAGTGAAGATACGTATATGCGTTTAGATACGTGTTGGACTAACTAGATTTAGACTAGCTTCAGATATTACAAATGTATCCCATCAAATTTCTTCAGCTAAATACAATTCGACAAGCCTATACATTCTACAATGATAATAATGACAAGACTAATTAACATTATATTGTGTACAACCTCACTACCTTCATGTGGGTAAGTTCCCTTGCAAAATATAGAGGCAAACAAAACACCATGACGCAAAAGTATATACCTTGATAAGATCATCCAGACCATTGGGTTATTTTAAATTTTACTGTACCACGTGGTTACATGATTAGGTTTGAGTAGTGTTTTATTGCAACATTTAGACAGTGGAGAGTTATTTGTAATTTTCAATATATAGAAGAGTGCACAATTCTATTACTGTGGTAATCCTGTCTGTAATTACAACACTGGAAATAAAATACTGACGTATCACACAACCATCTAGTTATAGTACACTAGTACTTAGTTATAGTACACTACCTAGTTATGATATACTAGTGCCTAGTTATGGTATATATTGGCACCTAGTTATTGTATAGTACTAACTAGTTATAGTATACTAATACTAGTTATGATATACTAGTACTTAAGAATGGTACAATAGTACCTAGTTATGGTACACTAGTACCTATTTATAGTATATTAGTACCTATTTATAGTATATTAGTACCTAGTTATAGTACATTAGTACCTAGTTATGGTATATTAGTACCTAGGTATGGTATACTAATACCTCGTTATAGTACATTAGTACCTAGGTATGGTATATTAATACCTCGTTATACATTAGTACCTAGGTATGGTATATTAATACCTCCTTATACATTAGTACCTAGGTATGGTATATTAATACCTCGTTATAGTATATAGTACCTAGGTATGGTATATTATTACCTCGTTATACATTAGTACCTAGGTATGGTATATTAATACCTCGTTATAGTACATTAGTACCTATTTATAGTATATAGTACCTAGTTATAGTACATTAGTACCTAGGTATGGTATATTAATACCTCGTTATAGTACATTAGTACCTAGGTATGGTATATTAATACCTCGTTATAGTACATTAGTACCTAGGTATGGTATATTAATACCTCGTTATAGTACATTAGTACCTAGGTATGGTATATTAATACCTCGTTATAGTACATTAGTACCTAGGTATGGTATATTAATACCTCGTTATAGTACATTAGTACCTAGGTATGGTATATTAATACCTCGTTATAGTACATTAGTACCTAGGTATGGTATATTAATACCTCGTTATAGTACATTAGTACCTAGGTATGGTATATTAATACCTCGTTATAGTACATTAGTACCTAGGTATGGTATATTAATACCTCGTTATAGTAAATTAGTACCTAGGTATCATGTCCTGGTACCTAATTATGGTACATAGTATATAGGTATGGTACACTAGTACATACTTATAGTATAGTAGTATAGTAGTACCTAGTGATAGTATTCTAGTATATAGTTTATTGTATACTAGTTCCTAGTTATAGCATACTAGTACCTAGTTATAGTATACTAGTTCCTAGGTATAGTATTCTAGTATATAGTTTATTGTATACTAGTTCCTAGTTATAGCATACTAGTACCTAGTTATAGTATACTAGTTCCTAGTTATAGTATTCTAGTATATAGTTTATTGTATACTAGTTCCTAGTTATAGCATACTAGTACCTAGTTATAGTATACTAGTTCCTAGGTATAGTATACTAGTTCCTAGTTATAGTATTCTAGTATATAGTTTATTGTATACTAGTTCCTAGTTATAGCATACTAGTACCTAGTTATAGTATACTAGTTCCTAGGTATAGTATACTAGTTCCTAGTGATAGTATTCTAGTATATAGTTTATTGTATACTAGTACCTAATTATGATATACTACTACCTAGCTATAGTATTTTCTTTCCTGGCTTTCTATTTTCCGTAACCCCGTGGAGATCCGTGTTGTTAGAATAGATCCTCAGTACCCCTTGCTTGTCGTAAGAGGCGACTAAATGGGGCGGTCCTTCGAATGAGACCACAAAAATCGAGGTCGCAATGTCACAGCAGGTGTTGCACGATAAAGATTCCTCCCTGCTCAAAGGCCATAAGCGCCGAGCATAGGCCTAAATTTTTGCAGCCCTTCACCGGCAATGGTGACGTCTCCATATGAGTGAAAAATTCTCGAGCGGAACGTTAAACAACATATAATCAATCAACAATCTATTTTACATATCTATCAAAGAATAATTTAATATAATTTTGTTTTGCAGTGTTTACGTACTAATTATGCACATTATATTTTTCCTTGCAGCTGAAGCATATGATCCTCCACACTCAGATGGCATTACGAGCACCTGTTTTATTTTCTAATGATCTGATAATTATGGAGCTACATACGTTTAATGTAATAAATTCATATTGTAATCAAAGTACTGAAAGTAACGACACAAGTAAGCGGTATAGATTTACTTGCAAGGTCCATAAATTGCTGTATAAGAATACCCCGCATGGACCAGTTCACAATGTCATACTAACTAAAACGGGTACCAACTCCCTGTTTAACTAAAAATGAATGAATTTGGTTTTTCTTCATTTTATATGCCCCATGAGGCGCCACCGTTTCATTAAGTATGCATGGAATACTTCACACCCACTGTTCTGATGTAATTGTTTCGAATTCAGATATCCAAATCAATTTCAGTTTTGTTTTCAGTACATTACCTTGGAGCTATGCTACCTGACTGATTAAAATCAATTTTTGATGTATGAAATATTCTACTCCAAAAATATGAACAGAGTTTGTGTCAAACGAACACTGGGTCTCCTTAGATAGGTTTTATTCTGAAATATCTGTTGGTGTAAGAAACAATGACTAAATCCAACTTTCTAATTATAGCTTTCATGAAGAAAAAATTAAATTTTAAATCAACCTTAATGATGAATGAATTGAACCTTGAAATTATCAGTTAATTGAAATACTGTGTGATATACAAGACCAAGAATATGCATCTAGATGGCTTTAGTCAATGGACAAGTGTCCTACAAAAGACCTAGAGCGGTATACAATGACGCCGAATCCTATCTCACACTCATTCAATGTCTTACAAATCTTACAGTGAAAGACAGTTCATAAGGATATTATAGAATGCACACAGTTCTAGATCCAGCATCATGTAATTATGATTATTTGAAACTTCAAATTAGAAATGATATATCTTATAAGATATAGTTTTCGTTTGTAATATTTGAAATCTCGGTCATGAATATACTTCTTAGCTTGTGGGTCGTTTTTCTTTGATAGAAAATTGTAGCTCAGTATACCAGTCGCCGTAGCTCAATAGTTAAGACACTTGATTTCATTTTTTAGTACGAGAACAACGATGACCTCTAATCTGAAACAATAACTATTATCCTACCCCAGTGCAATGGTTGGGTAGTTGCATATTGTTTAACGTCCTGATCGAGAATCTATCATTCATGTAATGAAAACGTCGTCATTGCCGGTAAAGGGTTGCAAAATGTAGGCCTATACTCGGCGCTTACAGCCTTTGAGCAGGGAGGGGTCGTGCCACACATGCTGTGACACGGGGTTTCGCATTTTA
The DNA here is from genome assembly GCA_024699665.1 of Ostrea denselamellosa. Taxonomy (NCBI): domain Eukaryota; kingdom Metazoa; phylum Mollusca; class Bivalvia; order Ostreida; family Ostreidae; genus Ostrea; species Ostrea denselamellosa. The sequence continues at coordinate 399,606 of JAMZEH010000039.1, forward strand.
CGGTCTCACCACAGGGGCTCGTCACAAATTTTTTGTCTTATTAAAATTATTACCATCTATATCTCTACTCACACAAGGGTGGAATCCTTGGTCTCAAAATTTACTACTTCAAATTTTCATTCGTCTCGTTTTTATATTTTACGGACGTTAAATTTTACAATCTCGGTCTCGATCGATCGGGGAAATATCATAGTTAGTAAAAATACCTAATATCTGTTTGCACAGACAATAAATATGAAGAAGCAATGCATTTTCTATTGTTTTTGAAACTCGGGAACTTTTCCTCAATCACCCGAAATGGCATACACGTTTTCATTGGTCAATTCAATTCGCTCTTCAATTTCGATCAATTTAACTCGCACGCGAGAATGTTTTCGCGGAAATCTGTCAACATGGACAGAGAACATGCTATATTATGGGGTCATAATGTTTTGATACTTATTATATATCATTCTAAAATTTATTAAAGTCTTACTTCCTTCTTACCACGAAACCCATGTGTTTGGTCGTCTGTAAAATATAAAAACGAAACGAATGAAAATTTGAAGTAGCGATTTTTGAGACTCCGGATTCCTCCCTTGTGTAAATATAGAATCGAGAGGGTCAATTCGTGACAAGCCCCTGTGTAAATATAGAATCGAGAGGGCCAATTCGTGACAAGCCCCTGTGTAAATATAGAATCGAGAGGGTCAATTCGTGACAAGCCCCTGTGTAAATATAGAATCGAGAGGGTCAATTCGTGACAAGCCCCTGTGTAAATATAGAATCGAGAGGGTCAATTCGTGACCCTGTGGTCTCACCCAAAGGACCAGCTCATTTTATCGCCTCTTACGACTACGACAAGCAAGGGGTACAGTGGATCTATTCTAACCCGGATCCCCACGGGAAACTGGACCGTAATTGTGAATGATACTAGTAATTTTATGTGAATTGTATTGGAGTATGTTGGTACTTGATGTTTTCAAACTGGAAAATCGAGTATTTGAACCACCTTAGGAAAAAGGACAAAAAAAGGACAATAAATGTGAATGATTTTAAATGCGTAGTTTTCTGTCGTATTTTGTCTCATGAAATTTTCATTCTTTTGAGGAACATAAATTTAACTGATAATTGATGTACCTGAATTAGATGTTTTATTCTTGAATTGATTAAAACAATGTCTGAGTATTTAAAACATTTCACATCTTTACAAACTTGATAGATTTATGTACACTGAACAGGGAATTGAAACATGTTCTTTTTACCTGAACGACAGGTACATTATGACGACGCTTAAATTTTTCAAAGATAAAAGGAACTATATTGAACAAATAGCAATGACATGGTTAGGGATATTGAGAAGTGATGTCAATTTCCAAACTATTCTCCATTTACTAGACTGATATCTATGGGAGATTAACCACTGTTCATTACTTTCACTTTTTCACGCGAGACTGGTGTATATCAAAATGCTAAATTTGAAAAAGTATGAAGTTCGACTTATCGCTTTCATTTGAGCCTGAAAATGATATATGAACTTTTGACCTGGAGATTGGTTTGGACACACACACATATATAGATATAGATAGATAGATAGATAGATAGATAGATAGATAGATAGATAGATAGATAGATAGATATAAAGTTCGGGGGTCAAACATAAAAGATTGAACTTTAACTTATGTGAGAATTTTGTCCATGCAAAATAGATACCGGTTTAATATAACAGGATCCTCCGTCTAAAATATTCCTGACTCTTGAGCAGGGTTTTATCCGTAAAAAAAAAAAGTCAGTCTAACGTTCAATTTCCCTCATGGAAAATCCGGTGTGGAGGTCGATTTCCCCCACAGAAAAATGATTAGTCATTATAGAGTATGATATTCCCCATTCTGTCTAGAGTATGATTTCCTCCATAAAATCTCGGCCTGGAGTATGATTTCCTCCATAAAAACTCGGTCTGGAGTATGATTTCCTCTATAAAAACTCGGTCTGGAGTATGATTTCCTCCATAAAAACTCGGTCTGGAGTATGATTTCCTCCATAAAAACTCGGTCTGGAGTATGATTTCCTCCATAAAAACTCGGCCTGGAGTATGATTTCCTCCATAAAAACTCGGTCTGGAGTATGATTTCCTCCATAAAAACTCGGTCTGGAGTATGATTTCCTCCATAAAAACTCGGCCTGGAGTATGATTTCCCTCATAAAAATTCTATCTAGAGTATGATTTCCTCTATAAAAACTCGATCTGGAGTATGTTTGTTTGTTTTACGTCCCGTCGAGAATTTTTCACTCATATTAAGACGTCACCAGCTGTAGGTGAAGTACCACAAATTCAGACCTATGCTTAGCGCTCAGGGTCGTAGCAGTGAGGTAACGTCCAACGCCTACCGTGACACGGGACCTCCGTTTTTAAGGACATATCCGAAAGATCCGTGATTCTCACTTCTAAATGCCGAACGTTTGGCGGACGAGCAATCATTACCTATTTTTCGTCTTAGGTTTGACGCGGCCATGGCACGAGCGGGACTCGAACTCACGACCTCCGGTTACGAAGCGAACGTTCTAATCACTGAGCTACCGCGACCGATCGGTCTGGAGTATGATTTTCTCTATAAAACGTCTTTCTGAAGCACAAAAAACATAGGGGAGCATAGATCGGGGGAATTATTCCTCCGTGGTGTGAATTCCCGTGAGTCCATTGTTTACATATGTTACAATGCATTATCCTTGACACGGGTGTCAAATGAGGTTTAGGAATATTTATTATAGTTAGGTTACAAAATCGATATACTCATAATGCAGCATCTCTCTCATCCCGTCATGAATTTACAACTGCAGCGCGTTCATGGAGAAATGGCTGTCATTACAATTTCAAAGATATCGACGGCAAAAACATTGGAAATGCACGTATTTTGATATGAATTACGTTTTATGCATTTTCATCACAGAGAATAAAATAAAATGTCGAGTGGCCACGTTGAACTGCTGTTCATCTGTTCAGTTTTCAGTATTGTTATGGTTCTAAACAAATTTGTGGATTCCTGCAGCCTCCCGATCCTTTCTCTTCACAGTTCTGTGTGTCATTGACCGATATATAACTATAAAATGATAAATTGTTGTATGTCTATCAGGTGAGCGTTGAAGCCAATGGACTCATTGCCGATTGATGGTATAAACTTATAAATATTGTAATTCCACTGCCGATTTGTAGAGGGGCAGGACGAACCCCCCCCCCCCCCCCCCCGCCCGCGCCACCACCACCACCTATTTTACAATTATTTATATTTTGATAATCTTCATTTCCCTTATTTTTACATTCAAATTAAAAAGGTTATTTTGAGAGCAAAAAATAAATATTTAATGGCAAGAATATAAGGTTGAACCTCACCTATATGCAGAGAAGGATGAAACCAACACCCCACCCCCACCCTTAACGATGTTGGATTCTGAAGATTGGTCAACAGAATCTCTTTGTTTTTTATATTTTACATATTCAAGAATTATAGACAATTCTCTCACCCATTTTGAAAAACGATGAGAACTACGTGCCTGAAATGAATGATCAGAAATCGTATATTTGGCTATTAGCCCATCTAAAATCTTGATAAACGATCAAAGCAAATGTTCCAACGAGGGGTATGTAGAGTTTCTCTCTCTCTCTCTCTCTCTCTCTCTCTCTCTCTCTCTCTCTCTCTCTAAAATGTTTCAATGACATTGTTTACAACTACACTGAGTCCAAACACGTTTTTTACACACTAGAAATGTATATAATTAGAAAATTCGTGTCTTACAACAGCACAAGTCAGGGCCCGTAATTCCCACCAAACATACCTGGATACAAAGTTACCACCCAAATAAGATATATGTACAACGCAGAATATATAATTTTATGCATTTTTCTTTGTTCCCATGAATGCTTTTTTTTTTTTTTTTTTTTTTTTTTTTTTTTTTTTTTTGCGTAGTACCCTACTTAAACAAAGAGGAACTGAAATAGGTACGTGTATATACCAATGTCTTTATTTATTTATTTATTTTCTTTTTAAAAGTGCATTGTTTGACATTATCCAAAGGACATTAAATGATTAAACTTTATCCCACCTATTATCAGCCGTACGCTGCACGTTGAATGCACACAGTTCAAGTCACATGGCATTGTTTACGTTGCTGTGTTGGGGCACGTGACTACTACGTCACGGTATTTCCGCATAGAGAAAGAAGGTAAACACAGACAAGGCAGAATATACTTGAGTGTGGTGACGGATTGGCAGTTTCTGGACAGAAGGTTGCTGATAATAGAAGTCAAACTAGAAGACCTTGACACCATTGTTTTGCCATCATTAAGGCGTGAGTATTTTCTGTTTTTAATGTCAGTACATGATATTCTTCCAATTTCTTTGTGTTTGTTTTGTTTTGGAGCAGACATGTCGACCATTTGTGTATTGCATTGAAATGGCGCTAAAAGATTGACAGCACGCTTTTTGTCTTTCACCTGAGCCTAGTAACCTTGTTAATTGTTTTGGCAGCATTATTTCATCAAAATTTTGGAAAAAGTGCTTCATATGAATGGAAGATTCGCTGAACAAAGGAAGTTCTTTTGTTTATAGTGTTGCACCATGCGACATAATTTATAAACTTCTGTATACAAAGGATTATGGTTTTGAACCAAAAGTCACGAGGAATATATAAGAATTGTGAATTTGATGCATGATTTTTTTTCTTAAAGTTTTTTTTAGCATTAGAGAAAATATGAGCAACGGTCTTTGTTTAGAAATAAGATCAGCTGATTGGTTTTGGAATACAATATGTTTCGTTGTGTTCATGGAGAACTTTGATCAATATGTGAAAACAGTCCAGGTAACATTTTAACGTTAGCGGGATTCAGCAACGCATAAAATTTCCACACATCTGAAGGAGGTGCTAATGTAAATTTTAAGATTAACAATGCTTGATATATACAAATTCAAAGATAAACTTTTGACAATGGGACCAGAAAACCTTTTGTTTCTTTATGTTAATTTTTGTAGAGAATAAAAATTATTCTGTTTAGTTGTGTTACTTCGGATTACATTAGTGATGGGTAATGAATTCATACAAGAATTGAATACAAGGTAGAATGGACATACATACAGTTGGTGATTGCAGATTTATGAATAATTAATCCCACATGTTATATCTGCATGGATGTTGCTCTCAGTGTTAATGGGGTTGTCTCTTAAAACACATTGATTATCAATAGCCAAACACCTAATACATTCTGGCTCAGGTTGTAGGCATATACATCGATTGTATGTTTGGTTTTTTGTTGTTTTTTTTTTTTCTTTAGGAAAAGAATTAAAATGTTCAAATCCAACTGATTAGCATTTCAAAGAGTTTATATCATTTTTATCAAGGAATCAAAATAGCGTTCAGAAAGTCAAAATGGAAAAATTGATTGGGTCTTTCTGTCACCTTCACCAAGCTAAATCAATAACAAAGAAAGGGTTTTAACTTGTAGCTAGAGAAAGGAGCTATTTATAGCTATGGAGATCAGCTGTGGTTTGTTTACATCACAGATCTAGGTCAAATGACTCTGTTTTGATAATGCAAATGGGGAGAGAGTAACTGGCAAGGTAATAGTCTTTTGATGAAAAGTGCATTAAAAAAAAAAAAAAACATCAAAACTATTGTGGTATATAAAAATGAGATCATGGTTTTATAATTTATAAACTATAAAATAGGTGAATAAGAAAGATCTTTGATTTCCACTGCATGGGTTGGTGTCTTAAAAATGAACTGATGTTTGTTACTTTTGGTCACACTCTTCAATAAAATGTTTTCTATCGATCAATCAATTTATTCTCATACACTTTGCATATACAGAATATAGAGATATAATAAACATATTAACAAATTTACAAATAAATGTGCAAAGTATGTAGTATACGACTTTTATAGACCAGGATAACGGACTCTCTCAGAAAATTTCTATTTCTATTAAACTGTTAGCCCAGGTTATATTATAGTGAACCATGAAGGGTGTGGGTTCATAATTATATTATCGTTAAAATCTGAAGGGTGTGGATAGAAATGAACAGGACAAGGTGTTGTCATGTGTCTTTTTATCTGCCACTCTTCAGATATTGTTGGAAGTAATGGTCATAAGGAAAGATATGAATGACCAAGTGTCTGGTAATGGTTTTTTTTTTTCTTTTTGGTTGACTAATGATCTGCTGTCCAAGAAAGGGGGGTCATTGCCTGACAGGCCAACAGCAGCTCATGAACAACAGTTTGCCTGAAGATGATGAACCCAACTCCTTTAATAGCTAGATAATGAAAGCCATGAAGCCTTCCATGGGTCACTTAATGACCAGGAGACAATCTCTTGAAAACTTCATTGTCAACATGACATTAATATAGTAATGTAGTAGATATACAACAGAATGGTGTTTGTGACTGTGGAAGTAAATCCAGATGTTTTACACGATGTAGCAATAGGTATGATCTTTATTGTCAACAAAAACTACTTGTAAATTTCCTTATTGCATTAGCCCTGAAAGGAAATTAAGGCAGTCTGGTCATTATACAGCAAATTAAGACTATTAACCTGAGGCAGGTTTTGACTTAAGGAGGATGGTTCTTAGGAAATCATGGTGTGTTTGACAGTCCTTCATTGTTAGTGAATTTACAGGTACAAAGAGGTCTTCTTAATCATTATAGATCCCTGGAAGGACAACAATGTCAGCAGTATTATTCTCTCTGATTTGTGGCTTGGGGGCCCCCCTCCTTGCACATGGCTGAGTTTCAGCTGGATAATGAAATGCATTAATAAAGGTCATTAAACTGGTGCTCACCTCTAGGGCTAATAAAATACCTACCTGTTAATTAACAACATTGTTACCCACAAGGCAGTAAGAAGATGATTCGGGTTTGTTTGTGAAAGGTCAGCATTTTTCTTATGCTTCCTGATGATTATTCAAGTGATCAACGGAAATCTCTACAGATGAAATTGTATTTTAATCTGTCAAGTCTTCATGTGCATACTTGTATGAAACAAGAAGGAAATAGCTAGAAACTGTACAGAAATTGGATCCCTCAAGTTATTTTAAATTAAACACCCATGAACATTGCAGTCCTCTGATATTTAAAGCAAGGCTGTTCCACCTTAAAAAGAAATTATCAGTGTGAAATATTTCTAAATTTTAAATAACTTAATTTGAGAAAGATTTTATTGCATCAATGTAAAATTAATGAAATTTACATGTATCAAGGAACTTGAAAATTCGAAGCATCTACTAACCCACCCCCCACCCCCTCCTCCCTGAAATTTGTTTAACTGTGAGTGTCCTACAGACCATGTCTTTAATTTTTGTTGACAGTAAAAGAGTGGTAGGGATAAAAAAAAAAACAGTGTCAGGATAAGTTTTGATAAAAGAAGCACAACTGTTTCCACAGGGCAGAGGGTAACACAGTCTTTCTGGTTACAGAGCAACAGGGCTTCGTGACACTAAGAGTTTGGCAGTAATTCAAATTTATGCATTTACTTTTTGTAAAAAGTCATAAAAATAATGAGTCAAGCTGATACCATTTTACATGTATAAAACTGAAAGTCATGAGGCATTTAAAGTGTAGGTTAGTTTTGTAAGTGGTCTGGACATAATATTAATAGAGAATAACCATTTGGGTGTGTAATTCAACAGGTATCCTGTATTATTAACATGGGAATTACCACAGGAAGTTTAAAAGATTGTGCAAGTCTTGTACTTAGTTTTATTCAAATGTGAGATATGCATTTATTGAATAACGTCATAGTCATGATTCTGTACAAAGAATGTGTTTTCAATTTTCAAACTTGATATTCCATATATTACCATGATTAGAAGTAAACTTCAATTCATAAAATGTGTGTCTTTAACTGGAACATTTCACAGGTTTACAAGATAAACTCGTAACTAATGCTCATAGATCAGATATAGAGAAAATTTGCCAATCGATACCCTTAGCAACGTGTTTCTCCCTCACTGCCCTCAGCCCAGTCAAGCTATTTATAGACTCTACAGATTTATCATCCTCAAAAAGCTGTAATTACACAATTCTTAGGAAATAAGATATAAATCCAATTAAGATTGGGCTCTTGGCTTCAGAGGCAGAGGGAGATTATCTCTTGTTGTTCAAAAAGAGGCTGGAAGGAATGAGGTGAATTACGGGTTTAACTCACCAAGAGAGGGAAGACTTGTAATGTCCATAAAAAGACAATCACGGGATGCATGATCGAGTTTGACTGAAGATGCCAATGTATCAATTATAGCATTGGTTGCTGCAGCACAAAAAGATGGAGTCTTGAAACACCAATGAACTGAGTCATCTCCTGTCCCTTTTGTATAGATACCCGATAATCAACAATGAGTCATTAAAATCAATGATTCAGAGGAGTGCAGGTATACCATACAATGGAAATAAACAATACAAGAAAAAAGAGTTTACAGAATCACAAAATATTGGCAAATAGGCATAAAACAAAATGAAGTTGGCGGGGTGTAGGATTGGGCCATAATCCCGTTCGTTTCTAAGGATACAGGTGCTTTGTTTGTGCTGGATGTGTGATAATATAGAGGGGATTTCTCCCAGCTGATCACCACAATCAACCAGTCATAATAACAGCTCTACATAAACATCCCACCCGACATGTTCAGTATCTTTAAATTGATTTTTGTTTTGTTCTTTTGAATTTGGTGCACTATTGAGCCCACACGGTAATGAATTAGATATCTTGTTTTGATCCCATAGACAAAGACGTGATTGGACCATTCACCTATGTAGGTAACCTTTGTCAGAGAGCAGTACAAAATCATTAGAAATCCTCTGTGTAGCAATTCAGACATGATTGACAGCTCGATTTAATGAATATCCTAATAAAATCACTCCAAAGATGGTCCTATGTAGTATGTACAATGAAATTTCTCCTGGATCTGGTGTACTCTGTGACTTGAATGCCCCATCTGTCCTTCTCTGAACCAGTGGGCAATAAACAGTGGTGAAACTTAAACAATTAGGAAATAGTGAGTAAGATATTTTTCATTGAAATTTTCGTAAATAGTGAGTAAGATATTTTTCATTGAAATTTTCTTAAACGTCAGGGCTATGTTTTTGTGGCTTGCATTTTTACTGTATAAAGTGGGTGTTTTTCTTGCCTAGGATTTTAAATGATGCTAATCATTGAACAGTATTGATATTCGGGTACCTTACATAACAAATCTGCTCCTATTATGTGGTCAATCGCCAGAACAGTGTCCAATGGTTGTCACAGAAATAAAACTTCAGTGAATCAAGGTTCACTAACCCAGAGGTTATTTGCTTTCACAGGTTAATATCAATGTAATATTTTAATAGTTAATATTTTAGTGTAATGTTTTCACTGGTTAATATCAATGTAATATTTTAATAGTTAATATTTTAGTGTAATGTTTTCACTGGTTAATATCAGTGTGATTTTTTAATCACAGGTCATTATTATGTTTTTTAATAGTTACTATATGGGTGTAATGTTTTCTCTGGTTAATATCAGTGTAATGTTTTAAGTAGTAAATATATGGGTGTAATGTTTTCTCTGGTTAATACCAGTGTAATGTTTTAAGTAGTAAATATATGGGTGTAATGTTTTCTCTGGTTAATATCATTGTAATGTTTTAAGAAGTTACTATATGGGTGTAATGTTTTCTCAGGTTAATATCAGTGTAATGTTTTAAGTAGTAAATATATGGGTGTAATGTTTTCTCAGGTTAATATCAGTGTAATGTTTTAAGAAGTTACTATATGGGTGTAATGTTTTCTCTGGTTCATCATCTCCTATCGCCCTGCTAAGTATGCTTGTTTGCACATGCAGGCTCTCATTCTACTGCTGCAGGTTTCAGACAATACTCTGGAATGCAGAAAAATATTTTCTGTGGAAGTGAGATCATGAATGTCAGAGGAAGGACAATGTAAATTCTGTTTCAGATAATCGTTGATGACCAGTTTGTGACATCAATACACTGGATAAGTGAATTCAGTTCTGTTGGCTGAATTTTTACTGTACTGCATTTTGAACACTTTGAAAAGGTTTGTCTATTTAATTAAAGCTCTTGTATTCTTGATAAGAACGAGATTTGAAACAATGGGCACAGCTTAGGCAGTAAACAGGCTGATCATTCAGTCAGTAAGCATGTTTATCATTTTGAGAATAACTGCATACTGTTAATGTAAGCTAACAGTTCAACTCCCAGCAGCCATCAAGAAAAAGCAAGAATGCTGCCAATTGATTAGGTGCATGGTAATTGCAGGTGCTTGATTTTGAGTTGCATTCTCTAGATATTGGTGTTGAAACATCAGACAAAAAGCATTAGACTGAGTAGTTAGGTTCATCCAATGTTACGGAGGCTGGGTACTACTTGGATCTGAACTCAAGTGGTTGTGTCTTGTAACTAGAATTCGCATCAGCTTTGCATCTTTTTTATTTGACCTTGTTTCGGTGTAAACTGCTTCAACAAATAAGACACATAACCCATTATACACATTTTCTGTGTACTGAGGTACATAGTTATCATGTCCAATCTGTTATATACTGTAAGAGCATTTGTTAAGTATTGACAACAGTTGCGACACTGTTGTTCCATGAAAACACCATTGTCCATTAGATATTTTCTGTTCACGCTGGTCTGGTACTGGTCCTGTAGTTAAATGCCTTGACAGTACGGAATTGTATTGGCTAAGACGTGTTTGTGGTAGGTGTTAATGAAATCTGACAGAAGACTGCTGATTGCACTTGAACTAATTCATGATTTACATCCATTGGAACTTTAGATTCCCAAGGCTTTGGATAGAATCCATCTGCAGAACGAATTGATAGGTAACCAGGTATCCTTCTCTGTTTCCAGGTGAAGGAGACTATTAGTAGTTGTCAGGTAACCTGTAACCAGGAAGTTACAGGATCTGCAAAAACATCAGACCAGGAAAGTTGGGATTTCCAGGAACTGGCTCAGAGAGTTTTAATGTCTAAGATTTTCCAAGATGGTGAAAACCTTTCAAGCTTATTTGCCAAACGAGTGCCACAGGAAGTATAGCTGTGTTCACTGCCGGGCTCACTTAGCCAATCACGATGAACTCATTTCCAAGGTAAGTAACAACAAAAATTTTATTGGTCACAAATTGTTCTGCATTATTCTTGACTTTTTAGTTTGAATGTGTAGAAAATGTCACCCTCCTCACTATGTAGTACATTAACTTTGAAAGTAGATGTACTTTAAGAAACCTGCTTGGCCAGCTAAGTTAGTTTAAACCATTAGGTGGCAGTCAATTTTGAAAAATGGGGCAGAGCAGAAATATAAGAGACATTTTCTCAGTAAACAATACTGTTATTTCACTGTTAAACAGCACTTTAAGCACAATGAATAAATCAGTGTTACTGGTTTCTGTGTAAATTGTAAATTCATTCACTTGACCAACTTTGAATCAAGAAATTTTTGGTGATCAATTTACTGTTCCCACTGGGAAGAAATGATTCAAGATTTTGATGTTGTGTACTACATGTATGGAAGGATGATCACAAAGGACCTTATCTCCAGCTTAGTGTAGAAGGGATAATTGTTCATCATTTCCTGGTAAATTCAGAGTATTTCCCCATGGAGGCATTATGTAAGATATTACAAGATAACAAGATAAATGTTTAGAGCCAAGGAAGGTGTATATCAGATAATGACAGAAAACTGATAGTGCCTCAATATCTCAGTATGCTGAGAGTTCTTAGTGTAAGTAGTTGTTAATGAGATATGTGTGTGTGTGTGTGTGTATATATATATATATATGGTAGTTATAAACATAGTAACTGAATGTCAGAACTGCTAATGAGTAAGGTCGTAAAATCTGGGATAACTTTAGTCTGTCCTTTGTACAGGTGAATCGTGATCAAATGTATGAAAGACATGTAGTGTTGCCTAATTTTTACATGTCTGTTATCAGACTTTAAGGCAATGACTCCATTTTTTGATAATCAGGTAATTAACAAGCTTTTACCTGGAGGTACAATAATATCATCATGATGTGTCTGTATGTGAACAGTTCATATCCCCACACACAGGATAAAAGTGCACTCCAACAATAAAGTATTTCATCAGTTAATCAAACGCCACTACCAGAATTCTTTGTTTTTTAATGTAACAATGAAAGTTTAACCCCACGAACATAAATGAGTTAAGGTGTATGGTGAAGTATCATGTGACATAAACAGAATGTAGGTTATAACTGTATCGTGTGACATTCAATATGATGGTATAGCATGACATTCAATGGCAATTTTGGTATTCTATAAAACAAAAAAGTTCCAGTGATGTCCTAGTTTGCTTTATAGTAGGCATATTAATTAATAATTCAACTTTTTTTTTCCATTTTTATATATATGTAAGGAATGAAAATCACTTCATTGTGATATAGTAAATATGTTTATGTTTTCATATTTTATTCTCTGTACACATATGGTATGTCCAGGAGTCAGTGTTTGCCCTGCTGTTAGGGTTAGGGGTTGTGAGGTTGATAACTGTTTATTGTCTTCACGTTTTCATATTCTGTCCTGTATTTCAAAATCTTGAACTAAACTTATCAAATGTGCTGAAGACTATCAGTATTTACTGTTTACAGTCAATGAGGTGAAAAGTGCTTACAGTGTGCATTAAATCAGACTGTGTAGAAAGTGTTTACACGGGGCGATAAATCACGTGTCAGTGTAGATTATACGCACAAGTCATAACATGACCTTGCCACACCGGGGATCATATCTGATCGCTTTGATCATAAACTACATAATATTTATCTGTAACACACAAACACGGACCACAGGGCCTGACCTCCTTCCTCTCTGTATACACAATGTCAATGCCACAGTGGAGAGTCTGTCTCAGCCTGCAGTCTCTAGTGCGGAAACATTTAAAGTCTTTACTCAGTGTGTCAGAGACCTAACTACTCCATTACTAACAGGTTAATGAACCCTTTCATAAGGCTTTTTTACATCATTAATCCACATAACTGCTGCAGATGACTTATCCTTATAAAAATACGTTTCAGAGGGATTTATAAAAGATTATAGATAATGGGGAATAATAATGGAGCTGATGTTTATAGTTTTGTAAATGTCTTTATATTGAGATGTGGTAATCTGAACTTCTGAATTTTGAAAAAAATGAGGAAGCAAAACAATCAAAACGCATGTGACCTCAGACATTTTTTTTCTTCTCATTATTACTGTTATTACTAAGGAATACAATGCCTTTTTCTTTGTCAGGGGTTGAGAAGTCGGAGATGGTGTTACTGTTATTACTAAGGAATACAATGCCTTTTTCTTTGTCAAGGGTTGAGAAGTCGGAGATGGTGTTTTCAGTCTGTCATATCTGATTTTTATTTTTTTCTTCTTGTAGTCTTTCCAAGGAAGCCAAGGAAGAGCGTATCTTTTTAATTCGGTGTAAGTATCCTGACTTGATCTCAGTAATCCACAATTCTACGATCTGGCTGGGAATTATAGTTATGGCCTCCGAAAACACACTTATGATTTGAAAATTGACAGCTTGTTTCACAAGATGGAATGCTTGGACCGAAAAGAGTTTTAAACACTCTCTTTGGAATAATCAGGGAGAACATTTTCTCCAGCATTGATGAAGAATCAATAGAGCAATTCTAGAAAACTAGAGCTCCAGTAGAGGCCGTGAAGCATAGAATGGTGTCTTTTATTATCCTGTAGTGAGAACTGATGTTTTCTAACGGGCACTTATCTTGTTTTCAATGTTCTACATTTAATGTCACACATCTAAATTGCAAATAACACATTCCTTTGCATTATAATACCATGCAATTTTTTCCCCTGCTAACTGTACAGCAAATTCAATGAAAAAGAAATTGTTATGGTGAAATGCTGCTGTTGGCCCTTTGACTGACCTGCACTCTCCAGTTCATTAAGTGTGTGTGTAATCTCATTTTCAAAAATAGCTTGACAGGACAAATAACAAACAATCAGTCAATCACTTCAAAAATTATGATCCTTGTATAAAGCTACCCTGAGACTGGACCCTTATTATTGTATAAAGTTTCTCCGAGACTGGACCCTTATTATTGTATAAAGTTACCCTGAGACTGGACCCTTATTATTGTATAAAGTTACCCTGAGACTGGACCCTTATTATTGTATAAAGTTACCCTGAGACTGGACCCTTATTATTGTATAAAGCTACCCTGAGACTGGACCCTTATTATTGTACCAGGATACAGTATGCAGGCTATGTATTTGTGTTTCCAAAGTCTAGTTTAAGTATATGTTTTGCCCAGTAGACCATTGTATTTAAATTTATAAACTTTCCCCAGTTGACCAGTAGACCATATAATAATCAACAAGTACTAAATATTAATGCCTCCTGCCAGCTGTGCCTTGATTTGATAGGTTCAACACATTAGCTTCCTGATGTTCTATGGTTCCATTAATTGCTATCAGTGTCCTAGATCTATCCCATATCATCTGATGATGGACATTTGTAGGTCAAAGATTGACCTTTTATTGTCAGGGGAGGTTTCTAAATCTATGTACCTTCTCTATGGTAGACAAATTACAAAGCAGAATTGCCTCAAGTATCATCTTTATGTTGTGTGTTCTTTCTCATTGTGTAGAAAATAAATCCTGGAGGGCGATTAACTTTGTTTATAAACATAAGCTTGTATAGTTTTATGTGCCACAAATATGTGGTTTCTTGTAAAGATATGATGCTGTTATCAAAACATCTGATACCAGAGGAAGCATCTAAGAACTTTCCTAGAAATATGTCCTCACAGTGATAGTGACTGGCAGTGTTTATATTTAGGGTGAATGTTGGCTGTGGACCGGCAGAGGAACGTGTTTTACTCACAGGACTGCATGCTGTGGCAGATATCTTCTGTGAATGCTGTAAAACCACACTGGGATGGAAATATGTAAGCTGTGTGATATAAATTAGAATTTCTGTAATAATCACAGTGTTGTCACATGTAAACAATGAATTTCTGTACTAATCAGTCTAGTGACAAAACAAAGAATGTCTGTAATACAATTAACAGACAAAGTACAGTTTATAGACAATTAGTCAGTAGACAAAGTACAGTTAATAGACAATTAGTAAGTAGACAAATTTACAGTTAATAGGCAATTAGTAAGTAGACAAATTATAGTTTATAGGCAATTAGTAAGAAGACAAAGTACAGTTAATAGACAATTAGTAAGTAAACAAAGTACAGTTAATAGACAATTAGTAGACAGAATACAAGTAATGGGTAATAACAAAATACAATTATTAGGGAATTGATAGGCAAATTACAGTTAATTTTATTTTGTCTGCTAATAGTAATTGATAGACAAAATACCTCCAAATTAAGAGAATATATGCCTTATTCTCTAACATTTCAGGAACATGCCTTTGAATCTAGTCAGAAATACAAGGAGGGTAAATTCATCATTGAACTTGCACACATGATCAAAGACAATGGTTGGGCCTGATTGAAAGCCCGTTACAGACAAGCAAATGGACAAGGCCCTTTGATGTTGATGCAGTTTTTAATGTGACTCTGCATCTTGTGACTTAGTGTCTCATTTTGAGGGGACCCTGGTGGGAGTGTTAGAGTGATAGGAAGCCATGCTGATATTGTAGACAGCTTCTCTATGTGTAAACACTGGATACAGTCTCTTGTGTTCATTCTCATCTCATTCACTTCTCTCAGGAAATGATGCATCAATATATGGACCAATTTATGGAAAACACAGAAATCTCTGTCATTGAATTTCCAACATTGCTTTATAATACATTATCTTCATCAAATAGATGCTTTTTTTTCCAACAGTTTGCGAAAATTGTATCCCACAGCATTCCATGATAAAGACATTTTGCAATGGTGGTTTAGGATATGGCTGTTCTTTGTTTTACTTAGTTCCTCCGGTTGATTTGATGTAAATCTGACTTGACTCTTGGCTATGTGATGCTGAGCCGAGACCATCATTTGAGCTGTGGTAGCATGCTCGTCCGAGACAGCTCTGTGAGCAATGGTAGTATGTTTACAATATCTTGTGTGTCGTAGATCTCACAATGTCATTTAATCTCAGGTAATGAAAATTCGGAAGATATAATTCAAACCAGTTCAAGAAAGGAGACATCATTGCATCCTGGGAGTAAGAAAAATATTTTGATAGAATTTTTCAAAGTTCTGTCTGTTTAAACAAACTATCTACATTTTGCACATGCATTGTGTTTTTCTGCATATATGATCTTGACCTCCATTTAGTAGCATTGATGCTTGACAGTTTTCTGTGTTGCCAGGTATTGCTGTGTTCAGAGTCGGATTCCCTTGCCTTTGTAAGCTCGTGATAATTCATAGTAACAATCTTATCCTAGGATTTTTTTTTCTCCTGTAATGTAATGTCAAATACAAGAGAGATAACTAAATTTATGATCTACGTCTTTCAGTTCAGCTTTTTGCTTATAATAATATTAAGGGTTTTCATGTGTAATTGTGGTTAGGATATTGATCATAGTAAGTTTGTTGTTTAGATTTGCTACTAGCATGTCTGTATGAGTGATTGTATACATGATGTGTAATGTCTCATTATTTAAATGTGGGTGTGTCTTTAACACTGACCCATTCATTCACCTACACCAGCCCCCATTAAAAAAAACTTATAAAAATTGCGAGAAAAATATTTAATTTGAGAAAATCCAATGTCTTTCAAAGTGTTAAATGATATGATTTTAACAGAATTTTTTGTGTAATATTCTCCATTGAGCATACTCTCTCTCTCTCTCTCTCTCTCTCTCTCTCTCTCTCTCTGTTATAACCATTCTAGTTATTTGTATAACATTTGATAAAGAGTGTCTCGGGCACCATACAGTGCCGTTCCGACATTTCTCCACCTCATACCTCCAGCTTTTACTTTGTAATATGTGCGCATTCACATAAAAAAGGCAGGAGTACGAGTGGAGAGGAATCTCGGGTGAGAACGCTGCACGATTCCGGTACAGACCTTCCCAACAGTGAATTGACTGACCATTTACATCTATAAATTAAAAGTGAAACATTTTCATAACCTAATGAATTCACGGCTTATGGATTGAATGGTGTCTACTTTTTCCTGTGAGGATGTTGATCCATACATTAGTGATCACAATTAGATTGTCATGTGTAATTCTGGTCAATATATATATTTTTTGTTATCTAACTGTTTGACTGTGTTTGAAGTATTTAATGTAGTGCTGAGTTTGTAATTTGGATGAAAATTCTTGCTTTCATTTTGTTGTCATTATTATTTTATATTGTCACGCCTTGTGGTTGAAAGGCTTCAATAAATACTAAAATCTTACCTGCAGGATTTTGTTTTGTGAACGGCACGGTTACAACAAAAGTTGTAACACCCAGAGACGTACGGACCAGTGGTAGAGCGCTTGCTATGTAACTTGGAGGTCATGAGTTCGAGCCCAGCTCGTGCCATGGCCGCATCAAACCTCGTAACGTAGAAATAAATGGTGATTGCTCCTTTGCCGAACGTTCATCATTGACAATTGAGAATGACAGTTCTTTCGGATATGGCCTTAAAAGCAGAAGTCCATGTCGCAGCAGGCGTTTACAAGTAAAGAACCCTCTCTGCTAGGCCGTGAGCCCTCTCTGCTAGGCCGTGAGCCCTCTCTGCTAGGCCGTGAACCCTCCTCTCTGCTAGGCCGTGAACCCTCTCTGCTAGGCCGTGAGCGCTAAGCATACAATGGATGACGTCTCAGTATGAGTGAAAATTTCTTTACAGGATGTAAAACAAACATTCAATTAGACACGTATAGTTACAATGAAAGTTCCATAACACCCAGACACAGTTATGATAAAAGTTCTAACGCCTAGACAAAGTTATGATCAAAGTTCTATAACACCTAGACACAGTTATGATAAAAGTTCTATAACACGCAGACACAGTTATGATCAGAGTTCTAACGCCTAGACACAATTATGGTCAAAGTTCTAACGCCTAGACACAGTTATGATAAAAGTTCTATAACACTCAGACACTATTCTGATAAAAGTTCTATAACACCAGACACGGATACAATAAAGATGCTTGGTTAGTAATTTAAGTTCTAATAACTCGGTCGACTTTGAACAAGGATGTTGTTAGTTCGCAGATGTTTCGCCACCAATCACTTGCAGTCCTGTTGTGTTGCGATAACAGTTGCTGTCGTGTTGCGATAACAGTTGCGATCCGTTGTCAATACACTGGCTGAAGATCTGTCAGATGTATACTCATGCATTTGTAGGCGCGTTATTATTGTACGACTGTGAACGTCGCGGAGGAGCATACGGGGTCATACAGAGTTCATAGGCTTTATACAGTGACAAACATCATCTTATATCAAAAACAAAAAAAAATAGTTTGGACTTAGTTCCTAAATGTTTTGGTACTGAAGACGAGTCACAAGTTCATTCTATCTGGAAGGAAAACAGCGGTGTTTTCTGGGGGGTATATTTAGATTTGTTTGTGTCCCTCACATTCACTGGTAGTGAAGAACGTGTTTTGCAGAATTTAAAAACACTTATCAAAAATAATCTGGCACATTCCCAGTAATTTTGTCGATCAACCTGTATGTATGCGCGCCTGCACTTTGATTGATTTTTTTGTCGTAAATTTAACAAATACCTTCCGTTTTAATTGAATTTCCATGTTCACCTGTATTGTTTATTTATCTATTGTGGTTTTATGTTTGTCGTGTATATTTTTAACGATGTTTACATTAGTTGGTGTATTGTATTAAATAATCGATATGTTTAAGGAGAATAACTATTTTTAAACTGCTTTGATTCCTTTCTAAATAACAAACGGGAAATAAACAAAGTAACATATCCTGTCTATTGTTTTCACCAGGTAACTGTCTACAAAGACTGTCATTTTCATTATATAAGGTAAATATTAGAAGTTCAATTTCAGGATTTGATTTCACATATTCTCCACTGTCTATAGCGGTTTTCTCAGATACGTTATATCCCCATGACAATGACATTTTACAAGCCAACACACGGACGCAATCTATCAAAGGAAATAGATGTGCTATTAGTTAATTGCTTATCTTTGTAATTACTTATTTATACGCACACACACTTACATACACACGCAGATATATATATATATATATATATATATATATATATATATAGATAGATAGATAGATAGATAGATAGATAGATAGATAGATATAGATATATATATTTATATATATATATATATATATATATATATATATATATATATATATATATATTATTGGGATAGTAAAGGTAATTTTTTTTTTTTTTTTTTGTGAAGAAGTAAAAGAAGTCCAAAGGATTCGTACGAGTCATTTCCTGTGTATGATAACAATTCTTGGCGGAGTTGCACAACGTGCATCCGACCTACAGTATGATGAACACCGGGCGGGCGGGTCCTCTAGTCTCACATTTCCCAAACTTTGCACAATTGTTACGGACATATTGAAGATGTGCCTGTGTCTTTTTGAAAGTGCTCGGTCATTTTTCGAAAAATGTACATATAGTTGATCATGAACTTCCTCATTCTTTCAGCGTCTTTTAAATAGACAGTATCTACTCTGTGTACACAACCTTCTACAGCTTTGATTGGCATCATTCAGACCTTGTCGTTGTAGACACATTGAAGATGCGCAGATAACTTCCTGATGTGCTCAGACTTTTAAAAAAAAAATTACATATAGTTGAACTTTGTCATTTTTCTCTGCATGCTGTGGATAGATGGTATCTACTTTGTGTATTCAACACCTCTCAGTGGCGTAGCTAGCCTGGAAATGAAGTGTACATACAGTGACAAATCCAGAATAGGCTGGGGGTCTGGGGCCGTTTTAAGGCCCCAGTGGGTTCAGAACAAGGCCATGGTGCGGACCTAGGAGGCGACCCCCCCCCCTCCCCGGAAGCTCATGGGTTTTGAGGCTTTTTAGGTTACATTTATGAGTTTTTCTAGCTATAAAATCATGCATAATAAAATGAAAAATTAACAATCATTTTTGTTGTTGTCAAATTGAAGTGTACACCCAGGCGTTTTGGCGTCAATGGCAGCAACGCCACTGCTTCTAACAGGTTTCCCAATAGACATTCCTCAAATTACAATTCAACATGGTAGCAAATGAGTGATACTACTGTCTCCATCATAGATAACATATTTTAAAGCAGCTCGGTCATTTCTATTCGTGAATCGATTTTATTTACTTAGCTGGATTTATTTCCAAGTTTAAACAAATGTAATCTTCAAATTACGTCCATTTAATTTTTGCTTCCTGGACAAAAATTCCTTCTGCTATATAAATTGTCTCCTAGTGTAACTTTTGATGGACATGCTATCGTTTATAAGTTAATACAGATCATTCCTTTATCTTTTTATGATACTAGAAAGGAATGGAGCGATTTGGGGTTTGTCGCCAAAATGAACTTTACTATCTCTTTAACTTATTCATTTATCTATTTATTTATTCACTTCGTAAATCTACAATAGGACCCTACATTTTTATTTAATTTATTTAATCTGTGTGTGTGTGTGTGTGTGTGTGTGTGTGTGTGTGTGTGTGTGCGCACACATACACACACGCGAAAACACACACACATACACTCACAAACACAGAGAGAGAGAGGAGAGAGAGAGAGAGAGAGGATATATGTGATACTAAACGTTTACGGTACTCCTGATATGTTGTGCTTGGTCAGAGTTATCTTTCTTAGTACCTATAATCGGTCTGCCCACCTTTTTAATATATCAAGTTGTGACGAGAATTCGATGTTTATGGCATGAAAAACACCATATAGAGGACCAGATCAGTTAGCTTCCACTCTGATAAAATGCATTGGGTGTACTTGCCTTTTTACAACAACATGACGTATTTCCTTTCCTCCACCCGCTTCATATATAATCTGTAATTGATATTTTCATAACCCCAAAAAGTAGACGACGGATTGAATTGCAGCAGGTAAAGTGTGCGATTTTCCTTTTCACACCAAAGAAATCCTTTTAAGGTTACAGGATACCCAATGAAGTGGGGTTTCGTTGTGTTTACGTGGAATTTACTATCATTTGATTAAAGAACAATGTAAACCACTCATAAGTACATTAAAAAGACGGCTTTCAATTTTTCGCTAGTGTGTTTACATTGCATTTTGTAAATAATGCAAAAATAAAGGCGGTTTCATAGGGAAACTTTGTGCTAAATATTAAAAAATTATAAGTAGTTTTACGAAATTCTATGGTTTTTGAGAGAGAGAGAGAGAGAGAGAGAGAGAGAGAGAGAGAGAGAGAGAGAGAGAGAGAGAGAGAGAGATTATATGTCCTTAAGAGGTTGTAATATACAGTTCTGTTTTCTGAATCTTCAGCCTCTCTCATGTTTTCCATAACCTTCCAATGTTAATGACTTTTCAGAATTATTTAATCTTTTTTTTTTCTATATCAACATTTAGCTTCCATTAATTACAACACAAACACGATTCAAACTCATTGAAAGCATTATGTAATCCGTCAACTGATTCTTTCATCTTTTAAGGATTTTAAAAACCTTTACTCTTTGACGTCAATGCGTACCGGTATAAAGACGCATTGAATTCTCTCATTGGTTCTTTTAGAAATTCGCTTTTAAATCGCTACGTTTAATTCTCAACACAATATGCCTCAAAAATCAACATTTAATATTATATTTATTTTAAATTTACATGTGATTTTTTTAAAACGTCATCGTATTATCCAGTTTCTTAAAAATATCTCTGCTTTTCGCTCAGCAGAGTTGAATAGCCATGGACGTTTTATTTCGAGGTATTTGGTCAACTGACAGTGTGATATCAGCATAATATTACAGTCACATTTTGATGTCAGCATAATAATATTACAGTGACATTGTGATGTCAACATAATATTACAGTTACATTGTGATGTCAACATAATAATATTACAGTGACATTGTGATGTCAGCATGATATTACAGTTACATTGCGATGTCAACATAATATTATTACAGTGGCATTGTGATGTCAACATAATAATATTACAGTGACATTGTGATGTCAGCATGATATTACAGTTACATTGCGATGTCAACATAATATTATTACAGTGGCATTGTGATGTCAACATAATAATATTACAGTGACATTGTGATGTCAAATAGTAGTCAAATGACCCACTCGATACTAGAAAATCAACTTCTACAAAGTGTCTAAAATGCGATTGGCCTTGCACCATTTACATGTAGCAAAAGAAACAGGTAGGTAGATGCTGTACAGTCAAATCATATAGATACAGTATTGCTAGTATACATATATTGACGATGAGTGCCCATTTTATAATAGTTTGTCATGTATAAACAAAATTACGGGGAAAATATTAAGAAATATTATTGTTAAAAAAAAATATCAATTTTTGAATTAATACAATTGGTTAACACAGAAAATTTCAAAGATTTACAAATTTTAGAAAATTTTGAAAATATACATCCACAGAATGACATTAAGAGGGAATTGCAATCTTTACAACTGAAACTAGTTTATTTGATTAAAACGCCTAATTTTACATACATGTATTCACTGGTGTTGTACAATAAAATGGTAAAAGAGATGATATGCATAAAAGGTAATAGTAGAAGCGTAAGATAGGTAAGTAAATAAGTAAATAAAACATACAAGTACATACATTCTACAAAACTGAATCAATGTCTAGTACGATACTAAAATGTTCTTTTTTTTCAATTGTTTATTTATAACTGCGTACATATTCTGTTCTCCAATATGTAGTTGGTTTATATTGCTTTCCGTCCCGTCGAGAATTTTTCTCTCTTACTGAGACGTCAGCAGCTGTAGGTGAAGTACCACAAATTTAGACCTATGCTTAGTGCTCAGGGCCGTAGCAGTGAGGGTTCTTTAACGTGCCAACGCCTACCGCGTCACGGGACCTCCGTTTTTAAGGTCATATCCGAAAGACCCGTGATTCTCTCTTCTAAATGCCGAGCGTTTGGCGAAGGAGCAATCACAACGTTAGGGTTAATGTACGAGCATCGCTCCATTCCTTAAAAGTAATGGAGCCGAGGCACATTGCTTTTAAGGAATTGAGTGATAAGAGTACATTAACTCACTTAACATCCATAGTGCTAACACAACTGTACACAAGGCGCCGGCGTGACGTCAAAGAACACGCCAACACTACTGTACCCAAGGCGCCGGCCTCACGTCAAAGAACACGCTAACATAATTGTACACAACGCGTTGGCGTGCTGTCAAAGAACACGCTAACATAATTGTACACAACGCGTTGGCGTGCTGTCAAAGAACACGCTAACATAATTGTACACAACGCGTTGGCGTGCTGTCAAAGAACACGCTAACATAATTGTACACAACGCGTTGGCGTGCTGTCAAAGAACACGCTAACATAATTGTACACAACGCGTTGGCGTGCTGTCAAAGAACACGCTAACATAATTGTACACAACGCGTTGGCGTGCTGTCAAAGAACACGCTAACATAATTGTACACAACGCGTTGGCGTGCTGTCAAAGAACACGCTAACATAATTGTACACAACGCGTTGGCGTGACGTCAAAGAACACGCTAACATAATTGTACACAACGCGTTGGCGTGACGTCAAAGAACACGCTAACATAATTGTACACAACGCGTTGGCGTGCTGTCAAAGAACGATTTAAGTCAGCTGTTTTGTTGTCTTGGCGATGATCTTAAAACTAAAGTGATAGAAAGAGCGAATGAGATAAATAGAACATATATGATTGCGTAATTTTATATTTGCTCTATCCAACGAGTTGAAATGGTGATTTATTCGCTCGGCAAGCCTAAATCCACCATTTCAGCTGGTTGGATAGAGCTAATGTCAAATCACACAATATAGATATCTTCTATTTAATTTGTTTCGATGTTGTTTACTTCACGCTTCACTATGTTGTGTTTTTTTATATATATATTAATAATTGTATTTATGTATTTCCAATGAGCATGTGCCTCATCCGAACCATTACGATACACAATCAATTTCCTACCAAGAATTTTCAATTTTTCTCCACATCTGCAGTTTTTCAATGGTTGTCCTAGCAGAGACTATTTCTATGTACTATATCGAAAGCTTGCTTAAAATCAATTAAAGCACAAAATGTGGAATTTTTTTTTTTCATTATTTCAAACTGTGCTTTTAGGAATACATAGATATGTGTATTGATTACTTTTTTTAATTTCGACTCCAAACTCTACCCTTCCTTCTGTCCTTGTCTGCATGTTTTTCAATAGAACTTTGAATAAAGGTTATGTAGAAATGTATAATTTAGCACACACACACACAAGTGTTTTATTTCGATGAACAACAGATTGAGGACACTTACTGCATGTCACAGTTGCAATTTATTTACGTTATAATTGTGTTACAATATTCAGAGTGCGCGCATAGCCATTTTTTTTTTTCAAGTATGAAAGTTTTGTATTGAACAGTTGGTAATTAATTCTATTTTTAGTTCAATTCTACGTATGCTGACCAGTGGTCTGAATTCAAAATATTGCTGACTAATGGATTTTACTGAATACTAGTTAATTATGCACTAAGAAACCCAGCCAAAATCTCCATTGTAAGCTATAAACATATACGATTCTAGACGTGTAGCACTTTGATCTGCGTTAGGTGAGCGACTTACTCGATATAAGAATATTCTTACTTATAATACTGGATGTGTGGTAAGGCATCAATCTTGAATTCACCTACTTGTTAATTATATGTAATTACACTGATAGTCGTATTAATCTTCTAATGACAATCGTTTATCAGTCCGTGGAGATCCGGGTTAGAATAAGTCCTCAGTACTCCTTTGCTTGTCATGAGAGGCGACTAACCGGGGCGGTGCTTCGGATGAGACCTCAAAAACCGAGGTCCAGTGTCAAAGCACGTGCTACGATAAAGATTCCTCTCTGTTCAAAGGCCGTAAGCGCCGATAAAAGCCAACATTTTGCAACTCTTCACCGGCAATGGTGACGTCTTCAGTGTGAGAAAAATATTTTCGGACGGGAATCAATATACAACAAACCAACCAACAATCGTTTAACGGAAATTTCTTAATTTCTCTATGTGTTGTGTTATGTGTATGTCTGTTGTCTTGTATGCATGTTTGTGAGTGTGTTTTCGTATTTTATAGGTTCTTTACCCCTGGGTTTTTTTCATACACTATCAGAGACCGACCCCAGTTTTGTGTTATAAAACAGCGACACTGCGACAATAAATCCAATTTCTCTGTTTTCAATTTTTTCTGTACAAAATGTGAAGGAATATGCAAAATATATAAAATAATGATAATAATAATAAAATACTAAAAATACACACTGAATTCCGTCACGTAATCCATTCATTGGTGCTTACTGAGTATTTTCTTGTTTTCAGAGCTTTCTCGTATAGACACTGTAACAGCTTGAACTCTTTCCACACATTGATTAAAAAATTGCTCTGCCTGCCTGATATTGATAGCTAGATATCAATAAACACTCTACGGGATGGAAACTTCAAACGCAGTTATATAGAGAGAAGACTTTTCATTGGCTCGTATCCTGCTGTTCAGTCCTTTTCATTACTGAATGACATACCCATAAAACAAAAAAAAAGCAAAAACAAAATACAAAAACAAAAAACAAAAACAAAAAAAAAAACAAAAGACAAAAAATAAATCCAAAAAGCAAACAAACAAACAAAAATAGAATTATAGTTTACCATGTTGAATCACGTGTCAGTTCTCTCTATAGAGGGAATCGTTTACTATATACCCCGTGGGGATCCTGGTTGTTAGAATAGATCCTCAGCACCCCCTAGTTTGTCGTGAAAGGCGACTAAATGGGGCGGTCCTTCGGATGAGACCGCAAAAACCGAGGCCCCGTGTCACAGCAGGTGTGGCACGTTAAAGACCCCCCCCCCCCCCCCCCACTGCTCAAAGGCCATAAGCGCCAAGCATAGGCCTAAATTTTGCAGCCCTTCACCGGCAATGGTGACGTCTCCATATGAGTGAAAAATTCTCGAACGGGGCGTTAAACAATATTTAATCACTCATTAATCGTTTACTATATAGAGTTTTTGCTACAGAAAATTACAGGATAAAAGTTTTACATTCATAATGGTTAGTTATTGCTCAGTTATTGTTCAGTTATTCTTCAGTTATTGTTTAGGTTGTTTTGGTAATTATGTCTATGTGTGTTTCATTATCTTCACTTCTGCACTGCCGTGCCAATACTTTTTATGATATCAATCGTTTTCAAGTATTTATGTGAAAGGATTAACACACACGATTAACCGACTGCCCGGACACATCGAGGAAATATCCCAGCCCTGTAAGTGTTTAAGAACATTACAATAAATCTATCGACAAACCACTTACGTCTCTATTGAGGTTACAAGATTAGAACTTGGTGTCGATCCAATGAACAGTTCCAAGTAGACATGCGGGTCTGGGAGTTCGCCTGGTGGTTATGTCTTTTGATTCCGTGAGAGTTTATTCCAAACTAGAAGTGATTCGGAAGGACACCTGTCTATACCTTTTGTCTTGGTGTTTTATTGCATAATTCTTTTTAATTTATTTGAACAACATACAACGCAATAAGCACAAGAACAGAGACCATTTAATATTATCCTTTGAGCGACATGCGGCGCAATAAGCGCTATAAAACAGAGACCAGTACCTTTTTTGTTCCACTAAATCATCGTGGTTTTCATTAATTTCATCGTACGAAAGTGACGCAGCACTTGATTTATTTATGATTTTTCTATCAAGCAGTAACCTGTAGAGAACATCCTTATAATTCAATACACTTTAAATATTTTCGATGCTTGAAACGATCAATTTACATGCATAATCAGGCTTTATTGTGGGCCGTTAACCGACATTCGGAGTATCACATCAGAAAATACGACTCCTTTTCTTAGGTGTCTCAATACAAGTAGCTTCTGGTCAATTTATCGCGCTGGATGATCTGTAAATATCTGTGATTTAAAAACAATATTCCGATAACTCGGCACTCAGCCCGACCAGACACCTAAGATTAATGACGTCATTCGTTAATCTGTTAATCAGGAACCAAAACAAAGGAAAAAGCAAACAACAAAATGTTTCTGGATCACAGATAAGATTTAACATCAAATGTAATTTAGCTCGGTGTGAAAACAAGAAACGTGATCCCTCTGATGTCTCGCACGTTAATATTTCTATAGTCCTGTAGGTTCTTCATCTCGGCAAAAATAGAACTGCACCGACTTAACCAGGGTAATCGTATTTTACCAGACGCAATTATTTCTACAATTCAATTGCCTTATAACCAGAATTACTCTATTTGGTATATCTTTGTTTACTTAAAATATTAAACGTTTATCTACATAAAACCATCTATCGTTTTGTATGTACTTTGGAAAAACTCAGTACGTTTAAAAAATCCTCTGTCTGCTCAAACAATGCAGTTTGTAAATAGCTATTGCACGTCTTGAATGCATAAATCTCTCCTCTAAAGACTGAACACTAATTGTGCAGGCAGAAATGCCCCCCACAAGAGAGAGAGAGAGAGAGAGAGAGAGAGAGAGAGAGAGAGAGAGAGAGAGAGAGCGACAATCTTCAGCACAAG
Source organism: Ostrea denselamellosa (assembly GCA_024699665.1). Taxonomy (NCBI): domain Eukaryota; kingdom Metazoa; phylum Mollusca; class Bivalvia; order Ostreida; family Ostreidae; genus Ostrea; species Ostrea denselamellosa. The sequence goes on from JAMZEH010000039.1 coordinate 427,252, forward strand.
CGCAGTCTGGCCAGTTACATCTATATCAGCCATGTTCTACTTCTAATTATTCACCTAGATTTGCAGGGCCCTTTCAGCAATATTATATTGCAATGGAAATTTCGTAGGCGAGATACAATAAAACTCTCTTGTGTTTTCTCATTGGTATTTATGTGTATCTGCAATTTTATCTACCGTAACTGTTTAAAAAGAAAGTAATAAATTTGCACCGCCAATAGATACGTAAACGATCATTTTTATGGAACATAATTGCTGTATAATTGATGTTTCGCTCGGTGTGGGGTTCTCTACTATTCAGCCATTGATATAATGCATGTAGTATGACATACTCGTCAGGGTCAGGGTTAGGGAAAAAAGAATACTAACTATGAAGTATTAGAGTAACTAACAGTTTATTTCAATAAATAAGTCAAAATGAATTATTTACAACAACTGACCCCTGAAGGGAAGGACAAATAACTGATCCCCAAGGAGGCGCACGTCATGAAATAAATAATCAACAATATCACAATAATATTCAATTGGCTTCGTTACTGGGTAATATAACAAATTGGTGACCGGTAATGCCCAAATGATCCGGTGACTCGTCAAGATATTATTATCTAATTAATGGAAAATGATTACATGTAATCGTACTTAACGTCAGAATCTCAATCTTGCAAATACCTGTTATCAATTAAACAAACTGATGTTGTAAGTGGGGACTTTTTCATATAAAAAGTGAAGATAACGAACAGTGATCAATCTCATAAATTCTATAAAGAATACAAAATAAAGAAGTGGATAAACACCGACCCCTGGATATACCAGAGGTGGGATCAGGTGCCCAAGAGGAGTAAGCATTCCCTGTCGACCCCTGCATATCAAGTACCTTACGTTTACAAATATCATACATGGACTGAGTTAACTTGAGATTGTATCTTGTGTTGCAATTGCAAACAACATACCTTAATTAATGTTGAAAATGATTATCATCTGTAACAGAAGAATAAACAGACATGCTGATAGAAAGTAACAGATATAAAATTCATAACTAACAAAACGAGCTCATCACAGATTATATATATATATATATATATATATATATATATATATACATGATGTCCACAACCTGCCATCTGTAACAAAACAATAATAACACAACCAGAATGTAAATGCTTTGGACGGAGTATCACAAATGAGTCATTGGCACTACAAAACGGTGACCATACTTACTGTGTAGGTCGCGGTTAGATAAATCTTTAAAAAATAATATATACATTGTTTTCAAATTACAGGAACGTCCCTGATAAATGCAGCAGAAAAACTATTCTCTCAATCAGCTTTAACAACACTAAAGGATGTCCTCTTTTAACTGCATTACACAAAGGTGTCCTTCCTAAGGCCCAGCAATAGCGCTGTCCACTGTATCACACAACGAAAGTGAAAACAGAAACACGGAGGAAAACGAAAGTAATGGGTTGTACCTCTTCAAACAAAAACCTCGTGAACTTTCTTTTTGTTGATTTTGGACGGTGGCAGAGTTCCTCCGAACGGAGAGAAGGGTCTTTGATCAGAACCCTCTGGACTTCCAACAGGAGGACGCCACATTTGTTTGTTGAACTTTTTAACTAGCACTGTCTTTCCAGGGGTGGCATCTTTTGACGGAGTTTGCATTGGTATCGAATGCTGTGCGCGCAGGGGCACTGGTTTGACACTGGAAGTTCTTTTCACGTGAGAGAGGTCATGTAATGATTTTCGTATTTCTTTATCGTCTCTTCGAGAGAAATCTAAAAATAAAACAACTGGACATTGACAGAGTATTCTATAATTGGACTTGACCGACTATTTCACATCATGCTGCAGACAGTTATAAAATTAACACCTTGATGGTGCTATGAATCCCCGTAGAACGGAGAGGGTGTGCTCTTCGACCCACGGTTTCAGTTTGTGACATACCTGTATATAACATGTAACATCCATGTAAAATAATATAATGCAATATGTCGCCCTTACTTAGCGCGAGATCATAAGTTTTATTTTATTTTTCTGGTGCCCCTACAACTTTAAAGAATGATGCAGCGCGCCAAGATATAATATCGTGTTTATTTCAACCTTCATTTATTTCTATTTTGGAGAATTTCACTTTATTTGACAAAAATCCCAGCTTTCTACCATATTTACCCTTTTTTAGGACAACTACCTTTATCTGAGTAAACAACTAGTGTTATGGATACCCGAAGATCAATATCCAGAGTTATTTATCGTAATGGCAAGGTGAACGTTGTAAAAGCTCTAGTTATGTAAACAACGATATACACTAACACAGCTAAACTTGGATCGAATATAGACAAGAGTGTCAGCTTGCCACGGCACCCTATTGAAGCCACAAGCTTATTTTTCCACAGAAAATTTAATCCATCGCTCAAACATTTTCTCATATTTTTAAGACCTTTTCCTGTGAATTAGGTCAAGATTGTTTTAATAATATGTATACAGCGCTGTATTGGCGAAGACAAAAGAGGTGGTATATTGACAATATGCGAACCAGCAAACCGTCGAGCGAGTGGCTAGGGTGCCAAACAGCGTTGGGCATTTTAATTCACCACCGTTCAAGATAAATATTTTTCATCGAAACACGGAGACTATCGGAGGAAAAAACAAACAGGGCCAAGGAAGATCTGGCTCAAGGGGAAAAAATCCCCCAAATATTATCAGGACTTCTTACATAACCTCAAAATCTCTATTCAATTAGATGACTGTTTGTTGGCATTAAATGGTAAATATTTAATCTTAAAAGTCCGTTGTGAGATATATGACTTTGGAGGGAAAGGTATTTGAAAAATACTAATACAATTTTTAAAAAATAATGTTTATCAGAAGTCTAACAAAACAGGTAATAAAGATATTCAATGCATTCACAGATAAAACTATTGATAAAGTGAAGTTTTAAAAACAATTCTCTATGCACATGCAGTGAACATGTTTATGCAGCATGGTTTTATTTTTTGATATAAAAGAGGTTATACCTGCTGGCTGTCTGAGATCAGGGGGTACTTTCAGGGACTGGAATCGTCTGGCTAAAATTTTCCTTTTGTCATTACTCGCCATCACATCTTCTCCAGAGCCACGCATAACGGGCAATGAAGACTTAGTAGAATCGCGATCACATTCTGTCACAGTGTCGTCCAGTTTTATGAGGGGCGATCCCGAGCCCAAATTTGAAAGAGAAGGTTCCGTTTCGGTAAAGGATTTAGATTTGTCTAACGTTCGTTGTGAAAACGACATTTTGGACACAGACGGTTGAATGGAAGCATTTGTTTCAACTACAGGCGCTGGATAAGTATCCCTCGGTGATGATTTTCCAAAGGAAGGCGTGGTCTTCTGCTTAAATGCATCGTGTCTCTTTACAGTTACTTCACTCTTGGGTGTTCTTTGAGAATTTGGTTTGGTAGATGAAACTCGTGGTGACAGGGGCATTTTGGAGTGAAGTAATGCCTGGAAGCCATACACACCCGAACCGTCAAACGAACTGGGAGTCTTACTAGAATCCAACTTAATTGCTGGAGACACACTAGCCTTCCCGCCTGGAACATTTCCATTTTCGTCCGTTCCTTCCCCTGGCTCTGACCTTGGTTCAAACTGAAAATTTGAATCAAGGTCATCGTGCACATCTGCGATACCCGAATCAACCGTTTTCTGGGAATACCCCGAGTGAAGGGAGTCTCTATTCTGGCTTTCAATGTCTTTCTCATCAATTGATTTTGCCAAATTTATTTCCCCGGAGAATGATTTGTTTCTCATGATTTCTAACTTTATCGAAGACTTGTCCTCCAACTGAAACGACACACTCCTCTTTATTTCATTAGGAGATTTAGAAGCTAAGAAAAGCTCAGCATTTCGCGATTTTTCGTCTTTGGACATTTTAGTCTTTTCTCCGTTTTTTGATGCCCATTTCTTGGATTCATCAGTTTTGGTTGAACCCGATGTGATATGAGTTCCTGAGTCGGGATCGGAATCTGAATCACTGAGAGCGTGGATATGCAGATCCCGTATCGTAGCGTAAAGATCCGTCATGGAGTATTTTTCCGACAATTTAAAAAATTCGCTTAAAATTTCGCATTGCATGCAATGTGCGCCAAACACTGGCACCGGCTCTTGGTCCAGGTCATTACTAGATCTAATTCCATTCTCTTTAAATTCAACAGAACACTTCTGTTCATATCCGGTTAAATATCTTACATTGGAAATCAAATTCAGACCTTCTTGCGTCGCTCTTTGCAATAGTTTAAGTAGCTTTCGTGATTTCAAATCCGCTTTCTCTTTATCAGTTATGGCCAAACTGTGAACTCCGGAGATCAACCGTGACAAAAATGCATTACATATGTCACAAGACAACGACTTTGTCAAAGTGCATGGTTCATTTTCAGAATTATTGAATTTCCGCAGTATATTTTCACAGATCGCTGTTTGGGGGTACCGTGGATTAACTTGCGTATGGTTTAATTCACTATCGTAATGTTCATCATCATGTTTCAAACTATTTTGCCTAACACCATCCCATGTAGCGCGTATAATTTCAGTATTTTCAAAAGATATCAAATCTTCGTCACTATGCCCGGCACTAGAGCGGATGTCAGTCACATCCTTTGGGTTCTTGTAATCGACCTCTCTCCGTACGGTGGCCGAGTCTCCTTTAAACACTGTACCGACCTCTTTGGAACTCTCCAATTCCCCGCAAAAGTCTAACGGTATGTATCCCACATTTCCGTCGTAGGTCCGTACAAATACCCACCCACCGACGCTGTAGAGGAGCTGCACTATGTCCCCCTCCGACACGAGGATTTCCGTGGATTCCTTCTCGCTAGGAATGAATGTATAGAGCACGACGGCAGGGTAGCCAAGTTCTAGAGTTGGCACTCTGCCGGACGGATTTAAATCACGTGACTGGTAAGCAGACGACATTTTTAAACCTGTAAATATCAAGATCAATAGTTCTGAATGACGTTTTATTTTACCTATACTTGATGTTAAGAAATGTATTACAACTTTAGAAGTGATAAATGAATACACAAACAAACAGCGCACATAACATAATTGATCGTAGCTGCCAGCCTTGTGCTCTGTGATAGAATTAGTCGTGGTGGAACTCATTCAGATAAACACCGAAAATGAAAGATACCGAATTATTGAACAAATTTAACGGATTTCATAGGATTGCTATCCGCATTGTTTCATTATCTTTGTTAATAGTTGTAAAAAAAAAGTTCTTGCTGGGTATTGCGTTTCCTATCTAACGTTTCACCATACATGTAGTTCAGATAGAGCATATAGCTGAGAACTCTAAGCTAACTGATATAGTGTTGAAAATATCTAAAAGCCGTACTGGCATCTGCACCTGCGACCAGTACTCAGTACTGTCTAACAATATACTCATTCACCACACCAATGTGTGGGCTCTTCACTGCAGAATTTGTTTTCGTGTTTTTTTTTTCTTCTTTCTTTCAGAGAGATACAAAGACAAAGGACTGATAGTTGCAGCAATAAAAAAAAATGATTTTTAGGAGATTGAAATTCGCAATTCTGCTTTTTAAACATTGACACAAAATGGGGTCACAATTGCCAAATTTTCTTAATCATAAACTAACCCTTTTGTTTTCCCAAGGCCATGTTATTGATCCTGGAACCAATCATTTTACTACTCTGTTGTTTTTAAATCTAAAAAAAAGTTGTGTAACTGAAATGTGTAGTGTCTGCAGTGGTTAATGATCGCGACTTCTAGAATATATATATATATATATATATATATATATATATATATATATATTATCGATAAACTACACAACTACATGAGTTTTCTAATTAGCTCTCAGTATCCCGTTTCCAGCTTAGAATTCCTGTTTGATACATAATGAATGAAAAAAAGGCCCATTTCATAAGATTATGATCCTCATTGTATCCGTATTTTTGTCAACGGTTGTTAAAAACAAGTTCTTGAATCGTATTGGTTCAAATTCATGGAATTGCATTGCCATCGATTCAAATTTAATCCCATTCGAACCATTTCTGAATCGACATCATCATTAATTCAAACTAAAAAAAAAACAACAAAAAAACAAAAGGGTAAAAAGAACTCCGGCTTTAATTACATATTGGTTCATTTATTTTATCGTTTTCCCAGCATTTAATTACATTTCTTCAATTTCTATCAAAAACAAAATTTTGTTTGTCTTTACAGGTGACTACTCTTACCATAGTGGACCAGCAGAAGTTCCTTCAGAGACTGTGCACCGTGTGGTTGTGATCTACATGGACGGGGAAAGTACAGTTATTGTAATAGTCTGAAAGCTTTTGTTCGTGGTATTTGTTTGGGGTATATAGTAATTTACTTACTCTTGATAATTTGGCTTTATTACCACGTAAAAAGGACGGTTGTACTGAGGTTGTAATGGGGGTCTTTAGATTCTAACCGGAATAAACTCGGGTCACTTGCTATCATTGGTCTGTGCCCGTCGCGCGTTAACAATTAAATATTTTAACTTCTTCTCAATAATTACCATTCCAATTGTTTTCAGATTTTCCATGACAAGGAGAACCAAAATTGTAAAATGCAGGACTCCTACCCCCTGGGGCCTTAGGAGGGGGGACAAAAACTGCCAAAAATTGACCAATTTTAAAAACTCTTCTCTACAACCGCACATCCCTAAGAAAAATCAAATACATAGTTATGTAGAAAAGGAAGGCCTCTACCAAAATTGTTAATTTCATTATCCCTGGGGTTGCAGTTCTGACCCCAGGAAGGGGCCAAACTTGGTATAAATATGTAAAATATGTAAAAACATCTGTAATATTATTGATGTTAAAGTGAAACTGATAAGCTGGTAGCCCTTTCCCAAAATTGTAAATTTCGTGATCCCAGGGTTAGGGGTTTCAGTATTAGGGTGGGGACCAAAATGATCAGTGACTAAATGTGTTAACCGTTGAACATTTTTGACTTCTTCTTTATAACCATCATTTCAATTCTTTTCAGATTTTTGGGACATGGCGGACATAAATTTCAGGACTCTTGCACACCTTGGGCCTTAGGAGTGGAACAGAAACTGCGAAAAATTTACCAATTTTCCAAAATCTTTTTCTCTATAACCGCAAGAAAAACTAAATGCACAGTCATGTAGAGCAGGACGATCTCTTACAAAATTGTCATGATCCCCGGGGTAGAGGTTCTGACTCGAGGGAGGGTCCAAACATGGTATTAGTATTTGTATATTGATACTGAATTGAAACTAAATGAACATTTAGAATAAGCAGGTAGCCCTTCCCAAAATTGTAAATTTCATGTTCCCAGGGGTAGAGGTTTTGGTATCAGGGTGGAGTCAACATGATCATACATTAAATGTGCTGACAACTGAACATTTTTAGCTTCTTTATGATAAATACCATTCCAATTATTTTGAGATTTTGTATGAAGCATCTTTGGGACAAGGGGAACATTTGTACATTTCAGGACTCCTGCACCCCCGGGACCTAAGGGGCGGGACAAAAACTGTTAAAAACTGCCAATTTTTAAAAAAAAAAATCTTCTTCTCCACAACCACATACCTCTAATAAAAATTAAATGCATAGTGATGTAGAATAGGAAAACTTGTAAAATTTCATGTACATTTCATGATATCTGGAGTAGAGGTCTGACTCCAGGGCGGGGCCAAACTTGTTACATGTATATATAGTGTATATGTATAAAAGATGTGATGATATCGAGGCCAATTATTGAAGAAGTGGGTAGTTCTTTACCAAAATTTTAAATTTCATGGTTCTAGGAGTTAGGGTTTGATTCCAGGGTGAAGCCAAAAATTTATTTTAGTGATCATTGTATTTGAATTTATCATCTGAAATACTTCTTCAAGTTTACTGATACAGTATGAAAACTGAGTATATATTTAAGAAAAGCTGAAAATGTGAATTTGGCAACCCGTGCAGGGTTTTGACCCTAGGATGGATCGAAATTAGTCATATTGTGTTAATGTTCTATAAATCCTTATATCATCAGTATAGACCTTTCAAGGACATTTAAGTTTTAAGAACACATTTTGTTTTATACTTTTGCTAAATATTAGAATTCAGCTTAGATATTCAAAACAGGAAATTTCTTAGCCCTTGGGACTAAATTGTTTGGGGGAATCATTATGTACAGTCTTTGTTAATTATCGATCTAAACTTTGCTGAATGAACATAAGCGTCGATCACTCATGGGTTGTGTACAAATTCCATAACAAATTACTACAGTATATATTTTTGTTTTTAATAGTCGACTTTCCGTCCTGATTAACAGTAATTTTTATGGTGGGTTTTCTTTTTCACATACAGAATCGCAGTCTTTTGCTTCAGTGAAAGTTTGCGTCTATTAAAGTACTTTAATGTGTTTTACCAGTCGCCTTGACATATTACAAACAAGTTTCACATACCGACATAATCGACCCCTGATTCATTTTATAAACACTCTGCTAGGAATATTATCGGTCTTTTTTTTCTTTTGGAAACTTTAAATGACGAACACTTTGGGAAAAACCATGACATCTTTAACTCAAATAATGTGTTCTTCGTACGAAATTATATGATTTAAATGCAGAATGTTGTTATCTGTATAAAGCTGATGAAAAGGGGAAAGTTGCATGATAATGAAAATTTATCTTTTGATTTATGTTGACATACTCTGTTACGCTAAGCACATTAAATTTGTAAATGTCTTACCCAGTAAATTTGAATCTGCACTCAATGATTTAAATCAAGTTTAATATTTTGATTATAAGACCATTAAAATGAAACTGTGAAGCTTTGATTGATTTGCAATGACACCGGTGCGTTTTATGATGTGTACAGTTTACAATCTGCTAATATGTGACTTATGTTTACATACACGTACCCATTTATACAAACATTGACTCATCACAGAAACGCCCTGTCTTACATTAACCCTCGTGTGTGTCTTCCATCAGCACAGCTCAACGATCAATGTTCATTGCCTATAAATCAAATCCTTTAGATGGTCAACAAAACTGACATCACTCCATCTTGATACGACAAAACGCCTTTACGTGGGGAGGCATTGCAGTCTTTGATGACTTTTAAACTCCTTGAAAAACCCTGCTTGTTATTCATTAAAATTCATTAAACTTCCACCTAATTTACAATTCATTTACAAAATGTCTTTAAAAGGATACAAAGAGGCCTCTTGTTGTACAAGCAAACATTTTAACAACGTGATAGATCTTAGTGGTGTACATACAAGGTAAAGCTTATGATAACAGTCGTCACACATGGCTGGAAATCTCAGATACATATCGTTAATGATGAGCGAAAGTCAATTAGATTATTGCACTTTTGTTAGTTCACATTTAGGAAGTAAATTTCAGTTTTGAAAATACTTAAAGATACGAAGGGCGTAAAGCGTTGTACTTCATACCCTCATGTATTTTCAAAATGGAATATATTTTTGTACAGTTACTATCTACTTTTTCTAAGCCGTTAAAATATACCTTCTACATTTATCAAGATTCATACGCGCATTGTTCACAACTGTAATGTATTTTATGGTTTGGTTATATCTTGTTTAACGTCCCACTCGAGGATTTTTCATTCATATGGAGAAGTCACCATTGCCGGTGAGGGGTTGAAAATTTAGGCCTAGGCTCGGCGCTTTCGACCTTTTACAGGGAGGGATCTTTATCGCGTGATACTTGCTTTGACACTGGGCCTCTATTTTTGCGATCTCTTTCGAAGGACTGCTCCCATTTAGTCGCCTCTCGCGACAAGCAAGGGGTACTGAGGACCTATTCTAAGCCGGGTCCCTACGAGATTACATGAGGAAATGGATATCATTACAATTGTAAAGATGTAAAAGGCAAAGCATTGGAAATGTAAATATAATCAGTTAAAGGCTAAAATGCACGATTCCCCAACTATCTTTCTGTCATTTCACTGCAACACTCCAATTGTATCATCACATCGAAGTTAGATCAGACAATGGCACTATGAAGCAAACCATTCCCTCACAGACAGGTATTGTTTAAAGAGCGTAAGTTTTAAATATTTTATTACTTTGACTTAAGCATCTGACTATTTTACCCAGAACATCCTTCTTGCCAGCTAAATCTTCTCTACAATGAATATGTGACGGAGATACCCACAGCAACCTGATCTCAGACCGACGATCAGGGAGCATGTCGAACAGTCTCTCTGTCTGATCTCAGACCGACGATCAGGGAGCATGTCGAACAGTCTCTCTGTCTGATCTCAGACCGATGATCAGGGAGCATGTCGAACAGTCTCTCTGTCTGATCTCAGACCGACGATCAGGGAGCATGTCGAACAGTCTCTCTGTCTGATCTCACACCGATGATCAGGGAGCATGTCGAACAGTCTCTCTGTCTGATCTCAGACCGACGATCAGGGAGCATGTCGAACAGTCTCTCTGTCTGATCTCAGACCGACGATCAGGGAGCATGTCGAACAGTCTCTCTGTCTGATCTCAGACCGACGATCAGGGAGCATGTCGATCAGTCTCTCTGTCTGATCTCAGACCGACGATCAGGGAGCATGTCGAACAGTCTCTCTGTCTGATCTCAGACCGACGATCAGGGAGCATGTCGATCAGTCTCTCTGTCTGATCTCAGACCGACGATCAGGGAGCATGTCGAACAGTCTCTCTGTCTGATCTCAGACCGACGATCAGGGAGCATGTCGATCAGTCTCTCTGTCTGATCTCAGACCGACGATCAGGGAGCATGTCGATCAGTCTCTCTGTCTGATCTCAGACCGACGATCAGGGAACATGTCGAATAGTCTCTCTGTCTGATCTCACACCGACGATCAGGGAGCATGTCGATCAGTCTCTCTGTCTGATCTCACACCGACGATCAGGGAGCATGTCGATCAGTCTCTCTGTCTGATCTCAGACCGACGATCAGGGAGCATGTCGAATAGTCTCTCTGTCTGATCTCACACCGACGATCAGGGAGCATGTCGAACAGTTTCTCTGTCCGATCTCAGACCGACGATCTGAGAGCATGTCGATCAGTCTCTCTGTCCGATCTCAGACTGACAATCTGGGAGCATATCAATTTCAGTCTTTTTTCTTTTTATTTTCTTTGTCTGCAACCCTTACTTGGTCCTAACTCCATTACCCTTGAAAAGAGATTTTATATTTATTGAACGAAACGGTCATGGTCAAATGGATGTGACGAATGAAGGTCAAAGTCATTTATCGAGGTGAAGGTAACCGGGGTTTTTACCAATTCAATGTGGCTAATCATTGTTCCTTTAACCTGGTTTTCTTACTCAGAAATCAGTTGGCATCTTTATCGGTAGGAAACATTAGACTTACATGTGGAATGGTATATTTCAATGGTGTCGACAATAATTGTGAGAACTGTCCTAAGCGCAAACACAGGTCAATGTCTTTGCCCTTGGTATCTTTCCAAATTGTAAGGATAGCTTTTTCTTCATTAATGCGAATTTGTGAACAATTCGCGTATGAATCTTCATTTGAATATAATTTTGCACGTCCATGGGAACTCCAGCAGGAAAGAAAGCAGAATGTGAATATAGGAAACGATTTCCAATTCAGGGTATGAACTGTAATACTTCACGTCAATAAGAAAAGGCATCCGCTTCACGAAGTATTCCTATTGTACTTCATACACTCCTGCATTTTCAAAAATGAAATTCATTTCTTAAATGAATAGCAGAAATAATAATTATGTGTTGTATCTTTTTAAATTTTTTTTCTCTATAATTCAACTCTGTAGATTCATTGTCCCGGGGTTATTGTGGGGCATATGAAAAGGCTCATATTAATCAAATGTATATCAAAACGTAGAATTTTGTTTAATTTATGTCAGAAGTAAGGTATTTCACTTTAGCTTTAGTCGATAATTTTAGCGGGACTACTCAGGTGAGCACCGTTGCCCATGGGACTCTTGTTAAGGCCATAGAATACCTGATTTTGGACGCATTAAATGACGTAGGATTTTGCTGAGTTTACGTGGAATTTTCTATTATTTGATCAAACAATGATGTCAATCAGTCATTATTACATAAAATGCACCAATAGCAAAATTTTTATTGAAGAATTCAAGTTTGTAGGTAATGTTTTCCATTGAATTTTTAAGTAAAGATTTGTGAATAATGTAAAAATAAAGGTGGGCTTCATAGGGAAATATTGTTTTAGACATATTTCAAACATTTACAAATAGTTTTACAAAATTCTGTGACAATTTTTGAGGGTATGCCCTCTCCAGGGGAGTAAGTGTAACTGATTCATCATGCGTCGTTACTCCTTCTACTTCCTTGTTATTTTCGCCTGTGATAACTAAAGCATCAATTTTACATTTGTATTAAAAAAATGTTCCCAATATGTGACAAAATACGTAACAAAGTTCGCTTGAGAAGCGAGACGTAATTAAAATTATAGTTGCAGACAAGGCATTTCGCCTTCACCTTATGCTTGGGGTCAACTCCTTCTCCAAGTGCACTAAACTTCAAATGAAGGCTCAAGTTTTCTTTCAGTTAAGAAAACTAAAGACTTCCAGCAACTGCCATTTTAAGAGCATGGTGTTTGGGAAGATGAAGTTGCGGCCCATGGCCTACATTGTGATGTTGACATTTTATGAACTTTAACAACGGCATTTTCTCTCGTTTGAAATATTTACTTTCAGAAACAATATTTGGAGAGTCCTTTTACAAATATCTCAAAAGAAATGATCAAAGTTGACTTACCATTGGTGACATAATTCTAAAGGTTGGCACTGCAGCCAACGCCAGGAATCTTAGAGCTCAACGTTTACATAACAAATCGTTTTCCTATCTCTAAACAGCCCAAAAACGTTTGGGAAAAGGTCAATCCCTAGCTCTGTCTCTTACTGGCAGTCTGCGATAAACCAGAGCCAAAAGATAACTTGCTGATAGTTAAGCCAATTTATGGATCTTTCTAGCCCTTCAATCACACCCTGGCAGTACCCTGGCCCCAGTCACCGTTAGATTAGTCTACATATCCCCAGATTATAGTCTAAAAACAATGTCCTCGCACGACATTGATTTGCATAGCTCTCCGTGTTGCATTGTCTGGATAGCTTATCGCGTAGAACGCTTCATGAATTTAGATTGTTTTGCTGGATATCAGTTTATTGCTTATTTTACATAAACAAGGGGATGTTTCTGTTTATAGACTTATTAAAGAATCCGTAATTTAAACCCCGGAGTTGGTTAAATGTTTCACGTACCGTATTGTTTTCTTTCAATGGATCAATCTCCTTTTGTCTAAAAACCAACAGGAGAATATCTTTTAATACAGTGGATAAGACGTCACAGCATCCGACACTAAACACCCTCATTTACAATCACTAGTACAAGCCACTATTCATTGATTTTCATAAACATCTTTGTTTTCATCAGGACGGTTTGTAAAACACAAATTATGACAAAAGGTGTATACGACAGCCTATTGGTATCGGATGTAGAATGTAAAAGACGATGATTAAACTATGTTCAACTACTGTTATTATCATATTGTGAATATCTAGTGGAAGAATATTCCGTGTAGTGATTGGCATAATTTCCTCTAATCCCTTATGCACAAAATCAAATGTTGTGGTCAATTAAGCGCTAATGCTTGCTTCATATTAAACACAAATCATGCTTTCAAGAGTCCTATGAGCATGCACTTTTATACTGATGAACCTTCTGATATAATGCGATGACAATTTCTATCGTCCAACATATACCGTTATGTGGCTTGGAGATCAAAATGACAGTCTCTGTCTTTACCATAAGGAATAACGAAATGAAAAAAAAAATTAAAATATTCCGTTTCTTATGGCGATTTATTGTCCTTCCCAAATCACAAACTTACTGGTATGTTTTAGAATTCATGCTTTCTTTTACAAGTCCTGAGCTCTTTAGGTATATTCGGCAGATTTTTGTTCTTGTTTATTTCTAGGTACTCTGTCCGACAATAAACGTGCCAGTGGCAATGATTCGCAACCATTTAACGAAAACCGGGAGGTACTACAAGAAAGCTGATTTAATTTTCTCACCCAGCAAACTGCATGTTCACAAGGAAGTAAAAGAATTGTAACTTCGTTAAAATTCCCATGAGTATATTCAATTTCACATATATATGGAGGAGTTTGTATGCGTTTGATAGAATATGTTTGATTTCACAGTACCATCCAAGAACATTAAAGCTGAACACTGTTTGTCGTTTTATGTCCTATTTAAGGTTTTGATCTATACATGAAGCTTACGGTCGTCAGTGGGGAGGATTCTCTGTAATGCTAACACCTACCTTGGCACAAGACCTTCGTGTTCAAGGTCCTATCTGAAAAACCCGTGACGTTCACTTCTAATACCGAGCGCTTGGCGAAAGAAGAATCGGTACCTATGTTAAAGGTCTCCGGTTTGATGCGGTGCCGGGCTCGATAATCAAACCGGGGCCTCACGGATGCGAAAAGAGCGGTCAGCTGAATCCTGTAGAAAATTATTCTCATGATTCTTGCAGAAGTTGTCCTTGTAAAAAGCCATACAGCGGACGTTTTACGGAGGAAAAGACCACGAGAGAAATTTCCTGAGATTTTCTTCCCAAATTCTCCAATCACAGATTTGATTGCGATTTGTAACGTGGCTCTTGAATATACGAATTAACAATTATTTATTTTTATTTTACGTAGAGTCCCTCTAAAATATTTTGTCAATTATCTTTCATGCGCAAATGATGTATCAGAAACTACATGTATTATAATTCCATAAAATCATGAATCATTATAACGCACACCCCTCCCTACTGTAAAATAACAATCTGTAAAATCATGAATCATTATAACGCACGCCCCTCCCTACTGTAAAATAACAATCTGTAAAATCATGAATCATTATAACGCACACTCCTCCCTATTGTAAAATAACAATCTGTAAAATCATGAATCATTATAACGCACGCCCCTCCCTACTGTAAAATAACAATCTGTAAAATCATGAATCATTATAACGCACACTCCTCCCTATTGTAAAATAACAATCTGTGGAATCTTTGGAGATAAAATGGCCTTCCCCAATATCAGCTGTTTCCTATGTGGACTGCCCTGTAAACTGTTCATTATAGACTGTTTAACAGAGGCATTCTGTCACATTATGTATTCTAGATTGTTTAACAGAGGCATTCTGTCACATTATTTACTGTAGATTGTTTAACAGAGGCATTCTGTCACATTATTTATTATAGATTGTTTAACAGAGGCATTCTGTCACATTATTTACTGTAGATTGTTTGACAGAGGCATTCTGTCACATTATGTATTCTAGATTGTTTAACAGAGGCATTCTGTCACATTATTTATCATAGATTGTTTAACAGAGTCATTCTGTCACATTATTTATTATAGATTGTTTAACAGAGGCATTCTGTCACATTATGTATTCTAGATTGTTTAACAGAGGCATCCTGTCACATTATTTATTATAGATTGTTTAACAGAGGCATTCTGTCACATTATTTACTATAGATTGTTTAACAGAGTCACTCTGTCACAATTTATCACGCTGAAACTTCTATATGCATGTTATTGTTCTCTATGGTTTGTGGCTGTGTATTTTGTTTTACACATCAGAAAACATTTTTCACTCAAAATATAAAGAAGTCCCCAGCTGTAGGTGAAATGCTACAAATTTTTGATCTTGGTTTGTAATCAAGGTTGTAGTAGTGCGGGGGTGGGGGTGGGGGGATGGAGAGGGAGGGACGTCATATATTCCATATCTGAAGAACCCCTTAATTACATTTTCGCTTCTAATGCAAGGTGTTTGGCGAAGTTATATCACTACCTACATTAATATTGAGAGCCACATTAACATAAACTTAATTAATTAAATGTATATTTAATTATTTGAAGATATCATCATTTCCATCATTTTATTTGATGCACGAATCAATTCATTTAAAGATCTCTTCAAATAATGAATGCTATCTTCATTTTTGAATTATTGCGTGCATTAAATGAATTATTGATAGCATTATTTATTCTGCTGAATTGATACGCGCTATAATTGAATTGTTGCTCTCTACAAAATCAGTTAATGATATCAACAACTGAATTGATGTTTGCTACAATTCGATTGATGAGAGCAAAATCTGATGTGATGTGCACAATGATTGCAGTGATGATACCTTCAATTATTTGAGTTTATGTTAATTTGGTGTTTCATGCGTTATACGTCTTCGGTTTGAGGCGCCGGCAGGGTTGAAATTCGTACCCAGGCTTGGAGTTTTCGGGGGGAAGTCTCAAACTTTCAGTTTGAATTTTCTTTTATTTCAGCTGACAAAATTGGAGTAAAATCTCGGACTTAAGTCTGATTGATTGATTAAATGTTGATTAACGCCCCGCTCGAGAATTTTTCACTCATATGGAGACGTCACCATTGCCGGTGAAGGGCTGCAAATTTAGGCTATACTCGGCGCTTATGGCCTTTGAGCAGGGAGGGATCTTTTACGTGCCACACCTGCTGTGACACGGGACCTCGGTTTTTGCGGTCTCATCCGAAGGACTGCCCCATTTAGTCGCCTCTTACGACAAGCAAGGGGTACTGGGGATCTATTCTAACAACCCGGATCACCACGGGGTGACTTAAGTCTGAGTTTCGCTTGAGTTTCTTTCTAGAAATCTCGGCCTAGACCTCCTCAGCACCAGGCTATCGGGACAGGTAAATGTCTAGGTATGTGGAGCTATATACCGGGACAGGTAAATGTCTAGGTATGTGGAGCTATATATCGGGACAGGTAAATGTCTAGGTATGTGGAGTTATCGGGACAGCTAAATGTCTAGGCATTTGGAACTACCTGGACAGGTAAATGTCTAGGTATTTGGAACTATCGGGACAGGTAAATGTCTAGGTATGTGGAGCTATCGGGACAGGTAAATGTCTAGGTATGTGGAGCTATCGGGACAGGTAAATGTCTAGGTATGTGGAGCTATATAACGGGACAGGTAAATGTCTAGGTATGTGGAGCTATCGGGACAGGTAAATGTCTAGGTATGTGGAGCTATATACCTGGACAGGTAAATGTCTAGGTATTTGGAACTACCTGGACAGGTAAATGTCTAGGTATGTGGAGCTATCGGGACAGGTAAATGTCTAGGTATGTGGAGCTATCGGGACAGGTAAATGTCTAGGTATGTGGAGCTATATAACGGGACAGGTAAATGTCTAGGTATGTGGAGCTATCGGGACAGGTAAATGTCTAGGTATGTGGAGATATATAACGGGACAGGTAAATGTCTAGGTATGTAGAGTTATCGGGACAGGTAAATGTCTAGGTATGTGGAGCTATATATCGGGAAAGGTAAATGTCTAGGTATTTGGAACTACCTGGACAGGTAAATGTCTAGGTATGTGGAGATATATACCGGGACAGGTAAATGTCTACGTATGTGGAGATATATACCGGGACAGGTAAATGTCTAGGTATGTGGAGCTATCGGGACAGGTAAATGTCTAGGTATGTGGAGCTATCGGGACAGGTAAATGTCTAGGTATGTGGAGATATATATCGGGACAGGTAAATGTCTAGGTATTTGGAACTATCGGGACAGGTAAGTAAATGTCTAGGTATGTGGAGCTATCGGGACAGGTAAATGTCTAGGTATGTGGAGCTATCGGGACAGGTAAATGTCTAGGTATGTGGAGCTATCGGGACAGGTAAATGTCTAGGTATGTGGAGTTATCGGGACAGGTAAATGTCTAGGTATTTGGAACTATCGGGACAGGTAAATGTCTAGGTATGTGGAGCTATCGGGACAGGTAAATGTCTAGGTATGTGGAGCTATCGGGACAGGTAAATGTCTAGGTATGTGGAGCTATATAACGGGACAGGTAAATGTCTAGGTATGTGGAGCTATCGGGACAGGTAAATGTCTAGGTATGTGGAGCTATCGGGACAGGTAAGTGTCTAGGTATGTGGAGCTATCGGGACAGATAAATGTCTAGGTATGTGGAGTTACCTCGACAGGTAAATGTCTAGGTATGTGGAGCTATATACGCAATGGAAGCGTGTGATTCGTAGAACCGGTCGATCTGATCATGCAGAAATTATTCCGTGATCGCTACTTATAATACAAACACTCTAGACATTTATTCCTTGAATATATATTTACCGGTAATGATATATATATATTTACCGGTAATGATATATATATATTTACCGGTAATGATATATCTATATTTACCGGTAATGATATATATATTTACCGGTAATGATATATATATATTTACCGGTAATGATATATATATTTACCGGTAATGATATATACCTTTATCGGTAAATACAGGCTGCTAAGTCTAATGAAATGATCAATACTTTCATAGAAAAATATAATACATTACAGCAACACACGTTTTGACAAAGCCTTGGTGTATGTAAATATTTATTTGATAAATTATTCCTTTCCTATATTTACCTTATTGAATGAATGTCTTTTCCGTTTGCACGCTGATAATTCTGATACTTCCCCTTCTCCCAGATTAAATACCACATTCCACCAATCGACGAACACCCGAGTTATTTCTACACGTATGTGGAGCCTACTTCAGATAAAGAAAATCTGCTTTGCGACCAGAGATGGAGGTTTAAAATGAAAATATGGGTCCTCGTGCAGAACTGCAGAACATGAAACCCGAAACCTGTTTAGGTAAATTCTATGGTAAAAAATTTCAGCAATTTGAGAGAGAGAGAGAGAGAGAGAGAGAGAGAGAGAGAGAGAGAGAGAGATGAAGTGCATTAGGGAAGCAGGCCTGAGGAGATTCACTGGACTCTTCCAGGTCTTGTGTTCATTTTTTTAAATATTTGGTGAGTGCTTTCTGTGATACGTTAATTGTTTTGAAATTTTCTATATTCTAAAATTATAAAATTAGATATATAAAAGTAAAAAAAAATTAATATAGAGGCTTGAGTATCTATTGATTCGCTATCCATATTCACACTTCTGTGATGGCAATCAAAACATGCCACTCACTCATTATTTACCAAATGCAGAGTCGGTTTAAACATTAGTTTTTCTGAACGACTAGATTGTATCATGTTATTATCCTTTAGCCAGAAAAGTAAATTTAAAAAAATAATAACGAGGAACGCAAGTTTTGATTTGACGACAAAGCTCACTTTTTCCAATTTGATATGCATCAAGAAACATTACTCGTGCAGACTTCCGAACTCCAGTGCGGGTTCACAGGAGTTACATAATTATCTTTCGTGGCTCAGGACCAATTCTGTCTACTTTTCCTCTTGAAAACGAGTTTCTGTTTTCACAAATTCCTTTTTGTTATGTTTATCTGACACCCAAGATCTCTGTTTGAAAATAGAGACAAGGGTGATTCAGAATGACAATGCTTATCGGATAATTCAGCATGACAATGCTTATCGGATAATTCAGAATGACAATGCTCATTGGATAATTTAGCATAACAATGCTTATTGGATAATTTAGCATGGCAATGCTTATAGGGAAATTCATCATGACAATGCTTATCGGATAATTCAGCATGACAATGCTTATCGGATAATTCAGCATGGCAATGCTTATCGGATAATTCAGCATGGCAATGCTTATCGGATAATTCAGCATGGCAATGCTTATCGGATAATTCAGCATGGCAATGCTTATCGGATAATTCAGCATGACAATACTTATCGGATAATTCAGAATGACAATGCTTATTGAGAAATTCACCATGGCAAAGCTTATCGGATAATTCAGCATGACAATGCCTGTCGGCAAATGTATATTAGGCGTATATGTATAGTAGAACAGAAGAGTCGTCATATCATGATGTTATAATCAAAGACCTGAAAATATAAAAGCATATTCATTTTCATAGAGCAGCATCATTCTTTTTATAGAATTTATATTATTGCAGAGATTTACAAACTAACCTCATTTTAGTGATAAGATAATTATCTTGTGAATGAAAACGTTGTATCCAATGGAAACTGAAATCAAGTAAGTCATCTACAAAATATCTATCATGGTTACCATTAGAAATATTTAAATAAAAGTAATGGATAACGGATTACTCCATTTACCTGATCAAGACAGAGGGCTACGGCGGGTGTGACCGGTCAACAGGTGATGCTTACTCCTCCTAGACACCCGGTCCCACCTCTGGTGATGCCTGTCTTTATGAGATTGATCACTGTTCGTTATCTTCACCTTTTTCATGGTGATTTTGATACAGTTTGATAGAATATGGACTAATCGAGACGTATGAAGTGTTCGCATGGTGAATTTGTTGCCTCCTAATAACATGATTTCTTCACTTGGTTTTTTTTATAGAAATATTTATTTAGTCCTTATGTAAGTTCACCAGAAATGAGATAATCTCCCTCTGTGTACAATATTCCTAATTTTATTGTAGTGGTAGTTGTACACATCCACATAATCTAGTTTTCCCTGTTCTATCTTGTTTGTCCATTCTGGCCCTGGATTAGAAATACACGTATTATATTCTGTCCCTGGCGATCAGTTTGAATTTGCTGTTGGTTTTTTGTTTTTGTTTTGTTGTTGTTGTTGTTTTGGGAGGTGTATTTGTTTCGTTTCGGTTTTTCCTTGTTAGTTTTCATCAAATAGTGATTTGTTTTTCGAGAATTCTTTTAGTTTTGACGAACCTTAAACTTAAGCTTAGAACTAACCTTCAGGTTGCTACTTGGACACGGACACACAATGTAGCCAGTGTCAATACGACAAACGTTGAATATATGCTAATAAAGTTTACACAAGATTAAGGTTTAAAACATGCGCAACTCTTTAGTTTGTCATATTGTGAATGACATGGAGAAATGTCAAATTTTGATGTGATTTTAAAAAAAGTCTTTTCATCTTTGTTTCACATTTGACCTAACTACTAATTCTTGATTTGATATCAGAGATAATAATGTTTACGTCAACAGAATATGCACTAGCTGATATATGAATTAATGAAGGTAATTAATGCATGTTAAGTGTTTGAGAAAAGTCACCTTGATAGTGTATGTGCGTTACGCTGTAATAGATACAGGGCTGTTAGTATCAGATGTAGTTTTGGGTTGTTTTTTAATTCACGGGTCTTTCGGACATGACCTTTAAAACGGAGGTGCCGCGTCACGGTAGGCGTTGGCACGCTAAAGAACACTCACTGCTACGACCCAGGGCGCTGAGCATAGGTCTAATTTTGGGGTACTTCATCTAGAACTGATGACGTATCAATACGAGTGAAAAAAAAGTCTCAAAAGGACATAAAGCACACAAACAAATCAATGCTTGTTCATTTCAGAAGTGGCATTTGTTACGTTTTTGACGTTAAGCTAATAATTAACTGTCACATGACCACGAACGCGCCATTATGTTAGTCTGAAAGTTCTCCATAATTCAGTTTATATTTTACATGTATACGCGACGAACAATACACGATTCCAGTTGTGCTACATGTTCTGAGTTCATCAGAAGTTTCTAATTAACAATTACTACGTACTATCTTTACTGTAATCCAATCAGTACCACGTGTATGAAATACGTCTTGTCCAAAGTACTCGTGCATGAACATCAAGTTTACCTGTTCGTCACATCAAATGTACATTCACATAAACGTCATGTTTACCTGTTCGTCACGACAGATGTACATTTATACAAACGTCATGTTTACCTGTTCGTCACGTTAGATGTTTTACATGAACATGGTATTTACCTGTTCACCATGTTAGATGTACATTTATGTAAACTTTATGTTTATCTGTGTATCACTTCTAATGTGCATTTACATGAACTTCACATTTACGTGCTTGTCACGTGAGATATACATTTACATAAACGTCATGTTTACCTGTTGGTGAAAACTATTACATGAAAGTGATATTAACCTGTTCGTCATGTCAGATATATTCTGATGTGGAAGAAATGAATTAGGAGGGAAACACAACAATGATTTCCCTCAGCCACAAAAGTATGATGTAAGTTAGCATAAAAAATACACAATTCTCCTAGCTTCATAAAAGTGTGATGGCAAACAGCAACAAAGATATATAAGTCAGTCTTTGTTAGCGAGAAGGTTAAAAACGTCTAAATCCTCTCTTGATAAAATGCACCAAGGTATAAAACCGAAGTTTAGAAAGATCAAACTGAAGGAATTCGGTGATGAAATAAAGTTTGAGCTAACAAGATGTTTGTAGATGTCGGCTGTGAATTCAGAAAGTAATTACATCACAGATATTTTGTTTTTATCAAATATTAGATTCATCGTAACTTGATTTCTCGAGCTTCATTTTCATGTGTTCCTTCCCTCTTATGATTGATCGTTAACGTCATTCTCAAGGTCGCACAACTGTACGGGATGGTACTCATGGAAGTCTATATATAGAATATGTAGATCGATGTAATCAAGTAGTCAGAAAAAGACGCAAAGTCAGGCGACGTCCTTCCTCCAACATCTGTGATTGTGGAGTTTCTGTGAGAGGGACGTGACGTATCAACTGATGGGCGACATGACCTGTAGGCTGGTGGATGATATTACACGTCAGCTGATGGGCGACGTGACCTGTAGGCTGATGGATGGTGAGATGCGTCAGCTGATGGGCCACATGACCTGTAGGCTGATGGATGGTGAGATGCGTCAGTTGATGGGCGACGTGACCTGTAGGCTGATGGATGGTGAGATGCGTCAGCTGATGAACGACATGACCTGTAGGCTGGTGGATGTTGAAATGCGTCAGCTGGTGGGCGACGTGACCTGTAGGCTGATGGATGGCGCGTCAGCTGACTCCAGGCTGGTGAGTGACGGACACATGAGGTGGTGGGCGATATGGCATACCAGCTGTTATACAAGGTGACATCGAAGCCAAATGTTGCTGTTTTTAGATAATTTATGTCATGGCCCACCAGTTTCTAAGCTTTGTTTTTGGTTTGGTTTCTAATGATTAATTAACATGTATTTCAAAAAGTAGTCATTTTAATGAATTTTGCCTATTAAATTTCCCTCTATACAAAGTGGCATGAGTTACCTGCCTTTTATAATGGTTATATTGAGTTTCATGGAATAGAAAGAAAATAGAATATGATTTTGAAAATACATGAAGGTATGAACTGCGACACTTCAGACTAGTATACTGCATGAAGCGGGTTAGCTCTACTGACGTCAGAAACTTCAAGTGCGAACCTCTGCATGTTTTTAATTGAATTAAATAAAAATTAACGATACGCTCTATAGTTTCTAATTTACTTCCACGAATTCTTTGTGTTACAAACTTATCTCCCTTAGATGATGCATCGCTTTGAATTTTTTTTTAATAAAATAAAATAATTAAAACATTGTATCAATTTATGTATCTTTATATCTTTTCGAAAATTTTTAATTCCTACCTTTTATGAAAGGTGGTGCCTGCATTAACCTATTTTTAAGTGTGTATGACGTCATGGTTTTTTAGAGAAAAAAACCAAAATGATTTCTATGTCAACACTATTTAATTGGCTTGTTGGATTTTATGAGGCATTTAAGTTAATTTCAAAGATCTAATTTTGCATCGATCAAAAACACAATAAATGATGCAAAAGTACGGTAAAACACGATATTTATTGTGATGAATGAAGTAAAGCATGATGAAAAATATGACACGCCCCTAGTAGAGGTTAATAAACGTTTTCTCATTCAAACCATTGAATTTCCCAAACCTGCAGAAAATGGTGCCACTAGAAAAAATGGAAATCATATATTTTTTTTTTTTTTTTACTCTTTTACATTATCTAGCAATCTTTCTTCATTGACTGTTTTCATACTCACAGAGAATCTCTAGCATTTCATTAAGAAGAATGTTAAAAATATTAATCAACAGCACCTGGAAACTTGAGGGGGAGGGACGCGCTGGAGATAAGATTCTCCATCTTTTATCAAGAAAAGATGTACTCGAAGTCTTACACACACAAAAAATTAAAAGTTGAATGTTACCGAGTTCCTTTTCATCAGTGTTAAACATGTGGAATATAATCGATTAAAAATCAACACTTTAATGGTGCGACTATATCACGTGTATTTGAAAGGTTTTATTATATTGATAATATGTATTAAAATTAGTATAAACATAAAACCAGCATACATCGAGACGAAAACTCCTCCAGAGGGTTTACGACGCAAATATGTTTCAAAGTTTTAATTTTTCGAATATCATGCATGTTAATTGGATTATTCTGTTGTAATTTTGAAACCTATTGTATATTGATATCTTCTGTGAGCGGTGTCACTGGCAGATGCGTTTTAAAACGATATATAACATTCTCCAAAAACTTTGTTGTTGGAGATTTTTAGAACTGGTGACATAATCGGAATTGAAGACGTACTGCTCAACCATTAACATCGCAGTTTTCGATCACTTGTATTGGAATAAAATTGAATTTAAAGTTACACATTCCATTTTTTACATGATACTTAATGTCTAGTTTACATTTGTCACGGCTGTTGCAAGAGGCTTCGAGCTGCGGTTTTTAAGTTTACGTCATATACGGTCATCGCGACATATCTTTGCAAGGGCTCTCGGGGAGAGGTCAGGACAAATCCGTACAGTGGCTGAGTGGAGACTGTCCAAATACCGTGCAGTTATACATCATTCTCCGTGAACTCGCCACAAGTCTCCAGCGGAAATCGTGCGGAGCGCTGGCAGACTCCCGCGGAGAGGCTGTTCAGCGTGCTGGTTCCCCAGAATTGTGCGTTAGCGGTCTGATCAGCGCAAGTCTTCCGCAAAATGACTGCAGTAATTCTACAAATGTCTACGGGCTCCGGGCTTGCGACATTTGAAAATGTGTTTAAAGTAGGTCATCACACCAAAAATATAATTTATGGCTCCTTAAAACACCCAAAATGAAGTATGATTTCACCATCGAAATAGTAACGCAAGCTTTCATTTATTTCATATGATTTTTTTGTGATTTTTTCCGGAATAACCAAAAAGGTGTTTTTTTTTGCAAATAAGAGATTTTTGGGTCCAAATTTCGCTGTGAATTGATGCATGATATGAATGTCTAATAAAATATGCTTAAAAATGTCGGATAGACTTTCCAATGTTTTAAATAAAAAATATTTATGAAAATGTTATATGTTAATATTTTTAAATCTATGGCTAAAATGTTATTGTAGAAAAGGTATATCGTACCAGTGTACTAATTCGATGATGAAATCATGCTTCATAAGGAGATGCGTTAACAAGCCATCAGATAAAATTTTAGTGTCATGTGCTGCCTCAACTTTCAGCTAGAGAAAATCGCAGAGGACACGAATCCCGTGAATCTCATAATCACCACCTGCCGTCGAAAAGAGACCGCGCGGAATGGTATACGGCCAGGACACGGGCTCCACAGAAGCATCCTTAACAAACTAAATGTAAATCAGGCATCGAAACGACCAAGACAATTTGATTACAATAAAATGTTACTTATAAGTGAGTGACCTTCGCTGGAATCTCTAGGTATGCTATTGGATCCACAGGAGTAAGCGCTGACGCCTTAAACATGATTTACAGAGCACCTGTACGCGATCTGAATGGCAATAAATGTTTTTACTTTCGCATTCAATTTGAGCTCTGACAAATTTAGATAGAGAGAAAAAAAACTACAGAACAACAAGTGCAGCATTTCTTAATAGAAGCAGAAATAGTGAGGTTTTTATTGATGTCACGTGACGAAAATTATCTACAGGTTTTGTAAAAAAAAAATCGTTACAAGGAAGTTTTATATAGTTTTACGAATATTTCTCAGTTAATGTTCACGCTTAAAGACATTAAAAGTCAAATATTAACTACACTTGAATAAATGACAAACTGATTATTCAGAAAACACATTTGTGTGTAATGCCATGCATCTCGGAATGCCCATACTAATTGCACTAATAACGTCATCATGCCATTAAAAAATAAAAATCTTAAATCTTTGTTTTATTGTTACCATCTCGGATGATTTTTTTTTAGATAAAATTATTTGCTATGAATATCTTTCCTTATTTTCAAGTTTGCTGTGTCAGTTCAAAATATTTAATTAAGTCCATATTAAATTTTGTTTTGTGTAATAAATCAAGGCTTAAGAACATCATCTCCTTCGTCGCTGTATGTTGTGTAGATAAACTGAGTGTAATAGCATGATATCTCCATACCATGAGCGAATTTTTGTCAGGTCACACGCATCAGAATGTATTCCATTAAATATAAAAATTTCCACTGTACAAGGCGTCGGTAACAGTACAACTACTATCAAAAAGGCAGCTAGGAGTAGTTCCTGCCATTAAAACTAAATGGTACCATGAGAAAATAAGAACACCCTCACTTTGCTATGCTAGTATGTGGATTACATTTGTCTTGGTAGGATATTTTTATTTACAGTGCTGTTTTCTGTTATATATACTGAGTTTAAAATCTGATTCATGACATACAAATTATATTTGATTTTGCAAACACCAACAATCTTCACACCTAAATCTGTTCATAAATTTAGTATATTACATACTGTCAACATCAATTTGTCTGTAAATCATGATTCAAAATCAATTCTGTAAATTATAATTACGCACATTACACAGTCAATACCAATTTATCTGTAAATATTTATTCATTTCCAATTTGTCAGTAAATCATGACTCGGTATATAACACACTGTAAATACCAATAAATTTGTCAGTAAATCCTGACTCGGTATATAACACACTGTCAATGTCAATAAATTTGTCAGTAAATCCTTACACGGTATATAACACACTGTCAAGATCAATGAATTTGTCAGTAAATCCTGACTCGGTATATAACACACTGTCAATGTCAATAAATTTGTCAGTAAATCCTTACACGGTATATAACACACTGTCAAGATCAATAAATTTGTCAATAAATCCTTACTCGGTATATAACACACTGTCAATACCAATAAATTTGTCAGTAAATCCTTACTCGGTATATAACACACTGTCAATATCAATAAATTTGTCAGTAAATCCTTACACGGTATATAACACACTGTCAAGATCAATAAATTTGTCAGTAAATCCTGACTCGGTATATAACACACTGTCAATACCAATAAATTTGTCAGTAAATCCTTACTCGGTATATAACACACTGTCAATATCAATAAATTTGTCAGTAAATTCTTACTCGGTATATAACACACTGTTAATATCAATAAATTTGTTAGTAAATCCTTACTCGGTATATAACACACTGTCAATACCAATAAATTTGTCAGTAAATCCTGACTCGGTATATAACACACTGTCAATACCAATAAATTTGTCAGTAAATCCTTACTCGGTATATAACACACTGTCAATATCAATAAATTTGTCAGTAAATCCTTACACGGTATATAACACACTGTCAAGATCAATAAATTTGTCAGTAAATCCTTACTCGGTATATAACACACTGTCAATACCAATAAATTTGTCAGTAAATCCTGACTCGGTATATAACACACTGTCAATACCAATAAATTTGTCAGTAAATCCTTACACGGTATATAACACACTGTAAATACCAATAAATTTGTCAGTAAATCCTGACTCGGTATATAACACACTGTCAATACCAATAAATTTGTCAGTAAATCCTTACTCGGTATATAACACACTGTCAATACCAATAAATTTGTCAGTAAATCCTTACACGGTATATAACACACTGTAAATACCAATAAATTTGTCAGTAAATCCTGACTCGGTATATAACACACTGTCAATACCAATAAATTTGTCAGTAAATCCTTACACGGTATATAACACACTGTAAATACCAATAAATTTGTCAGTAAATCCTGACTCGGTATATAACACACTGTCAATACCAATAAATTTGTCAGTAAATCATTACTCGGTATATAACACACTGTCAATACCAATAAATTTGTCAGTAAATCCTTACTCGGTATATAACACACTGTCAATATCAATAAATTTGTCAGTAAATCCTTACTCGGTATATAACACACTGTCAATATCAATAAATTTGTCAGTAAATCTTGACTCGGTATATAACACACTGTCAATACCAATAAATTTGTCAGTAAATCATTATTCAGCATTAACATGAGAGGAGTCGGTGTACGACTTTCTGCAGGTTTGTTTAGATCCTAGAATTCTTCCAATGTGACTGTGTTGTTTAACGTGAAATAGTCATTTCCTGACTTGGATTTCTCGAACAAATCTCAAACTTAACTTTGAATTTTCTTTTATGTGAGCAGTCAAAATGTGAGTAAAATGTTAAGTCCTAGTTTTGACGTAAGTTTTTCTTTTTCTTTTTTTTTTTTCAGATACAATCTGAAATGTGTCATTCTTTAAGGAATTACCTTAATTGGGGCTATATCATACAAGTAAAACCTGGTTTGGGAAGTTTAACCTTTATAATCCGCGAAGTCATTCCTTATAATCTAATGCAAAAAGACAAAAGTATTAATCTCCGTTTATTAAAATGTACATAAATATTCAAAAATACAAATCACTTGCGTCGCGCAATGATTCACGACAAAGCGTCTGTGTCGGCAGCCTATTTACTGAAGGTGAAATTTGCTATGAACTTCATAACAGAAAATATGTGCAGGCTATGCATGCAATGCATATTTTGCTGCCCTTTAAAGATCAACTTTGAAGTTGCTCAGCTCCGGCGAATTGAGAAAATACGGGAAATGTGTTCTTTGGTCTTTGACACAAGTCTCCAAATATCAGAAAATGCTACAAGGTTTGGCTTTTGATGTAATGAAAGTTTCTCCTACATTAAAACTTACCCTTGCATGCAACATTGTCGATAAATTTGAAATCCGACACAGGAAAATGTATTAATCAAATGACAAATCGCGATTCACAGGTCCATGTGAGTTGACGTCACCTGATAAATTTGTAACATGATGTGTGTGTGTGTGTTATATTGTTGTTGTTTTACAGAAGAGGATCAAACAATTTCTCCCTTTCCAGTGAGAAATGCATTTTCAAGGGCAAAGTTTACAAATGCTTGGTGTATTATTAATTCGACTATCATATTGGTTTGTTTTAATGTATTATTCAACCATCAAATAGAGAATGCATCAAATGACGATTTACAAAAGTGATTTGCGTACAAGTAGATCCTCTGTACGTGTTGTCTGACATCGAGGAAACAGTCTGTGCATTAAACCCGGGTATCTTATTGCACAAGTTGAATTTCTGTTTCATAGAAGGTCCAAAAGAGTGTTGCGATGTCAATTTAAAAAGAAAGAAAAGCAGTTTCGGATGCTGGTTGCCAAGGGTGCATGTCCCCATACCAAACCATCCGAGAGTATTTCTAACCTTCACAGTGTGGAGTATGTTATCAAACAGATTCTCTAAAGCGTTCATAGTACTGTGTATATCACTTCACGTTTACAACAATTTCGTAACGATATAATACTTATAACAGTACATTTAACTCCGGACACGACAAAGTCCAGACATTTGATTGCCCTTTATGATAAAGATTTGGAGAAAAATTAAAGCGTATGTGGTGGAAATTTTTAGCAGTATGTCACAGTCCAAGGTTGGGCTCACACATTCTTGTAAAATAATAAATATCAGACTCCAGAGACAAAAAAAAAATTGATTGATTCATGTGAAGAGTAATAATTTGTTATGATGCCATCATGCTTTGTTCTGTTGTTATCCATGTATGTAATTTTATGGCTGATTGATCGATTATATATTGTTTAACGTCCCGCTCGAGAATCTTCCACTCATATGGAGACGTCACCAGTGCCGGTGAAGGGCTGCAAAAATTTAGGCCTATGCTCGGCGCTTATGGCCTTTGAGCAGGGAGGGATCTTTAACGTACCACACCTGCTGTGACACGGGACCTCGGTTTTTGCTGTCTCCTCCGAAGGACCGCCCCCATTTAGTCGCCTCTTACGACAAGCTAGGGGTGCTGAGGATCTCTTCTAACAACCCGGATCCCTACGGGGTGAGACCAAAAAAAAAAAAAGAATGGAAGGATAAAATGTCCCATGTAGGTGATTTTACTCTTATGTAATATTAAATGCATATAACAATTTATCATATTTACGTACTATATAGAAGATTATTTTCTAAACATACTGTATAAAGGATTCAGTGTTCTACTGAAAATTATAGGAATATTAAGATTCTTATTCCATAGGATAATGATAGGATTTCTGTAGGATTTAAAATCCTGTCATTCCCCTTTATGATTTTTTATCTTTGTTTTTTGTCTATGACATACTGCTAAAAAACCCACACATGTACTTTGATTTTTCACAAAATTTTTATCATAAAGGGTAGCAAAACGTCTGGACTTTGTCGTGTCCAGAGTTACATATTGCACTGTTTTATGCACGTTATTATATATATATATATATATATATATATATATATATATATATATAATCCGTAGTCAAAATCAGTATGTAAAGAACGGCCTAACAATTGATGAGAAACACGCCAAACAACATTTGAACTTCATGACAAGTTTTATTTGTAAATTAGATGCTTTCATAAGACAGTAATACCCGCAGTGTTTGGCCGTAAAAATACTCTCCGTCGTACTTGTAAAACTAGCCCCCAAAACCCCACAATAGTTACTGTATAACATACCGTATATATTTTTGATGCATTGAGTATTCAGTGGGGCAAGTGCCCTGGGGTCATAACAAAGCTCATTTATACTTGCTGAAATATTCAAAACAATTGAGGTGATGGCCCCTAAGCCATAGATATTCCTGCTGCACATATCAAGGCGCATTTAGTATTCTGATGGACAAGTGCCCCTGGCTCATCCTAACCCCAATAATTTTTCAATTGCTCAAATATCTTTAGAATGATTGCTATTCTAACCCTTAAAGCAAATACATTCTTATTGCATAATGTACCGGGCATCAGGTTTTTGTTCGTTGTTTTCCCACCCATTTGCCCCTCAAGGTCAAAAACAAAATTCCAAAAATTGATTGCACATCTAAAGACGCTAATAATCACCTCTCTGACGATGATTGGTTACTGCATAATATGTAAGACGAGTTCTGGGAACCGAGCTTTCTATAGAAAAACCGTCGTTTTTCAACCCCAAATTGACCCCTAGGTCAAAATGGACACCATCAATCATCTTCCAAAAGATTAATTGGTTACAGTTCAAAATAAAAGAGGAATTTGAGGAAGAAGTAGGCAGGCGGACGGACTGGCGGACCCGAGGAACAACGGATACCCGAACTTTGTTTATAATGTGCGGGTGCAATATCAGATCGTTACGACGACCATGTAATTTGATAAATGCTGACTTTAAGCGAGGCTGTTGAAACACCTGTAGTATAAATTATTTGTCAGAAATTCTAAATGTTGTAAATAAAGGTAGATCAGTTCCTGGATTCATGCAAGAAAATTTCATGTTGCATCACACTATTCAGAAAACAAACATGAAACCGTTACAATTTGAAGTTCATAGATAAAGCATTTTCATAGAAAACTTGTATATGCAGTGCGTCAGAGAGAACGAGAGATTTCATTTACGGTTCGTGGAAGGGAATGAATCACTGTGACAGAATTCCGAAAAAACAACAACATTGGATTATGAAATATCTCAAGTGTCTGTCATGCTGCTTGAATTTCAAAACTATGTTAGAAAAGAGAAAATCTCAAAATGAGACATTTCAAAAGATGGTCTTTTATTTTATATATCGCCATTATATGTACGTACAAGACCATATAAAACGGACTACCCATATGTATGACAGCGTGTTATATGTGGAAAAACTTCATACTGAATAACGTATACTTTGCCCTATGAAATGGGATAAAAATTTCACTTGATAATTGTATGTTTGTTTGTCATTTATGACATGTTAATTAATTAAAAACGTTTGTATACAATGGACTGACAACTTTACATCTTTATGCAAAGAAAGAAAACTGATAAAAACCTACATCAACAGAAAACAGCAGCCATTATAGATTTTTAGAGTAATTTGAACATTCGTCACTCCCTCCACGCTAATGTATTTTTAATTGCATTCTTGACGTCTTCTATGTCAAGTACATTTCTACCAGCATTATTGTCCACTTATAAACATATTCTGTGTTCCCTGTTGTAAAAGTATTGACATAAAATAAATTTTTCTATACAATTATTCATATATTTTTCTTATATTAAGAAGAAATACTTCCCAGGGCTATGATGAATACTTCACTAAGAGTTTTGCTCCTATAGCTCACAGGCTTGTTTCGAAATCATATGTTCCTTCCTGACCACGTGATTTTCTGAACTTTGAAGCTTTTTTGTACTTGGATTGCTATACATCAATGGCGTTTTCACAACTAGCTTGGATATGTGATGTATATGCTTCAATACCGACAGTTTGTTTTTTAAAACATTAACCCCATGTGTTCTTTTCATTCATAAATCAAAAGCATTTAGGAAGAAATCATAATTCACTTAGCAAACAAAAGAAATTTTCAAATCCCTCACATAATAGTAACCTTCACAACCACCCAATGTCTCTGGGATAAGATTGCAATCTATGAAATAAATAAGCACAAAGGTACACTCATTTATTAGCAAACTTTAATGGCAATCAACGACTTTCATCAATATTTAAACTGCTTGTTGTTACAAAACCACGACGTGGTTGGTTCTTTGTGTCTTGTATGTTAATCTAATTTTCATGGTTTCAGTATTAATCGATCACGTGCACTAAATTCCTTAGAAATATTTCAGAGATCTATAAATGGCCATTTTATCAATGAATTCCCCTTGTTGTATCGTACTGAAGCACACTCAGTATCTGAGTATTGTTTTAAATCAATGTTTTACACAATCGGTTTTAAGAAAAATCCGCCCACTACAGTAAACCACGTGCTTTGAGCAGTGTGTCTGAGGGGGAGTTTTCTTGACCCGTGTTACGGATTGGCACAGGGCCTGTTGTGAAGAGAGGATATGCTTTTTTTTACTGGTGATGCTCCATTTCCAACGACAAGGCCAAACCTGAAACGCAGTAAGTTTTTGGAAGAGAAAGGTAGGGGGAATCTTTTATAAATTTGCTAACATGTTTTCAAAGGTGCTAATGAACATTGAAGATGTAGTTGTTTTACTATGAAAAGTAACAAATATTAAAATCTATATTGGTTGTAAACTTATTTCAGATGCTAGACTGCTATGGAACGATTTCCATCTAAGGTAAGACGATGTGCCTTTGGTGTGACGCTGCTATGTGTGCTGACATTTGGTTTCTACCATTCAATTGTCAATGATTACACATCGTTTCCCATCAACACACGGGAGGAAAATGACTTTTTAATCGATGACGGACCCCCTCCAAATAAATACCCGAGCTTGTCTAATGACGACGTGTCACAGTGTCGTGATATGAAAAGAAAAAACGTGACTTGTAGGTTATTACTTCGAGGCGATGCTAAAACTGTAAGTCAAAGCAAGTCCACGCACTTTTCTGACTTACTCCAGCCCTGTACGATTCTCAGTCTGGTGAAGAACTGCACGGCACTACGAGATGTTCATGGATATGTCGTGCGATCTGTATCTCAAGAGGAACGGGAATTTCCGCTTGCTTTTACCATCAAAATGCATTCAAGCGCTGACCAAGGTGAGCAGTTACTTAGAAATATATACAGACCACACAATGTGTATTGTATCTATGTGGACAGAAAAACGGTCAAACAAATATTCAATATTATGCAGCTGCTGGGTCGATGTTTTGACAATGTATTCGTTGTGGAGGGTAGGCAAAGAGTGACTTATGCCAGCATTGACTTGGTGCACGCCGAATTAGAGTGCATGAGGACTCTGATGAGAGCCAACGTAAAGTGGAAATACTATATAAATCTAGCTGGGCAGGAGTTCCCTCTGAAGACAAATCTAGAAATAGTGAAGATTTTAAAGACTTTAAATGCGGCTAATGATGTTGAAAGTTATGAATTTCCTGTTGGTTTGCAATACAGGTATAAGTATAGATATACGAGATATAAAAACAAAATGGTGAAGACTAGTATTGCCCACCCCCCTTTTCGCTACCCAATAAAAATCAGGAAGGGCAGTGCATATGCTATGTTAACGTACGATTTTGTGAATTTTATTTTAACTGATGACTTATCCAAAGCATTTATTGAGTGGCTAACAGACACATATTCCCCAGAGGAAACGTTATTTGCTACATTAAACAGTTTACCGTGGGCTCCAGGCGGGTACGACATTATGACGTCAGAAGAGAACGGCACGTTTTTGTCACGTGCCATCAAGTGGCAGACGAATAGGGTAGACTGCGGGGGCCGTTGGGTGAGGGGTGTATGTGTTTACGGTCCGTCTGACCTCCCCTGGCTCGTCCGACAGCCCCAGATCATCGCTAATAAGTTTGACATTCAGATAGACACGACATCTGTAGACTGCTTAGAGGAAACTATCAGATACCGCACGAATTATCCCGACACTGTGGAGCTGAACTGGAGCTATTACCGGAAACTCCCCCATGTCTTGCTCTACAGGAACATTACTCAAAAGATTGGAACTCTGTGGTATTCTGAATACTTGGCTCATAAAAAACTGGAATGGAAACAAAAATATGAATATGTTGTTATGTAACTCCGGATTGACATTGCTACGTAATCGTTAATTGAATGATTGACGCTAATTTCCACAATGTTTGTCATGTTGTATTTGAGCACTTCTGTAGGAATACCATGGAGAATAATATATACATATGTCTTTATTCACTTTCAAAACAAAAAATTCCAAATATTTCTTACTAAGAATTATATATATAACAATGCCATATTATTTGAGACGACAGCTAAATGATTAGAATATGTACGAGAGAGAGAGAGAGAGAGTTCTCACACAATTTATGGATCATTACTAGGAAATGAAAATCTTTTAAGTCATACTTTTATTTAATTTCTTGCTAAATATATACTTTTTTAAATAATACTTGTGATATGGGAGGACATATATATATATATTAGTTAATAGATAAATGTTCTACCAGTGTTTGTAATATTTTCTGTTTGTAATTAGAAAATATTTACTCTTTTAGTCAGCATTCAACACATTTTCAGAACTTCTTTGAAATCTGTTTTATCCGCGGATGTCCTCGTTACATGTAATGATCCGACCGCCTGATAACCCTGACCCTGACCCTAACCCTGACCCTGATAAGGGAAGGGTAAGAACTAATTGTAGGTACGGAGTTCCATGTATCCAATGCTTTAGCCTTTAATATCTCTACATATTGTAATGATAGTCATTTATCCATGAATGCAAACAGTGTGTATGTGAATACAGATAAATGTAATGCATGTTTTAGGACTTGAATTACATAAATACACGAGCATATGAACTTCAACGCTTCACTGAGGTACACTTGTGCGTGAATTTTGAAATTATGATTAATTTTTATAGATATATAAACAACCTTACATATTATGTTATTATCAAAATGAGGAAGCTTTTTAATGAGGTAATTGAAAACTGTAGAATTTTACATGCATTAATACTTGGATTGTAAACAAAAAGGTTAGAATGACGAGAGATAAGAAAAGACTAATCATTTCAAGCTACAGATCAGTTTTACTGTACACTATATACGTGATCGTATACTAAAACAAATGAATGTAAGAGACATTCTTAGGATTCAGAAAATACACATAATGGATATGTGCGTAAGGATTCAGAAATACACATAATGGATATGTGCGTAAGGATTCAGAAATACACATAATGGATAT
Source organism: Ostrea denselamellosa (assembly GCA_024699665.1). NCBI lineage: Eukaryota > Metazoa > Mollusca > Bivalvia > Ostreida > Ostreidae > Ostrea > Ostrea denselamellosa. The sequence goes on from JAMZEH010000039.1 coordinate 463,003, forward strand.
ATGCGTTAGGATTCAGAAATACACATAATGGATATCTGCGTAAGGATTCAGAAATACACATAATGGATATGTGCGTTAGGATTCAGAAATACACATAATGGATATGTGCGTTAGGATTCAGAAATACACATAATGGATATCTGCGGAAGGATTCAGAAATACACATAATGGATATGTGCGTTAGGATTCAGAAATACACATAATGGATATCTGCGGAAGGATTCAGAAATACACATAATGGATATGTGCGTTAGGATTCAGAAATACACATAATGGATATCTGCGTAAGGATTCAGAAATACACATAATGGATATGTGCGGAAGGATTCAGAAATGCACATAATGGATATGTGCGGAAGGATTCAGAAATGCACATAATGGATATCTGCGTAAGGATTCAGAAATACACATAATGGATATCTGCGTAAGGATTCAGAAATACACATAATGGATATGTGCGGAAGGATTCAGAAATGCACATAATGGATATCTGCGTAAGGATTCAGAAATACACATAATGGATATGTGCGTAAGGATTCAGAAATACACATAATGGATATGTGCGTTAGGATTCAGAAATACACATAGTAAATGTGTTAAGGCTCCTACGGCATTCGGATTTCCGAGAAGCAACCTGTCTTCAAGATCTGCGAGCACAGACATACCCCGCACTAGTCAGGCCAGTACTGAAATAATCTGTGTCTGTGTAGAATATCCTCCATGGTCTTCTGATTCATTATTTAGAGCAAGTGCAGAACCAACTGGCAAGGTTTGTCGATCAACTAAATGTCAGTTTGGCCAATCAGGTGCGTTTACTAATCAGCTAGGATCATTACCACACCAGGGCTACACATGGCATTATTACCAAAGTAGAGTGACACGTGACTTTATTACCACACCACAGTGACACGTGACTTCATTACCACACCAGGGCTACACATGGCATTATTACCAAAGCAGAGTGACACGTGACTTTATTACCACACCACAGTGACACGTGACTTCATTACCACACCAGAGTGGCACATGCAATTATTACCAAAGCAGAGTGACACATGACTTTATTACCACACCAGTGTGACACGTGACTTTATTACCAAAGCAGAGTGACACGTGACTTCCTTACCCCACCAGAGTGACACATGACTTCTTTACAACCAGAGTGGCACGTGACTGCATCTCCACACCAGAGTAACATGTTTTCATTACAACTCCATAGTGACACGTAACTTAATTAACACACCAGATTCACTCGTGACTTCATTACCACATCAGAGTAACACGTTTTTTCATTATCACACCAGGGTGACACGTGACTTAATTGCCACACGCCTCTTGAGGATCCAGGTTGTTAGAATAGATCCTCATTAACCCTTGCTTATCGTCAGAGGCGACTAAATGGGACGGTCCTTCCGATGAGACCGCAAAAACCGATGCCCCATGTCACAGCAGGTGTGGCACGATAAAGATCCCTCCCTGCTCACTGCTCAAATGCCATAAATGCCGAGCATAGGCCTAAATTTTGCAGCCCTTCACCGGCAATGTTACTTCTCCATATCAGTGAAAAATTCTCGAGCGAGATGTTAAACAATATGTAATCAATCAATCATTGCCACACCAGAATGACAAATGACTTCATTTCCACACAAGAATGACACGTGTTTTCATTTCCACACCAGAATGACACGTGTTTACATATGGTACTCCTTCTGTCTTATACTCTCAGGATGTGGAACATGAATATTTTACCACTACGATTACAAGTGGAGTCGATGCTGGAGAAGTTCAGGCGGCCCAAACCTGAGCTCTAGATCCCACTAATTTCCTACCAATTGAACAGGCAGTGTTTAAAACCTGCATTTGTCTTAGCGGCTGTCTTTCACGTGTACAAATGCCGTGATACTTAAATACCTTAAATTTCTCTATAGGGGAAAAAAGAAGATTGCATGTTGATATGATGGAACGAATCATGAATACTGGGGCTCAGGTTCTTTGATTAGTGTTCTACTTATCTGTTCATATCAAGAGTTTCTGTGTCTTTAGACCATCTGTTCAAAAGCTTGTGCAATATTAACAGTTTCAGTACTTCTAAAGAACTGTACAATTTTGAAAAATGATTCCAGCTAAAAGAACTGTATAAATAATTGAGCTAATTCAGTTTTTTCTCCTATTTTTGATTTAATTTTCATCATTTTACAGGGGTAATTAATTATGAAATTTTATAAATATCTTAGCCGACATTCAAATCTTAAGACGTAAGGCAAATATATGAAACATATTTGGGGGGGGGGGGGGGGGGGGGGGCGTGATTATTCACACATCTTGTCTGCTTTTTTACTGTACTTTTCTCACTCTTCGTGCTTTTTAATGTGACAGCACGTTCATATTGTTTGATGAACATAACTGCACATATGAAATCTGACGTAATCTAGATGAAGATTTGAAATGGGTATTTAATAAAGTCTGACTCGCTGAACTTTATTTCTATTTTTATTAAATGGTTACCCCCAATCTTAAGGGATGAACAGAAAGGAAACAGACTGTAGATTACATGCTTTTTATCAGTGGTACCTATGTTAATAATGAATCAATTTTCAGGAAGTATAATGAAAAGAAGTTCTACATAACGTATAAATGTTCCCTCATCTGCCCCCCCCCCCCCCCCCCCCCCCCCACTTTGACCAAAGTTCTAGAATACTCTGAAGTCATACTTTATTCAGTGTTAGTATAATTTCTACTTCCGGTTACTTGATTGAGTCTCTCTGGGGGATAATTTCTCGTGGCTGAGTTTTAAAGAGCTGTCTCTTTATCATATTCATCTTTACCAACTTTCTGGAAGTGATTCCTATCTGAGAAGGTTTTATATTACGAACTAAATGAACTTTGCTTTTGCGAAATTCAGCCGCCACAGTGTTCCCACTGCTGCAACACACGAATTCAACACTTTAATTTGGTTTGAATGTATTTCAGAATACAACACAGTTGAATTTTACTACAGTTTCATTTTGTGGTTAGCTTCTCGTGTTATATCAAAATGTTTGAGCAAATAAACATCATTTTTGAAAGTATTCGTGGATATAAACGCTTCACGCCGAAGTAAAATAAAATAAAAAAATGAAAATAAGCCGACCTGAAGCATTGCAGCTCATATCTTTATATGTCTCCAAATACGGACTTTATTTCTTATATTTGCATTCTACTTTTCATTTCTGTCAAAATTCCCAGTCCTTAAACTATATGCACTATATTTATCAAGATTCATACGCGCAATGTTCACAACTCCAAAGCATTTATATGGAAATGGCGATCATTACAATTTGTAGAGATATCTATGGCAAAAACATTGGAAATGTTGGTTGTTTGTTTTACGTCCCGTCGAGAATTTTTCACCATATTGAGACGTTACCAGCTGTAGGTGAAGTACCACAAAATATCTGCATTCACTGAATATTTGCTCTTATATTTCTTTTGAAATAACCATTGTTTTCATCTGCGACAATAGATACCTGCTTGTTACAAACTAGTTCGATCCAGTTTTTAGTGCAATCTGTCCGCGTAATCAATACCAAATATAGAATATCATTAAGGTCAATGAGTGCATTAGCTGTTCCGTTTAAAGTAACGAAAGTGTTAATGATATCATATTTTAGTACTAACTCTAGGATATATTTTAAAAAAATAAATAAAGATATAAATATAAACGATAAAATGTCTTTCTTTCTTGTTTTATCTTTCGATAAAGGTAGCAATCATTGCAGAAAAAAATTGCACAACACGGATTTTTTTTTTCTGTAATGCAAGCAATCTTCATCACCCAATAGATAACAAAGAATCATTTTATTGTTTAATTTAGACCTATGCTTAGCGCTTAGGGCCGTATCAATGAGGGTTCTTTAACGTGCCAACGACTGTCACGACACGAGACCTCCGTTTTTAAGGCCCTATCCGAAAGACCCATGATATTGCCGAACGTTTGGCGAAGGAACAATCACTACCTATGTATACCTCTTAGATTTGACACGGCGGCCATAACACGAGTGGGGGGCCGCCCGCGTGGCGCAGTGGTTAGAGCGTCGGGCTCAAAGATCTGATGATCCTTGAGTCGGGGGTTCGAATCCCACTGTGGGACGTGGGTGCCGGTCTTTCGGATGAGACCGTATAAACCGAGGTCCCGTGTCGCAGTAGGTGTGGCACGATAAAGACCCCTCATTGCTCAAAGGCCCTGAGTGCCGAGCATAGGCCTAAATTTGCAGCCCTGTCACCGGTAATGGTGACAGCCGCCGGATAGCTGAAAAATTGCTCAGGCGGCTATAAACAAACAAACAAACAAACAAAAACAAACAATAACACGAGTGGGGCTCGAACCCACGACCTCCCTGTTACGAAGCGGAAATATTACATCATGTGACGTAATCCATAATAACTATGTTTCTGATTAATGACCAGGCAGTCCCAAAACAAAAACGAGATATGAATGAATGAATGCTGATTTTCTTAATGATTTTTCCAAAAAATTACATTTCATGACATATATTTTTATATTATATATAAACATCCAGAAAATAGTCAATAACTATGTATGATCATGATAACGAAGAAATTAAACATATTAAAATTAAACATATTATACAAACAAAAAAATCATCCATTTAAAACAACTCATTTCAAACGATACCGCCATTTCAGTTAATTCGTACATACATGGTGTCAACAAACAATACAGTTAATAAATAATTTATAAATAATACGTAACGCGACAACGAACGTGAATCGGCATATCTCGTACAAAACATATATCGTAACTAACAATGTCATGGAAACGTAACTAACAATGCCATGGAACATAAATGAGGTTATGCTTAATGGGAATATTTCAATATTTCTATAAGAAGGCTATCTTGAAGGTAAATTAGTTATTATTACAAATACTAGAAATATTATATTCCTGATATAGAATTTGAAATATTTTTTCTCTCAGCTTCACATAATGAATAATGCACATTCGTGTTTTTATTGAGCACTCTGCACCGCATTTGAAAATGTTTTGGTATGTCACACCACGGTATCAGTGACTCTCTCGTTCCGACTCATTAATATGCAGAGACCTTTCTTGGGCGTGCTTTCATGTTTTTCAGTGCGTCTCCGGTGTTGTAAATAGTCAAAGCCGTCTCATTTGACAAGTTTTAACACGAGGGAATGTGAAGATTTGTCACCAAGTTCTATGTACTATTAGAGGAGCAAGACACCTTAATGTTCTTGTCTGTAGGAGGTGAGTAGGTTTCCGCTCTCTGGATTTCTAACGTGGAGTACTTCCGGGTCATCATGTGAAGATTATGTATTCAAATTCCTCTGGGATGCATCCATTGTAAATTTTGATCTATAAGAAAAAGTTTATGGGATTACACTTCCATTAAAAAAAGTTCGAATGCTATTACAATAGTGCAAAGAGGTAATTGGAAATGTCGCTAACTTATGTCAAATATTTGCTTACGTCATCAGTGTAACCTCTGAACCCATCGCTTCTGTTACAACCTCCAATCTGAATGGCAGGGTGTCTATTCGGAATCGAACCTGTAAAAAAAGTTGATATCCACGATATATTTCCCGGTGGAAGTGCACAACAAATTGATAAACTGGCCAGATGATATTGTTTATGTAAAGGGTGTGACAGGGATGCTGTTAAGATAATAGACGCCTTCACAGAACGTCTGGTTCTTACCCTCTACAGGGATCGTCTCTTTCTTGTCATTGATACTGGCGGTGAAGGTGTCCCCAGCATACACATAAGTGGCCGTATTCCATTTGAAAGGCTGAAAATTTTTTTTAATAAAACATATAATAAAGACAAGATACGATGTACACGATTTGATAAATGATTGAATAAAAAAAAACCTTCTCTAAAAAGTAAGTATGTAATAGAGAGAAACACTATACCAACATATAAAGATGTTGAATAATTAACCTACCTTGTAGGGTAGAGTGATGAAGTTATTTAGTTGTTTGTTGGTACTCAGTTTAAATGTCGCTTGCTTTGCTGTTGTATTGAGTCGAATGTCAACAGTCGCTCCGATGGGAGAGCCGTTACAATTGGACACCAGAGCCATAGGATTCTTAGAGTACCCGTAGGGAAAGAAGCGAACTTGAATGGCAAGTAGAGGTCCTAATTCCACATTTGAGTATCGCCATAAGGAAAGTTTTCCTATTCCGTAAAAGAAACCAGTGTTGTTTTTCAAATTGACGTGCTCCCTGCCGATTCCATTCATATGGCCAGATTTGTCTGTAAAAGCGGCCGGATATTCTCCTTCGAAGTCAATTAATGTATCGGGGTTACAAACTAAAAGGAAAAACCAAACAAATTTCATATTACCAGTATATCATTTTCATTTAAAAGTTATACTGAGGTTCGACACCGGTGTTTTGGATTTCCGATTATGAATCTGAACGAGTATATTATAGCTTCACTTACTTTCTCCTTCCGGTAGAATGTTGCTGATGACACACGTACACTGGACTTCATCAAATCGTGTTCCAGGCGCGCATTTCTGAACAAAGAATCCATCCGTGAATGAGTCCAAAGATCCATCCACTGCCGTCCACAGACACTCTGAGAAATAAAGTGATACCTATATTTTTAATAAACCCTAAACACGTAATACTGACACTCGGAATTGTCCAGCCATGCATTCTCGGCAAGAAATAAACTATTTATAATTTCTAAATTTGGTGAAATCAATGTGAAAATTTCCAGAGTTCTAGTACGTTTTATACAAAATTGCTCTGACAAATCTTTTTGGCAATATCTTCATAGCTCTGGGAACAATAACAATGAAATCTCAGAAAGGAACTTACTTTCGGGAGGTGATTCTGGGATGATGGCATCATTTGGCGGGTCCTCATCTTTGCACTGCATGTCTGGTACACATGTGTCTGTTATTCCATCGAAGCGATAATTCTGACCACAGACCTCGAATTCTGATTTTCCCCGACTACATTTCCAAAAATATCGACATCGTCCCAAAAAGGGATGGGACTTCACAGCAGGGTTTCTGCAGGGGTCTATATAAAGATAGAATATAGATTGACTTAGCTTACTTTGACTGAGTGAACTATTAATCAGAACACACAAATATGTGTGTGTGTGTGTGTGTGTGTGTGTGTGTGTGTGTGTGTGTGTGTGTGTGTGTGTGTGTGTGTCGCTACTTACCAGCAGTGCAATTTACATAGAGGGATTTTTGACAGGCCAGTGTCTCTGGGTTCCAGAAATTTCCGATGGCACACTCCTTTTCAAATGCTCTTACATTATCTCCATTTCTATGACATTCTACAAATCTGTTACATATCCCTGCCTCACTCACGAAACAGACGTCACTGACGTAGTGACATTGATGACAGATACCTAACGGTAAAATAAAACAGGGAAGAAAAATTTTAAAAATGATAATAATTAGCATTCAGCATTCAAACTTCTTATATAATCAACATCGATCAGTTTTGAAAACTAAGTTTCATTACCATTGTATTTATTTAAGGAAACCTCGTTTATTTAGATTAGATAGTAATTTAGATAAATTTGAATTCGATAGTAATTTAGATTCATTTGGATTTTCTATCTCAAAAGATAAGAAAAGTCATCCCATCACGGTCGCCATTCAGACATCTACTTGCCAAGCCCGTGCAGTTTAAACCAACTCTCCGATCTAGTGTTCACACCATAGTATTGTTCATAAATCACTCTAAACAAAAGACGCTACTTACTAGGAGGCAATTCTTCTTTCGTGACCGAATCATTTTGAAGCTTCATTACTATGGAGCTGTTGATGGAGAACATGGGCGGGACAGGAGTCAGTTCTGGAATATACCTGGCAGTTGTTGTCTGATGAACAGGATCAGCGTCTTTAATGGGTGGTGGTAGTTCAGCATTTTCAACCACCACATTTGAAACTGATTTCCTTTCCGATGAAGAACCAATAGATATTGCAGGTGGTCGAGGTAGATCAAAAATGCTGTTTTCTCTTGGCTTCCATATTGGTTCCGCTGGAACATATGGCATTGCATTTGGTATCACATCAACACTGGGAACATTTCTTATAGTTTGTCTCCGAGGGGCTGCCGTTGTAATAGTCACTGTGTTCACGGATTCGGCACGGAGATTGACAGGAGATAACTCTTTTCTAGATGGAATGTACTCTGTTGCAAGAGGTTGTATTGGAGGTGGAATGGGAGGGTTTTCAATAGACGACGCCCTGAACGCTAGATCTGGTGTTTTGTTTCTGACGCTCGGCGTTTTAATGCTACGTTGTTCCATTCTAAAAGCGGAAGCGGATGGAATTGTAGGTTGTGGCAGAGTGTTTGGTTTAATAGTTGTCGTAGTAAACGCCTGGAACGCAACATTAGACATTTTAGCATCAATGTTTATTGGCGGCGGATTTTCTAATGAATACATGACATTTGATAGTTGTTCTGGATCCAATGGCTTAGACAGCGTTGGGACGCCCATGTTTAATCGTGCCTCCGTTGTACTAATAAGGTTAGGATTATTAGTTATTGTATATTCCTTGATTCTCATTCGATGTGGATCAGAAACTTCAACGGGAGAAATTTGCATCTGAGGTTCAAAAACAAACGCATTTTCACGTAGAACTGTTTCTTTGGGTTTGAGACTTCCAGCTTCAACGGGCTTATATATATGCGCATTATTACTGTGTATGTTCCTATCAGTATTTCCTCTCTTTCTACCAGAATTCGCCCCAGACCAGATTCGATTCAATACTTTTCCTCCCATATTTATTGGATTTTCATATGTATTGGGAACAGTTTTTTGATGTCTAATTCTATTATTCTGCAAATCTTTTCCCATCAGTTGGTACCAAAATTCAAAACTGTTATCCATTTTGTTTATTCCGAATGGTGGATTTGTTCTGGAAAACTGTGGATCTTTAATGCTTCTTGGTTGAAAGCGTGCAGCGACAGGTTTAGCTGTGCTACGGATTTTTGGCACAGTGCTTCCGTGCTGGGATAGAGGAGCATCTTCCAACACACTAATTGGTGGCATTCTGTGATTTGCCTGATAAAATGGTTTAGCATGAACGGTGTTGAGAGGTAGTTTTGAATTCACCCTATTTGAGCCATGACCTTCATTAAAAGATTTGGATTCAGTAGGTTCAGCTGAAAAGAAAGCCTTTGGCTGTTGCTCGAAAAATTCCTGATAAAATGGCATACCCGGCTCTCCAAACTTTGCAACGAATTTCTTGTTTTTGTCAAAGAGAGCCTGTACGCTATTTGAATTTTTTACCTGACTTCTGTCAGATACTCTGTATCCAGCATTTCTGTTAGCTGCAGCTGAAACTCTTGTCGCTTGAACTCTGTTTCTATTGTTATGTTGATACTGTAATAGAGATATGCCACCTTCTGGTCGATTCCTTTGTTTATGTCTAGGTTGATTTCTTGATTCGTCGATCTCAAATGAGTATGCATTTTCTTTAAGAGAATATGTGGTTTTAGGAGCTGCAATTCGACGGTCAGGGGGTCTTACTGTGGAAATTGTCGGTTTTACTTTGTTAGTTTTTACAGGTGGTCTATAATCAAAGTCTGGATCGAAAGGAATTTCTGGTTCGTACACAGTTTCAGTGGTCGTTTTCGTAGTTATATCCTCACCAAAATCAGTTCTAAAAACATCTGAAGGAGGGTGAGGCGGTGGCGGGGGTACAATAGGATAGTCTATTACTTGGTATGAAGGTTTGGTGGCTTTTGGGGAGGCCTCTGTTTTAGGTAGCGGACTTAGTGTAGATGACGTCTCAATTTCAGTGCCAGGTCCTGGAGGTGGAGGAGAAGTCTGAATAGATTGTACTGAAGCAGGTGTAGAAGGTGGTAATTTTGGTTTTGTTTGTAAATCCGACTCCGGAGGAAGTTCAGGTTGGGTATTTAATGAGAGAGGTGGGGAGGGAGGGCCTGGAAAAATAGTATCAGGATTTGCTTCCACAAATGCCTTGAATTCCTTTTGCTTCCTTTCGTATTCAGATAAAAGTTTCTCAGTTGTCTTTGTAGTCTCCGTTGTGTTTACGATTCCTGGGATTTCCATGACTGTGTCAGTGACATAGGTAGTGTTTGGTGTAATTTGGGAATGAGATACTTCGTCTATATCTATCATATCAGAAAGTGTTGTCTGGTTATGAACAGTGTGTTTCTCAATTGTAAATGACTTATTACCTATCTCGGAAGACTGAATGGGGACACTTTTTGTCATGCTATAATCTGGAGGTAGGGTAGAATCTCGGACCACCATACTTTGAGAGATGTTTGTCGGACTTTCCAGCTCTGGTGTTATATCTGCGGTTGCAATATCAGGAGATGGATACGTGATGTTGCCTTCGGTAGCTGCTTTAAGACTAGGTGCGATTTCTGTCTCCGTTACTTTTGCAGAAGTGTTAGATTCAGCTCCTTCAGTTGTTAGATCCTCATAAACCGGATCTGTTACAATGGTATCTTCCCTTGTAATATCTGAAGTTGTCTTTAGTACCACAGTCGAATTATCATTATTTTCTAAGGGTATCTGAGACTTAACGACCGTAGACTCATTTGTTGTTGATTCTGTGGCGGTGAGTAAAAGTAGATCATTTCTTCCATCAAACGTCTCGTTGAGATTAAAATTGGAGTCCACTGTTGTAACGGGTGTCGTGGCTGTGGTGGAATCCATTGGAGATGTAGCGCTTTCTAAAACATCACTATCCCCCACCAGCAGAGCTCCAGTCCCTGATTCGACGTAGGTGGTATCTCTGGGATCCGCTTCAACAACGCCTTCTCGGCCGGTTACAATTTCCCCATCTCCCGCTGTTCCAGGGTCCACAACACCTTCCGGGTTGGTTAAAATTTCCCTATCTCCTGCTGTTCCAGGGTCCACAACACTTTCCGGGTTGGTTAAAATTTCCCTATCTCCTGCTGTTCCAGGGTCCACCAACGCTTCCCCATCGACAGAGGGATCTTCTGTTGGCACATTAGCATGATTAATTGTGTCGGCTGTTTCATTGGTTAATAGGTCTGTTCCAGTAAAACCTTCACTCGCTGAAGGTGTTAGATCACCAACACCTGGGTCAGTGTCCAGTATGTCCCTTTGAGCTCCTTCAACCAAGGGATCGTCAAATGACACTGTAATAAATCATAAACAGTTTATTTTTATTTGTTGTCTAGTTATTCGACGCTCTTGATATACATTATCATTGGTTATAATGTTTGATAGTCGTATCACAGGTTTTAAAAAGGCAACTCGGTGAATTCATGTCATCCTTCAAAGTGAAATTCTTTTGCTTTCGTCTTTTTAAAACTGGAAAAATTTTGAAATAGACTCTCCCTGCTGCTTCAGTGCGACATCCCTCTATCAGAAATATCGCCCAAGCCATCAGTTGTCTTTATTGACGACCTTGACTCTAGGACCATCCTTTTCTAATAGAAAATCTTTGAGTGAAATTTCTTTCTCGATCTCTAATAGTATTTGAAATAAAGCCTGAAATCATTTCTTTGATATGTACTCAATTAAGTTGACGTCCTGATCTAAAAATAAAAAGGCATTTTCCTGTAGTAATTGAAATACTTCATATGAAGTTTCATTGCTAAAGCTCAAATGGTGTTTGAGATAGCATCAGGAAAATATCTCTCACTCTATGTGAACCAATTGCCTTTACCTTGACCTTTGACCTCAAAACTATCAAGGGTCATCCTTAACTCATGGGACTCTTCGTGTGAATTTTCATTGTTAAAGATCAGATTTCATTTGATGTTTCTTGTTGTTTATGGAGATCGTTTCTTATTATTCTTACCATTTTCTGACCTTTGACCTTTTGATCTAGAAGTTAATTAGGGTTGACTTTGAGTACTGAATTCTCTTCAGGAGAAATCTCTTTAATGTTCGAGATTTCATCCGAAAACGATTACGTTGTAGACAGACGTATGAACAGACATATCCAGACTGATAATCCACACTTTTGCTGAAGCAGGGAGGGTTGAAGATATAACTGGAATATGTTTTATGCTTTACAGTTCAAAATTAAACTTATTCTATTTTTACTTACCTCCTGATGTTGGCGGATTATTTGGAAATGTTGGTGTGTTGGGTAAAAAATCTGATACCGATTCTTGGCCTACAATAGAATTTGATAAAAATAAACATAAGAAGGAGCTGGGAACATTTCCACTGAACGGGTAAAAAAATTACACGTCAAAGGTATTCTCACTAGACAGGTAAAAAAAAATACGTCAAAGGTATTCTCACTAGACAGGTAGAAAATTTACACGTCAAAGGTATTCTCACTAGACAGGTAGAAAATTTACATGTTAAAGGTATTCCCATTGGACGGGTAGAAAATTTACATGTTAAAGGTATTCCCATTGGACGGGTAGAAAATTTATAAGTTGTGTTCGTTACTTTTCTGTTTTGCCTTAATATAAAAAAAACGCAACACCGACTCCATCTAATGTTTTGTTTGTTTGTTTGTTTGTTTGTTTTATTTATAGTCGCCTGAGCAATTTTTCAGCTATCCGGCGACTGATCCATCTAATGTATTTTGTTTAAAGATCTAAGCAGTTGAATAGAAACAACTGAAATATCATCTATTTTATCAAGGAAATACAAGACTATACAATTCATAAATTAAAAGGTGTGAATATAATCTATGTAATTAGACTGTGTTAATATATCCATTGTACAGCGATACGTTATGAGGGACAAGTTTACTTCTGACACAACAGGAGTGTTCAGTCAGCCCTTGTCAATATAATGAGGCCGCAAAATGGATTTTTCTTTAATGAAACAAGAGTATAATCAATCAATTTTTAACCAGTTTTAATCCACAATATCCACAGATCGTGATTCTTTTTGCAGAATGAGCGTAGCGTCTGTCAGATTTTGATGTGAAATTCTTATGACACATGAACATAAATCCTGCATATTTTGTAATCCATCATTTTTTTCCACTGGATTCTAATTCATTACAGGAAGAATCCTTTACGACAATAAAGAAAACTGAGATGCTGAAATTTATACAGATAAATTAGAGGGTGTCAATACCTCGTCCTTTACTTGATTATTAAGGGTGTGCATTTACCAATGTAAGATACCATATTATATCTTATTGTAATTTGGGTAATTGCCGTCAGTGATGTGTAAAGAAAAATGTAGAGAACGAACAGTGATCAGTCTCATAATTCTTATAAAGACTGCAAAATTAAGTGTAGGGCAAACACGGGCCGCCGAACATTCAGTGCCTAGGAGGAGTAAACATTCCCTATTGACCGGTCACACCCGCCGTGAGCCCTATATCTCCATCAGGTAAATAGAGTAATCCGTAGTCAACATTTGTATGCAAAGAACGGCCTAAAAATTGCTGTGAAACACGTCAGACAGCATTCGACCTAACTACAAGTTGTATTTGTATATTAGATCGTTATAATAACCAAAGAGTTTGCGAAATGTTCACTTTACACAAGACTGTATATTATACAATTATTGAAATTTTTAGGTCAATACGATGGTTTTGCCACCTGAGAAGTATCGAGCCCGGTCATAACTATTTTCATTACTGTAAGACATCGAAACTGGCTATTGGAGACAACAAAAAGAGATATGGACGGCCATCTTTGTATACAGATACTGTGCGATACCTAGTCGAAAATCGCTAGAGATGCGCACGATTTTTCTTTTCTTATGTGATTGATTTAAAACATCAAACCCGGCGATTACCAATCGACACGTGACCGGTCATTGTGGATGCAACTGCTAAATCACCTCTACAGCGAGAATGCAAGAGTAGAGACGCGAGTGTTTGTCGTACGACCAAACAGAAAATACATACAATCAGTTTTGTGGCAATATTATGATTTCATTCACATAATCTGTCAATGACATAATCATGTCCATTATCTTATCGTCATGGACATAAGAAATTTCAGCACTTGTCCCCGCCATATTGAGGTAAATTTGAGCACTTGTCACCGCCATATTGAGGTAAATTTGAGCACTTGTCGTCGCCGTATTGAGCTAAATTTCAGCACTTGTCACCGCCGTATTGAGCTAAATTTCAGCACTTGTCGTCGCCGTATTGAGGTAAATTTCAGCGCTTGTCGTCGCCGTATTGAGGTAAATTTCAGCGCTTGTCGTCGCCGTATTGAGGTAAATTTCAGCACTTGTCGTCGCCGTATTGAGCTAAATTTCAGCGCTTGTCGGTGCCGTATTGAGGTAAATTTCAGCGCTTGTCGGCGCCGTATTGAGGTAAATTTCTTGTACTATATGACCATCATCAGAGTACACAGTATCACCCGATCTGTTGAAGTCTCTATTCAAATTACATCAATTTGGAAATTTCGAATTTCAAATTTACGTTTGATTCGATATTGGTAAAATTAAATGTTATATTCACCTCGAAGGCACATGCAGGTGAACACAAAATTCTATTATTTTCCCAGTTTGTTAGTTCTCAGGCAATCAGAAAGCTAGGAATTATTCAATCTTATATCATATTCGAGATGGAACTTGCTGACTGGTATTCACGTTTTTATGAAGATAACGGACAGTGATCAATCTTAGAAATCCTATACAGAATACAAAATATTCAAAGTAGTGCAGATCCCTGGACATATCAGGGTGAGGTATCCAGAAGAAGTATGCAATCACATGATGTAATACAATATTATATTCTAGATGTAACTCTGGGTAATTTGCTATTCATACTGTAATACAATGTTATATTCTATATATATATAACTTTGGGTAATTGCTATCAACGATCTGTCTGTTTGTTTCGGGGTGTGTTTACTTTTCTTTTTTCTTATTTAGTACTGATTTTTATTTTGTTGGGGTTTTTGTTGTTGTTGTTGTTGTTGTTGGTTTTTTGGGGTTTTTTGGGTTTGTTTTTTTTTGTTTTTTTTTTTTTTTTTTTTGTTTGGTTTTGGGTTTTTTTATTTATTCATATATTTATCTATTGTTTGTTTGTTTGGAGTTAAGTTGATTTGTATATCCGAGCACATATGTATTACAAATGCCTATAATAGGCAGCCTAACGAAATGTCGTCAGATAGAGACTAGGACAGCAGATCGCCATCGTGAAAGAAATATTTGAGAGAGTTGTGTATCAAAATTTTTTTAAGACTGCAATTGTTATAAAACAGGGTCGAAAATCATTTCTGTCTTGTTATTTCGGGACATCTGAAACATTCTCTTTTCCATAACATTGTTTTAATTTCTTGAATGATTTTTAAAGAAAAAAGTATTAGAAAATTACTTACCCTTTGAAAATGAAATAAATGTCACGATAAGAATGAGGCTATATTTTCCCTTGTGGAATGTCATTTTGGTACATCCAATTGTAAACTTTCTCCAACAAAATAAATTGGCAGTTGCTAGAGGTTCCGGTCTGTGATGATCAGTTCTCTCCTTTATGGGACACACATACTTTTGTAAAGACCTTTAAGTGTCCTTATACCAGATTTTTTTTTCAATAATCCAAACTTAGTTTTCTGAAAAGTTCTGGTTTCTAAATTAACTGTATATGAATATTCCAGAAAGAAGAAGACAATGTGTAGATATTACGCTGAAGTGTGGTCCCTGTGTGTCACGAAATATTGTCTTAAACCCTCAACTTGCACCGCCAATTTATACTTCTAATTAAAATATAGCATGAAATTTCATACTTGGTTGATCGCAGGATGTCGGTGGTGCGAGAGAAAGCGACAGCTAATGCGTCGTGTTTAGTTATGTCGTTATCATTTCGTGATTAAAGAGTAAGTGAGTACTTGTTCTTATTGACAACCATTAATTGATGATACCAAGTATAAAATTAGGATTATGCAAATTACTCCTGACTAGTCTAATTAGTTGTATATAATATATATATATATATATATATATATATATATATATATATATATATATATATACGAAGATCGAAATTTACATGAAGCGTATGTTAATTGAAAGGGCTTGCAGTTCGTGTTGGAATCGTGTACAGTTATGTGATGTCAGTACAGTGAATAATGTACATGTAGTTTTATATAGAGTCAGCAATAAATTTTTTAATTAAAGCTAAAATAGTACGGAAACGTGTCAGCTAAATATTACATGAAGAGAATTGTTTACAGTTCTCCAAAATGAAATACACAACCTCACACGCAATCAAATCAAATACACAACCTCACACACAATCAAATCAAATACAAATCTCACACGCAAATACACAATCTCACACGCAATCAAAACAAACACACAACCTCACACGCAATCAAATCAAATACAGAACCTCACACGCAATCAAATCAAATACAAATCTCACACGCAAATACACAATCTCACACGCAATCAAAACAAATACACACCCTCACACGCAAATACACAATCTCACACGCAATCAAAACAAATACACACCCTCACACGTAATCAAAACAAATACACAACCTCACACGCGAATACACAACCTCACACGCGAATACTCAACCTCACAATCACATACACAACCTCACAATCAAATACACAACCTCACACGCAATCAAAACAAATACACAACCTCACACGCAATCAAAGCAAATACACAACCTCACAATCAAATACACAAACTCCACAAACAAAATATTTGGAAGATAAGTCAGAGGAAGCTCATGTATCATGAGGAAATAATAGATTTATTCAGTTACGGGTCTATGTAAATTGTATATTCTTCGTACAAAGCTGTTGGACGCATCGTCACTCGACCAAAGCAAAAACAATTAATCTTTAGAGATAAAGTTATAAAAAAAAAAATGAAGGTTATTGTTTTATTCCTCAAATCACGGATCCTTGACCTTATCTCCTAAGTTATTTCTGCTTAATTATATTGAAATGACTGTTACCAACAGATGCTGGCTAAAATTGAATTTGAATGATAAAGATATGGTAAATTGCATACTACATTTCACCTTGACATTGGAGTTTTACTTTTTGAGCTTCTAATATTAGCAACAGGAAGGGCCTAATCTTTCTCTGACAAGCTCCGGAAATAAACACAAGAAATAAACGCCCAATACACAACAATTGAAAAGACAGAAGGCTGTAAAGCCGCTGTTATACAGGTGAGAGAGAAATGCATGAATACCTGTCATTATTTTAATACATTTTCATTTTCATTCATATGTCGATTCGATATATCCCAGTGAACTTGAAATAAAAGAAACCACAGTCTTCCAGTTCTGCTTCATACGTAGATATTTTACTGAAAATAGATGCTGGTGGCAAACTATCAACTCAACTTTATGATAAACGGGATGATTTCAATTTCCCATCGTCAACTTCCCTAATTTATGTGGCAATATTCCATCATTACCTGCATATGGTGTTTATATCTCCCAACTGATTCGATACGCAAGAGATTGTTCTGCTTGTGATCAGTTTTTAAATCGAGGCGGGCTACTAACAAAAAGTTGATGCTACAGGGGTTTGTACAGTCTCGTCTAAAGTCAGCATTTCACAAATGTTATGGTTGTTATAACGATCTAGTTTGCCAGTACAACTTACCATTAAGTCAAATGCTGTCTTAGGTGTTTCATACCTATTGTTGGGCCGTTCTTGACACACTGATTCTGACTACGGATTGCTCCGTTTACCTGATCGAAATGTAGGGCTCACGGCGGGTGTGACCGGTTGACAGGGGATGCTTACTCCTCCTAGGCACCTGATCCCACCTCTGGTATGACCAGGGGTCCGTGTTTGCCCATCTCTCTGATTTGTATTTTCTATAGGAATTACGAGATTGAATAGTGTTAGTTATCTTGTCCTTTTCATTTTGCATACTGTATACGACCTTATTTTCCCTGTGGATTTCTTTTCGCTATTTTCGCTGTTGGTTAAGTCATGCATTGGAAACTGCAGGTTGATTGGTTGGACCAAGCAGTGAAGGTTCTTTAACGCGCCAACGCCTGCCACGACACGGGGCCACCGTTTAAAAGATCATATCCGAAAAATCCGTAAAGACAGTCATGGCTAATGATTTCAAGCGGCCAAGGCACAAATGGGGCTCGAACTCACGACCTCCCGATTACGAAGCAAATTCTCTACCACACGTCTACCGCGACAGAATAAAAGTTATGAATTTAAAACTTTGTTTAAAAAAACAGTCAAAATAACCAGGGACGAATTCAAAACTGTACCGTTTATAGACCTGCTAACAGTCTGTAGACTCACTAACAGTGTGTAAACTCACCAACAGTTTGTAAATTGTAAACTCATAACAGTCTGTACACTCACTAACAGTTGTAGATTCACTAACAGTTTGTAAACTCACTAATACTTGGTAAATTTACTTGCAGTTTATAGACACACTAATTCTTTGTAAATATAATAACAGATTGTAAACTCACTAACAGTTTGTTCCCGTGGGGATCTGGAATAGGAATAGAATAGGGTTAGAAAAGGTCCTCAGTACCCCTTGCTTGTCGTAAGAGGCGATTAAATGGGTCGGTCCTTCGGATGAGATCTCAAAAACCGTGGCTCCATGTCACAGCAAGTGTGGCACAATAAAGGTTCCTTTCTGTTAAAAAGCGTAAGCGCCGAGCTTATACCCAAATTTTGCAGCCCTTCACCGGCAATGGTGACGTCTTCATTTGAGTGAAAAATTCTCGAGCAATATATCACCAACCAACCAACCAATGAAAGTTTGTAAACTCACTAACAGTCTGTAAACTCACTAACAGTTTGTAAAATCACTCGCGTATGAATGAAAAGGAAACGATTTAATAAGTTGTGAATACATTTGTACTTTAAAGCTTGTTTACAGACACACGTTAGTAGTAGTTGCAAGATCAGACTCCATCACCTAAACTGAGATCAGACGAAGTCAAATTATCTCCAGAATATTTAAACGTCAATAAAAATTCATTACTTGATTAGATTTTAAATATCACACAAAGTATCAATAATTTGTGAGATTTTATTCAGTCTTGGACATTTATATACATTTTTATTACTGAGTTCAATAGTCATGGAACCAGGGGATTTATATTGCTATTATTATGTTGATTTACACTGACTGAAACGTTTCTTTTTAAAAGACAAAAAAAATTTACACCTATCCGAATCCTTTCCTCTGTATAATTCATCAGCATGAAAAACAATTGTTAGTCATTCTACTTTCATTTTCACCGCGATGATTAAATCGGACTTAAAAGGGAATTTTGTTCAACGCCTTTATTGGAGTAATGGAAATGATATAAATAGAATAGGTAGCTATTACTTTAGAATTTATATATTTTTTTTAAAAAGTTCTTTTTTAATTCAATCTCATTCTTCAACATTAAATTTTAGTATAGTTTGCCGAAAATATTAACATTGCTGCTCCTTATTATCATATATTAATTGCTTCTGTGACATAAAACTTTTAAACATGAAAATTCATTTTTGGAATTAATACTTCATCATAATTTTGTCACGATTACTTATAATTTTTCATACCTGAACAAATAAGAAGTAAAACTTTCACATTTTCTGTAGACAAATCTGTCGTATTAAAAAATGAATGAAGGGCGCTTATGTCTCGCTTATATCGCGGTGCTTATCTCAATAATCTGTCCAATTTTTCACAACCCCCAGAATAAATAGGTACGTGCACCGTTCTGAAATGCTATCACCTACACTCTAATTGTAACACTTGATAATAATTTTGAAATTAATGAAATGTTCAGAAGCATCTGTTTTATCATTTATCATACGATGTAACAGTGATATTTCTGGTATGGTGACGCCTTCGTTGGTCAAACGTCCGTAAATTTGACAGCATATTAAAAGTTTTCACAAGCAACTCTTTAAACCATTTACATCAAAAGTACTGAAAGATTTCAAGATCTGATCTAAACTTCATATCCAACTATAGAAAGACATTGCCGGAGTAAAGTTCCTCATCTTATCTAATTTTATTACCACGAGTACGAATACATCGGATGATAGAAGGAGAAGATAAATTGTTACAAACATGAAGAAATACACAGGAAACTTCTTTAACTTGGAGAGACTTCACGCCCCAAAAGGGAACTTCCTTAATTTGGAGAGACTTCACGCCCCAAAAGGGAACTTCCTTAATTTGTAGAGACTTCACGCCCCAAAAGGGAACTTTCTTAATTTGTAGAGACTTCACGCCCCAAAAGGGAACTTTCTTAATTTGTAGCGACTTCACGCCCCCAAAAGGGAACTTCCTTAATTTGGAGAGACTTCACGTCCCAAAAAGGGAACTTCCTTAATTTGTAGAGACTTCACGCCCCAAAAGGGAACTTTCTTAATTTGTAGAGACTTCACGCCCCAAAAAGGGAACTTCCTTAATTTGTAGAGACTTCACGTCCCCAAAAGGGAACTTCCTTAATTTGTAGAGACTTCACGCCCCCAAAAGGGAACTTCCTTAATTTGTAGAGACTTCACGTCCCAAAAGGAAACTTCCTTAATTTGGAGAGACTTCACGCCCCAAAAAACAGGACCTCCCAGGGAATTTTTCACAAAAAGTGGCTTCCTGAATTTGAAGAGACCACGCCCCAAAAGATGGGAACGCACATGGAACTTTCTGAATCTGAAGAGACTTCATGCCCCAGAAACACACAGAGATTAGATTCCAATCCTATCCCAAACTAGAAACACATTGAGGATTAAGTTCCTTGTGTCCAGTAGATAAGACATACACCCTGAGATGCCAACTTGTTTTGAAAACTGCTCAGTTTCATGTCATTGTAATTCTTCCAGTATATATAATGTCATTCCAAAACGTGATGATGTGTGTATGAAAAGTGAATAATGAAAATGCTGAAATTGAAAAATAAAATTAATAGAAATTCTTGAACCGGAAACCTCCCATGCTAGTTGCTCCTACAGATGAATTAACTGCTTTACTCATTTATCACCGCAATTATTCCTTCTCAACATCTAGTGGAGTTTTCATTGTTTTATTCATGTACGTGTCTTTTGTGGGTCATTAGGGGAATCCTTCGAGTGACACATATCAACATGGAAGAGAGTGTCCACATACTACAGCAAATGGTTTAAAATGCAAAACAATAAACAACTTTATTCACATGCCTTCAAAATATAAACCGAATTACGTCGCGGGGTTTCTTCGTGTGTTCTTTTCAAGGTCTTTGGCAAAACAAGACATCCAAGAAAGAGAAAAAAAGTTTAGTCCATGTACGACTTTTTCACTTATAATATTTATCCGATTTCCTGCTTACTGTCATTGCCTCATAGGCTATTTACTGATATTGCGGTTTGTTTAGTGAACAATCAACCGATTTCAATGTGAAAATGATATTACTTATTTCATTAGCAGGTGCTTGTCAGAGAAAACTCTTTAAAGAGAAACTGTGGGCGACTTTTTTATACTTCATATCTAGGATGTTTTCTGTTCACAGTGTGTCCACAAAATTGTATCTAAAATTCTCTACAAAAATTCAGTTTTTAAAGAAAATATTTTTTTTTTAGAAATATGAGTAGCGAATACAAGGAACAGCAGATGTAGATTTATTCCTCTGAATACAGCGCGTCCGTTTTCCCGCTTCAACAAACGGAAATTAATTTGAATTCTGGTATATATTGTTTAACGTCCCGCTCGAGAATTTTTCACTCATATGGAGATGTCACCATTGCCGGTGAAGGGCTACAAAATTTTGGCCTATGCTCGGCGCTCAGGGCCTTTGAGCAGGGAGAGATCTTTATCGTGCCACATCTGCTGTGACACGGGACCTCGGTTTTTGCGGTCTCATCCGAAGGACCGCCCCATTTAGTCGCCTCTTACGACAAGCCAGGGGTACTAAGGACCTATTCTAACCCGGGTCCTCACGGTAGTTGAATTCTGGTTAATCAAAAGATTAGTTTATTATTATGCAAACCAGATGTAAAATCAACAATACCGAAAAACTTCTTTTAAAAAAAAAATCATCAATGTGGTATATATATTGAATAGTGCATCACTGGAATCTGAAACGTGTATAAACTTCATTAACCAACATAAAGTTTTACCTTCATCAAGAATCTGGGGCCTCATTTCTACAAAAGATGTTCTGACCGCTGTTACGAGTACTGTTAGTCCCCCACCCCCACCCCCATCAACACTCTGTGAAAACCGAAGTAACCATGGAAATGGATTTTAGGAATATAGATTATTTCGTAATATGTTTGTTACCTATATATTCAGTATCCGAGGTGTTATAGTCAAAAGATAGTTCTCACAGAGTAGAAGGGTTTTACTGCGTAATTTGAAAGGGGCTTTAGGTCCCCATGGAAATCTGGACCACTTTGCAAAACTTTGTGGATGTACAATAGCCCCAAAGAAATCTGTGCCACTCTAGTTATCGGTCCCCAGGGAATCTGGTCCGTTTTGGAAAAGCTCGGACATTTCGGATATAGACCCCGAAGAAAGCTGGAAACCCCAGGAAATTTATAGGCTCCTTGAAAACTTGGGGCACTCCATACAATTGTCAAAATCAGTGAGAGTATAATATTTCTGTTATTTCGGCTTTAATGATGTATTAGGTCACATGAGATTCTCCTAAAGCTACCGTCCTATGTAAAAATACGGAAGTGAAAGTACCGTTGGTTTTCAGGCATGTTTGGATTTTTTTTTTCTCTTTAGTTACTGATGTTCAAAACATCTGCATTAGTTTTCAATAAATTCTTCATGAAGGCATTGAATGTTTAAAGTGTTAAAATACTATAGTATCTAACCCTTGTTTATGCAAGAGAAACAAAAACGAGGAACTTGAGACAGTATCTTTGTTTGTCCTTTTTCACGAAAATCACACGCCTTATCCTATGTGACATTTTCAGGATGTCTCAGATTTGAGACCTTACAGAACCAAACTGTTTCAGATTTATTTTTACAGAAGAAGATGCGGATATGGCTGTTGCGGTCCGGCATTCCTGAGGTTTATGTTTTTTATAAAGAAAATTTATGAACAAAAAATATTCATCATTTGAATTTGCAATGATAATCTGTATACACGGTGTCTTGTTTTGGTTGATGAATTTCTGTCAGGATAATTTAAACATCTAGCTTTGTTCTGAATATATTTTTCAATATTTCATTCACTATATCCGTAAATGGTGAATTCCTAAAGAAAATTCAACCACCAAAGAATTCCATGCTCTAAAAATGACAGAGGGTTTTATTTTTTTTGAAAAATATATGTTCTGTTTTCATGAAAATTGTCGAAAGCTTCACCGTAGATTTCTCCCTCTTTTAAATTAGCTTTAATGTTATGTACTACTATTTTGTTAATAGGAATGGGTCGCCGGACAACAATCATCTCTTACGTCACAGATATTGCGATGATGGTCCACAGCTAGTCGTTGTAAATATAAACACTTAGAATTCAAGAATGTTATTTCAAGCTATAAATAGTCCTAGGCTTAATCATATCATGGGTTTGAATCAGTGGCGGATCCAGAAACTTTTCAAAGGGAGGGATGTTGCAACCTAAGTTTATACCCTTTCCGCCTAAAAGAAAGAGTTTGGAAAACTCCAAAAGTAAGGCAGGCATTGCAACCCCCATAACACCCCCTCCACACACACACACACACTTCCTGGATTGGAATGGTGTATTAAGCCTGCATATATTCTACATATTCAATGTGATTGTCTTCTTGCATCCCTTTCCAATTTGCAATTTTATTCAACATCTGCATATTTCGGTCTAGGAAAATTCAAATGAACTTTGAATACCTGGTAAAGTCTTATGACATTGTGAGAATTGCAAAACCTATGACTGTCCTTTTGGGACTTTTTCATGGAGGAATTGAAAAAGGGTTTTTTTTTCAGTTGTGAAGCAGAATGACCCATGAATCGATTGACAATCACAGTATATTTCAGTGGTATAAAAGTATCAAGGCAAAATCATCTGTTTTGGTTCTTAATTTGCTTTCGTCCCTTCCAAAAAATATTATTTATAGTGAGACCTAACCAGTTGTAGGATTGATTGATTGGGGTTTTACGCCGTGTTGGCAATATTTCAGCCATTTTACGGTGATGTAGGTGAGTTGTCACTAAATTTGACCTTCGTAGGGCTCTTAGGATCCTGGCAGTGAAGGTTCTTTATCGCGCCAATGCCTCCGACCGGTACAAATTTCACACTATGGTGTCCATCTTCTGCACTGCCGATGGTGATCTCACGTGACTTTATTTTTTCAACATCAATTCAACAATGGATTCCAGGTAAATACACGTGTAGATAAAAAACATGAAATATATACTAAAAATTATATATATTAAGTCGTCATATATTTTTACTGATTTTGACTACGGATTACTTACGACGGGTGTGACCGGTCAGCAGGGGGTGCTTACTCCTCCTAGGCACCTGGCCCCACCTCTGGTGTTTTCAGTGTTTGCCCTACTCTCTATTCTTTATTCTTTACAATAAGATTTATGAGATTGTGAGATTGACCACTGTTCGTCAACTTCACTTTTGTCGATAATAACAAAACAATAAGCATATATCCCCGTATGAAATTCTGCACAGAAAATAAAATATATTTCTTTTCATTACAATTTCAAAAGAAGTAATTTGCAATGTATTTACATTTAGAACTCACAATTGTTTGCTAATTTTTCAAAGGGCGGAATTTATTCCATTTGAAGACAGTGACCATTTACCTGTAACACCACATCGTCACGAAACTGAACGGTAAAAGGCAACACCGCACCAGGGTCAAGACTGCAGCGGTATTGTGACGTCATTTCCAATATTGATGGAGCAAGGTTAGTCATTTATTCTAAATAGTGCTTATTGTTATCGAATAATGCATTCATGTTAACGTCTTGTTTCGGGAATTATGATATCCTTGATATGAAAATTTTCTTTTGGTAGTTTTGCGTAACAATGAAGAAAATGTTTTATCTGAGGGGAAAAAAACCCCACCAAGTCTTAGTTCCACGCATTTGATGAAGATACTATTTCTGAATAGAGATGGTTGTAAAAATGCCATTACCTGATGATTTACAACGGAATGCAAAATTACTATAAGGTATTCGTAAATGATATTCTAATTAAAAAAGATCAGGTTTGGAATTTTATTTTCAGGAGTAAAATTCTAAAATCCAATAGAATCGATCTCCGTCTAAAATTGTCGTCTACTATCCTTGAGTTGATACGCATTACACAACAGGCAATTTGACAGATAAGTTTTTATCGACTACCAGTTCTCAGCGTTGTTTATTATTATTATTATCATAATTATTATTATTATTATTATTTAAATGAACAATATACTATTAAAATAGGTATATTGTAAAAAAAAAAAAAAAAAAAAAAAAAAAAAAAAAAAAAAAGGGGGGGGGGGGGGAGGGAGGAGGGGGGACAGAAAAGACGAAAACCTTAAGACTTCTTTTAAGAAAATAGATTGCATTTGATGTAATCATATTCCTGATGATAAAAAAAATTGGTTGTTTCATTTTGATTTAATTAATTGACCTCGACCTACTTCAACTGCAACTGAGGTGTCATACATCATTTTTGGTAATTTTTATTTATGCTAAGTGTAAACAGATGTAAAATACTGTCAAGTACTGCAAGTCAAAACTATGTATCTAATTACTACCTCTGTAATTAATTAACAATTTGGTTTTGTTTAAGTGTTTTTTAATGATAGGACTCGGCTTTAAACGGTAAGAATTCGCTTTAAAAAATAAAACGCTAACGAAGAATGGCGTTTCTTGCGTTAGCCGGCTGGCACATGTCGACAGCGTCGTCCCAGGCAACAAAAATGTCTTTATAGGAAATGAATTCTTTAAAATGCAAATGGTTTAATTTGGAAATATGTTAATAAAAGTAAATTCAAGTTTGATGACATTTTGATCTGGTTTAACTTTTTAAAAGTGTTTATGGGTCGCCAATGAATGGCATACATTTTCAGTAAAATGGAGCATTTAAAAATACCAAGGCTGGCGTTCTCTTTTACTAGAAAACAGGTATTTATCAATTTGATAAATAGTGAAATTGACACAAAAAAATTATGGAAATCAAAATGTAAGTATACATTTATTTTTTCATTATATCAATTAGTAGTTTGAAATACATGTATAAAATTATTGTTAGGAAACGACAAACATCACATTGAACCGGAAGTGAACATTGTTATACTACATTACAGCTCCAATAAAATACATAAAATGGTTGAATTTGACAGTTGCCATCGAGCTTGAATGCTGGCCCACTTAACAAAATTCAACCCTTATTTTTGACAATACGATATAATTAAAATTCAAAAACTGACAAGTTCATTGTTCGTGTCTGTGTACGGTAAACTAAATGATGCCATATTTCATACACGTCAGCATGTTCTATATTTATTATCGTTAATAACACGGGCGTCGTCCGTTTCAGCAGTGACCGCGTGTTTCAATATGTAAATATATTTCAAAACAAATGACGTGCAAATTCTGGAACTAAAAAATTCTGTTGACTGTCACGAATGATCCACATCTTTGTAGAAATCAAATTAAAAATAATGTAAACAAACTTGACAACGTAAATAAATCCAGTTTGATAAATGATTCTTTTGAACTTATGGAGATACCTTCTTGTTAAGGAATCCAGTGTACCTACTAGCATGTCAGCTGCATTCATTGTAACACTGTCAACTGTACGTCTCTGCTGAGAATGAACCCAGGGCTACTGGCACAACAGCCCATTGCTCTACCGATCAAACTAAAAGCCAGAGCTAGTAGAAAGGTCACTACCACATTGTCCCAAGCTAGAGGGATCCCGAAGGGACAGCACCTGAGGGATGAAATTCTGGGGGCAATCACCCTCACCTGCTAGAGAACCCATGTTCCAACGTGGGCGCCACTTTGTTACCGGGGTTTTTGTAACAACGAATAACACCGTAACTTTTTTATACAGTTGGTATTGATGACACTGAAAATATGACCTGAAACAAACATACAAAACACATGGCCTAGCAACGTGAAACAAACATACAAAACACATGGCCTAGCAACGTGAAACAAACATACAAAACACATGGCCTAGCAACGTGAAACAAACATACAAAACACATGGCCTAGCAACGTGAAACAAACATACAAAACACATGGCCTAGCAACATGAAACAAACATACAAAACACATGGCCTAGCAACGTGAAACAAACATACACAAAACATGACATAGCAATATGTCTTAACACAACTGACAATTTCCCTGTCTTAACACAACTGACAAGTGCCCTGTCTTAACAGAACTGACAATTTCCCTGTCTTAACACAACTGACAAGTGCCCTGTCTTAACAGAACTGATAAGTCTCCTGTCTTAACAGAACTGACAAGTGCCCTGTCTTAACAGAATTGACAATTTCCCTGTCTTAACAAAACTGACAAGTGCCCTGTCTTAACAGAACTGACAAGTCATCTGTCTTAAAACAGAACTGACAAGTGCTCTGTCTTAACAAAACTGACAAGTGACCTGTCTTAACAGAACTGACAAGTGCCCTGTCTTAACTGAACTGACTAGGAAAACCAAGAAAACCACTTGACCTAAACTTTCAGGCAACCAAACTAATCGCCCATAAACAACTCTAGGAATGAGAATACCAAACCCCCAGTTGCGTAACCCGGGCGCAGTTTACCCCTAAATTCAGCAGAGGTATAAATTTCTAGGTGTAGCGTGATCTTCACTAATATCAAGTGTGAAATCATTTTGGAATTGAAAGATATATTATAGAAGTTTAAATTAATGAAAATGGGATGAAAACTTATGGCACAAAATTGAGAAATGATTGAAGAATTTACCATGGTATGCGTGTGTTTGAAATGAAGAGTGTAATTTACTGAAGATTGCTGGGTGTTGTAAAAAAAAAAAGTACAAATATGACCTACAAAAGCCACAGTACCCTATATAATTTTTGTAGTTTTTTTTTATTAGCACTTGGAATGAACTTCCATATGTTGGCGGTCATTTGCTTAAAATTGATAGAGTGAATTAGTAATAGGGCAAAGGGTTAGTATTGGGGTCTATGGGAAATAAATTGATGCTTTTTTTCCACTCATAAGAGACAATCTATGGAAAGCCTTACTTGGCATAATGTTGATTACGTAAACTTTATGGAAAACAAGTAGTTTTAATTCATAATTTCAAAAATATTTTATTTACTTATTTGAATTAGGATTTCAGAATTCTATATATATAAATTATAATGATACTTTTTTCAATGAATATACATTGTATCACGTTTTCTGAAGTTTTCATAACGTTCTCTACAAGTTTCAACGGACAAATAACATACATGTACTTATTAATTACAGATAACATAATTAATACAATTACAAGTATCTCGATGAAATGTCAATATTACAAATAATTAGTACTTAATTACTGGTCTCTGAACGCTACGGTTGATGTTTCTGATGATTCGTCAGTAGATGTTAGCATCTGGGCTACCTTCTCTTCTGGACTTAATCTTCTCCGATGGAAACAAAAATAAACATATTGGACATTATTGTACAATATGAACCTCCTCCCTCTTTGATGTGTTAAAACATATTTAAAAAAATGAACAACGGAAACACACAGGACCATGATAAAGTCCAAAATTTGGCCACAGTTAGACACACACACAGACACAGACAGACAGACAGAGAGAGAGAGAGAGAGAGAGAGAGAGAGAGAGAGAGAGAGAGAGAGAGAGAGAGAGAGAGAGAGAGAGAGAGAGAGAGAGAGAGAGAGACAGACAGACAGACAGACAGACAGACAGACACAGAGAGACAAAGAGAGACAGACACACACAAACACACACACACAAACAGACACACAGAGAGAGAGAGACAGAGAGAGAGGCAGAGAGAGCGACATCAATTCTTCGTGTAATATAAAATAACCATGAGCTTTGTAATTAAGAAAGCTGAATACCAGGTTAAAACATGATCTGAGTTATAGTATTCAATACCAGGTTAAAACATGATCTGAGTTATAGTATTCAATACCAGGTTAAAACATGATCTGTGCTATACGTATTCAATACCAGGTTAAAACATGATCTGTGCTATACGTATTCAATACCAGGTTAAAACATGATCTGTGCTATACGTATTCAATACCAGGTTAAAACATGATCTGAGTTATAGTATTCAATACCAGGTTAAAACATGATCTGAGTTATAGTATTCAATACCAGGTTAAAACATGATCTGAGCTATACGTATTCAATACCAGGTTAAAGCATGATCTGAGCTATACGTATTCAATACCAGGTTAAAACATGATCTGAGCTATACGTATTCAATACCAGGTTAAAACATGATCTAAGTTATAGTATTCAATACCAGGTTAAAACATGATCTGTGCTATACGTATTCAATACCAGGTTAAAACATGATCTGTGCTATACGTATTCAATACCAGGTTAAAACATGATCTGAGTTATACGAATTCAATACCAGGTTAAAACATGATCTGTGCTATACGTATTCAATACCAGGTTAAAACATGATCTGAGCTATACGTATTCAATACCAGGTTAAAACATGATCTGAGTTATAGTATTCAATACCAGGTTAAAACATGATCTGTGCTATACGTATTCAATACCAGGTTAAAACATGATCTGAGTTATAGTATTCAATACCAGGTTAAAACATGATCTGTGCTATACGAATTCAATACCAGGTTAAAGCATGATCTGTGCTATACGTATTCAATACCAGGTTAAAACATGATCTGAGTTATAGTATTCAATACCAGGTTAAAACATGATCTGAGTTATAGTATTCAATACCAGGTTAAAACATGATCTGAGTTATAGTATTCAATACCAGGTTAAAACATGATCTGTGCTATACGTATTCAATACCAGGTTAAAACATGATCTGAGCTATACGTATTCAATACCAGGTTAAAACATGATCTGAGTTATAGTATTCAATACCAGGTTAAAACATGATCTGAGTTATAGTATTCAATACCAGGTTAAAACATGATCTGTGCTATACGTATTCAATACCAGGTTAAAACATGATCTGAGTTATACGAATTCAATACCAGGTTAAAACATGATCTGTGCTATACGTATTCAATACCAGGTTAAAACATGATCTGAGCTATACGTATTCAATACCAGGTTAAAACATGATCTGAGCTATACGTATTCAATACCAGGTTAAAACATGATCTGAGCTATACGTATTCAATACCAGGTTAAAACATGATCTGAGCTATACGTATTCAATACCAGGTTAAAACATGATCTGAGTTATACGAATTCAATACCAGGTTAAAACATGATCTGTGCTATACGTATTCAATACCAGGTTAAAACATGATCTGTGCTATACGTATTCAATACCAGGTTAAAACATGATCTGAGTTATAGTATTCAATACCAGGTTAAAACATGATCTGTGCTATACGTATTCAATACCAGGTTAAAACATGATCTGTGCTATACGTATTCAATACCAGGTTAAAACATGATCTGTGCTATACGTATTCAATACCAGGTTAAAACATGATCTGAGTTATAGTATTCAATACCAGGTTAAAACATGATCTGAGTTATAGTATTCAATACCAGGTTAAAACATGATCTGAGCTATACGTATTCAATACCAGGTTAAAACATGATCTGTGCTATACGTATTCAATACCAGGTTAAAACATGATCTGAGCTATACGTACTCTAATATTCAATATATCTTCACTATATGGCCATATTGGCGCCACCTTAGACACTGAACTCCTGACCAAAGAGCAATTGATTAAAAATAAATGGTAAAATACTTCATGGACATCATAACCATGCATTTAGTTTTTCTTCTACATGTGTGTGTGTGGGGGGGGGTGTTTTGAAAATCTGGCATATTTTTTTCAGTTTTGGTCCCACCCATGAGGCCCTATGGGAGCTATGATCATAAATTTCATAATTTACATTCCTCTTACCTTAGAGAATTATTACAATAAAAATTGTAAAAGTTGGGTTTGTAGTTTTCCAGATGATAAAAATGTAAAATTGTTAACGGACAACTCACGAAGACGGACGACGATCAACGACAATTGGTCAACTCAGTGACCCAGGTGACCTAATTTAGATAAAGGACTCATTTGACAAACAACACGACCAAGTAGATAAATCCTAGAGAAGACCCATCCCTTCCTCAGGATTACAAATAAAACTAAAAGGCGGGCGAACACGGACCTCACCAAATGTGGAATCAGATGTCCAGGAGGAGTGAGCATCCCCTGTTGACCGGTCACACCCGCCGTGAGCCCGATAAGTCGTACGTTAAATTAAACAAATAAAATTTGCTTGAATTTCTGTTTTGGACATTGGGCTACGAAGAGTCTGGATATATATATATAAGACTTTAACAGGCAATTTAGTTTGATTGATGCCTATCCTTGACTGTTGGTTGTTGTATATTGATGTACATGGAATTCTTGATGCAACTTTTATGCTAATCCAGTCAGCTGAGAAGTGAAAATGCCAGTGACATTTCACAGAGTATAGAGCAAAAGTTGGTATTTCCCATTCATTTCAATATGCAAATATCATCAAGGTCAACTGTTCGGACTTCAAGATGATATGCAGATTGAAACAGCTAGAATAACAGCAGATATAAGATACAAATTATCTGGGGGGTTTTATGGAACACTCTCAACATCGTCCCCATAAATCAACAGGATTATTCTACTTGCATGAGAGTATCTGGAGTTTAAGATGACAGGCCAAAGCAACTTCATTTAAGAAATAAATTTCATTTTGGAAAATATATGAGGGTATGAACTTCATCCCGGCCTACTTTATGAAGTTTATTTCTTTGCATTTTACTTTCATTTCCGTTGGAAGTCTCAATCACTATAGTATACGTACGATATTTGTATTCATACATGTATTGTTTACAACTGCAATACATTCACGAGGAAATGGCTATTATTACAATTTGTGGAGATATTAAAGATAAAAACATTGGAAATGTAAATATATATAATATATATAGATGTGGCTTCTTACAGCCGTAAGACTTCAGCACACACACACACACACACACACACACACACACACACACAAACAAACAAACAAACAAATTTTAAAAAAAAAATAATAAAAATAAAATAAACAAAAATAAACAAAAACAAATTTTAAAAAAAGACTTCCATGTAATGAAAGTTTTTTGAAAGGAAAGTTAATTATCTTATGCGCGTGAAATATTAATATAACTCTGTCCACCAAATAATACTGTACAGCTCCGGTAATTTGTACAAGCTCGGGTAAACTGAACATGTTACCTTGTCCGTCCGTCGTGCCGTCCGTCCGTCGTGCTGTCTGTCTGTCTGTCGCACTTACTCAAACTCCTCTTTTTCATATTTTAAGCAGTAAACAATTCATATTTTGGAATATGATAGGTGGTGTCCTGTAGATTTTCAATAAGGTTTTGGAACTTTCCAAATGAGGGTACAAAACGGCGTTTTTCTACAAAAACCTGGTTTCTAGAACTCTACTTATATTTTACGCAGTAGCCAAATCATGTTTTGGAAGATGATTGGCGGTGTCCTGTAGATGTACATTAATTAACCTTTTGGAATTTATTGTTCACCTTGAGGGGCAAATGGGGTGGGAAAAGGACGAACAAAACCTGGTGCTCAGTGCACTGTGTCATGTTCAACAAGAAGATAGGGTTAGGGTTAGCTTAAAGAGTTGGAATCTCAACCATTTTAAAGATATTTGAACATTCAAACAATGATGGCGGTTAGAATGACCAGGGGCACATCAGAATACTCAATACATTTTGATGCACATATTTGCAGTAGGAATATATATGGTTTAGGGGACATCACCTCAACTATTTTAGATATATTTTAACACTTATGAATGGGGTTTGGGATGACCCCAGGGCACTTGCCCACAAAATACTCAATGCATCTTGTCATATGCAGCAAGAATATATATGGTATAGAGTATATTTAAAGGCAGACACTTGTGTAAGGGTATTACTGTCTTATGATGCCGAAATTTATGAATGCTATAAAATTTATTACCCATTCCTAGCTCGCTTGTAGTGAATTGATGGTTATGAGTGGGTTCACTTTTCTTACGTTGAAACAAACGTAAAACCATTGGTTGAAACGAATTTTATAATTATTAGTATTTCAATAACGGATATCATATTTCAGATTGACGGGGTTTTATTTTGATGTCTTACAATTTTTCCTGATTCGGTTCCACGTTTATCAAATTGGATGCATTGCTTTCTTCTTCTTCATCACAAATAACTATTCGGTACAGGTAAAGATGATTGCAACGTACTGGCACTCAATCATCATTTTGAATATGCTCAACATAAGCTTCTATTATGTCATGTTCAATGAACCATGACAATTTTAAGCCAATAGGGTCCAATTTCATGTTTCTACGCCACTGTTGTGCGTTTTTATTTCGTTTCTCCACATTTCGTTTATTCAAATATTTTGACCAATGATAATTGAAATTAAATGAGTAATGAAATATTGACTGCATACAGAACACGACTAAGACACATTCTGGGGGTGCAGATTTCTGAGTTGTACATTTGCATTCATCTCTCTTCCGGTCCGTGTACGAATTGTCTTTTTGTGTGAGATCTTGATAGATAGTAACTTGGACCATGGGATGTTTTTCAGATACTGTATATTACTTTTATTTCGCGAGACCTTATTTTCGCGATGGTACAAATACAGATTACAAAACAATGTACATGCATTAGATTCGCGAAATTTAGATGTCGTAAATAAATGCATAATTTACTGCCTATCTTCTATATCATAAAATTTATTCACGAGAAATAGATTTTAGCGATTGACTGGTCTCGCAAAATTACGCGTAATGGTGTCCTTGCGAATAAAATGTGGTTTACGGTATAGCATGAAATATCGGTTGACAGTCATATAACTGCTTGGGCCTACAAGCGCTAGGAAGATTTACCACAATCTAATACTCACACAAATACCGCTTTGAATTTTACTACAGGAAAAATGCGGACGAGTGTCATTTTAAGCATTTAACAAAAATTGATAACTTACATGTTATGAACATGCACTTTCTGTTGTGACGAATCCCTCCTTATAATGAAGATGAATAATTTCTGTTTGTCATACATCTTTCTTATTTTTTTTATTACAAAGTGATCGATTTAATCAATTTACTTCAGACTGAGATGAGCAATATGAAGCACTAAACATGTATCAACTGTATGCATTATTTCAAGCACTTAATTGTTTGTGTTTACTCATGTGACTTGAGTTATGCAGATCACGGATTAATGTGTTTGGAAGGGAATCCATGTTTGTAGAATTTGATCCTAATCACTCCATCGTTGTACTGCAATAAAGAATGGATAAAGAATGTTGAACACTTTGATTCCGCGGATTTTTATAAGAGAAAGGGTTTTATTCCCGTCACATTCATTTTATACATCAATGAAGACTTGGCAATAAGATGAACACGATAACTCTAAATATAGATATGTCAATCAATGGAAGTTCTCAGGAAGAAAAGGAATTGGTAATGTCGTTTTATACACAAATCTGACTTCTACACGTGAAATAAGAGACAGCCAATGATTTATAATCTTATCTTTACTTTCAATCACTCTCATTTAATCAGTGCTTGAATTCATTAGCATTTCAAACAGTACATCAGTTTTAAATGCGGACACTGTATTTGGGCAGTATATATATTCTAATTAGCATGATTTGAGGTTCCGTTATCCTCTGAAATGATTAAGTAATTGAATATAATTGATCAAAAATTAATTTTTATCTACAACAAAAAAATCACTTGTGAACTGTAAGATGATATATAATTTTCCGCATTTAAAAGTACCATCCTGCCAGAACACTGATTGATTGTTGGTTTCCGCCACATTCAACAATATTTCAGTTATCTGGTGGCGTCCAGTTCTTTATTGGTGGAGGAGAGAACCCAGATACAATGTACCCGAGAAGAGATCACCGACCTTCCGAAAGTAAACTGCCAAACTTTCTCACATATATCGGTGCGATCGAGAATCAAACCCGCGCCGACTAGGGGTGAGGAGCCTTGTGACTTTGAGCGCGATGCTCTAACTCGGCCACGGAGGCCCGCCTGCCAGAACTATATAAAAATTATATACGACAGTTTTCATTTCGCGCTTTTGGCGTACCGTTAAAATGTAGAGAAAATAAAAATAGAGCTGTTTACTGTGCAAGTCCACTGGAAGCACGACATTTAAAATAAACAAATTCACCGAGAGCGACTGTGCACTACAAATGTGCTTTTATACGTGTATACCAACAGTCGCGGATCCAAGTTTTTTATTATTTATTTATTTACTTAATAAAAATACGTCCAACAACACTAAGACACATGTGGCTTATTTTGTCAGAGCTCATAATTTCATGTGGTCTTGCCCCCCCCCCCGGGCCTCACCAGTGCTTCTTTCTCGACCCATTGGAGGCCTCAAGAAAGCCCCAAGAACCCAGTCGTTTACTGCGGGAACACATCGACCCATTCTGTTCGGAACTATCTGAGTCTGCTACTAGTAACAAGTCACATGATAAGTCCACTGAGAGAAATAACACCACTTACTGACCTAATATCAAGGAAGGAAGAATCCTTCATTTTAAAAGTATGTCAATACTCTTCTAATTTAGTGAGTTCATTTCAAAGCTTATAAAGTTATTAACATTAACATCCTAAGGAAATCTTATCAGTAATTAACATTCCCATTCTTGGAAAATCTTATCAATTTTATATCGAATCTTCTCATTTGGTTAATGAAATTATGACAAAGGAGAAATGAATGATTACAATCTGTCTTTGCTTTTAATCACCCTCATTTCATTTGAGCCTGAATTTACTATGATTTAAACAACCCAACTATCGTAAATCTGTTGACAAAGCAATCGGACGCTGGGGTAGCTGGAGGTTCCAACTACTACATATATATTGAGGCAACTATAGAGTATCGCCCTGTCAAAACTGGAGGTTCCAACAAACTCAATGTACATAGCAATTAGATTCAACCAACTTAACAGGATTTTTCTCCTCACCACAAGTAAATGAATTGTTTTAGGAGATGAATTTCAGTAATAACTACAGTATCAACATTTACTGCATTCAATAACGGAATGTTACAATGTCCTCTACAGTGATTTTTAAAAAAAATATTACGTAGCTTGAAAAGAATAGTAGTTTATGTTCAATTGGAATAATAGACAAAGTGAAAAAATACGTCTATCAGAAAAAACATCATTGTTTACACATTTCACTGACAATTTACGCACGAAACTAATTTGCAAAATTTCAAATAATTCACCGCTGTTCGTGATGCAGTATGTTTTCCAAATTTTTTTTCGTGATAGGCATCATAAAACATCTTAGTCGTGATTGTTAAAAAGTAATCCTTTGTATATATAAAAACATGTACATTCATTAAAAACAAACACGTGTAACTAAATCCACGAAATGAACACCGTGTACTACTTGATCAAACCTCAAATCTCTCTTTAGTTTTGAGAAGTTTGAGATTATCCTTCTCATTTTGAAATAATATTAAATCATACAAAATAGTTGATAGTTTCACAGTGCCGATAGCTAAACCTTCACTAGCGTGATAGCTAAACCTTCACAGTGCTAATAGCTAAACCTTCACAAGCCTGATAGCTAAACATTCACAAGCCTGATAGCTAAACCTTCACAGTGCTAATAGCTAAACCTTCACAAGCCTGATAGCTAAACCTTCACAGTGCTAATAGCTAAACCTTCACAAGCCTGATAGCTAAACCTTCACAAGCCTGATAGCTAAACATTCACAAGCCTGATAGCTAAACCTTCACAGTGCTAATAGCTAAACCTTCACAGTGCTAATAGCTAAACCTTCACAAGCCTGATAGCTAAACCTTCACAAGCCTGATAGCTAAACCTTCACAGTGCTAATAGCTAAACCTTCACAGTGCCTGATAGCTAAACCTTCACAGTGCCGATAGCTAAACCTTCACAGTGCCTGATAGCTAAACCTTCACAAGCCTGATAGCTAAACCTTCACAAGCCTGATAGCTAAACCTTCACAAGCCTGATAGCTAAACCTTCACAGTGCCTGATAGCTAAACCTTCACAAGCCTGATAGCTAAACCTTCACAGTGCCGATAGCTAAACCTTCACAAGCCTGATAGCTAAACCTTCACAGTGCCTGATAGCTAAACCTTCACTAGCGTGATAGCTAAACCTTCACAAGCCTGATAGCTAAACCTTCACAAGCCTGATAGCTGAACTTTCACAGTGCCGATAGCTAAACCTTCACAGTGCCGATAGCTAAACCTTTACAAGGCTGAAAAGTAAGCCCTTCATACCAGTCTTAATCATACTGATAACAATATGTCTTCGTCATAGTTTTAAGGGTTTGGTGAAAATGTTCAAGTGCCCCCCCCCCCCCCCCTCCCGGGCCAAGACTTTGGATGATATACAGTAGACTTGTTCTGTCTGACACCTACCTCATGTATGGCCGACTGAAACACCCCGATATAAAATTCGAACCTTGATCTGACTGAGTAGCATTAGACCCTCCTACATGACTGAAAAACTTGGTGAGGGTCGTTGCTATGGTTTTTGCTTTAATATTCCTGTACAGCTTCCGGGTCAGGGTTAATATAGCTCAGGAAATCTAGTGGACATGCTGGTTCCCTGACCTAGTTTAAGGCAAAGATCCAACACAATATATCAACACACGACTAAAAGGTCATTCAAAAGCTGGACTGGTTTGGAGAGGGTAGGTAGAATTTTCTGATTAGGTTTACATACTTGTATGCATCATCTGGTAACATGAAACGACTTGTAAAATTCAGAAACATCCTTTCTTGTCTTAGGTCAATAAAAATGAGTTAAATTCTATTACAAGTCTTAATGTCACCTAAATGACTTGCCATAGGTGTGTCGTGGGCCAAACCCGTGATGTCCCTACGATATATCACTAAGATCACTATCTGGTGAACGACCCACCACACGTCATCCGGGGTGCGCCAGGTGATTGCCTTTTCACATAAAGATCCCGTCTTTAGTGTAGAAGCACTCTCCGATTTTGGCGGCCTCCTCAGGTAGAAGCGCCCTCTTACTAATTTGGTCAATATCAGGGTTCTTATTTTGCTTTGGCAATAACAGTTCTTTGTTGAATGTCCCCTTGCTCTGGTTTAACTGCAAACTGAGCCCATCATCATCACTGGTTTTCAGTGGCAACTCACCGTTATATGACTGTCTTTTTATGTTATGCAGAACCACTGTGAGGTGGTGACTGGGGACTCGATTGAATCTCTGAAGCACTCTTTTATCTAAGTTTGAACTTTCCAATAAACTATTATTTTGGGCTTTTGCTAAGAATTTTTTCTTATGAGAAAGAGTGCAAGTATCTGAAATAACTGTGGCTTCCTCAGGAGTCCTCACAGTGTCATCTTCTAAATCTGTTCTCAAATCAAATCCGTACACTCTTCTACTGGGATGTGTTGACGAAAGTTCCTGATATTGTCAGTTATTCTATTAGATCTCAGCCATTCTGAATTTTTGTCTGTACACTTTGGCATTTAAGATCGCGACCTAGACCTTTGTCATAATCTGACTTCTCAGCTATGGCCAGCGCTGAGTATGCATCAGCCGCTTTGCCAATCAACACAATTTGTAACATAGTGGACCAAACATGCTGTGACCATTTTTTCTGCGACTTTCTCAAGTGGAGGAAAATATTTAACTTCTGATTTTTCTTGAAATTTTAGAACTAATCGGATACTTTTAGCGACATCAAATTCAGTTCCGACAGGTAAATTTTTATATTTGTGCTGCAATTCTAATTTTTCTACCTCAAATTGCATTTCTTTCTCTCTCTCTCTCTCTCTCTCTCTCTCTCTCTCTCTCTCTCTCTCTCTCTCTCTCTCTCTCTCTCTGCTCTTTCATCTTCTAGTTTAATTGTTTTCTCTTTCTAATTTTAACTTTTCGAATTTCAACTGAGATTCAAATTGTGTCATTTTCGCAGGTTCATTATTTTTCTGGAAAATCATGTTTCAAAAATATCTTCTTGGCCGAGTAGTTAAAACATTGTGCTCAAAATCACGAGGCCTCTCACCTCTAGTTGGTGCGGGTTCAAATCCCGCTCGCGCCGATATATGTGAAAAAGTTTGGCAGTTTGCTTTCGGAAGGTCGGTGGTCTCTTCCCGGATACATTGTATCTGGGTTCTCTCCTCCACCTACAAAAACTGGACGCCACTAGATAACTGAAAAATTGATGAGTGTGGCGGAAAACATCAATCAACCAATCAATCACATTGTCAATAACTAATCAATCACAGTGCCAATAGCAAACTCTTCAGTGACAATATCAAAACCTTCATAGAGTCAATAGCTAAACCTTCATAGAGTCAATAGCTAAACCTTCATAGAGTCAATAGCTAAACCTTCATAGAGTCAATAGCTAAACCTTCATAGAGTCAATAGCTAAACCTTCAGAGTGTCAATAGCTAAACCTTCATAGTGCCAATAGTTAAACCTTCAAAGTATCAATAGCTAAACCTTCATAGAGTCAATAGCTAAACCTTCATAGAGCCAATAGTTAAACCTTCAGAGTGTCAATAGCTAAACCTTCATAGAGTCAATAGCTAAACCTTCATAGAGTCAATAGCTAAACCTTCATAGAGACCAATAGCTAAACCTTCATAGAGTCAATAGCTAAACCTTCATAGTGCCAATAGCTAAACCTTCAGAGTGTCAATAGCTAAACCTTCATAGTGTCAATAGTTAAACCTTCATAGTGTCAATAGCTAAACCTTCAGAGTGTCAATAGCTAAACCTTCATAGAGTCAATAGTTAAACCTTCATAGTGTCAATAGTTAAACCTTCATAGTGTCAATAGCTAAACCTTCAGAGTGTCAATAGCTAAACCTTCAGAGTGTCAATCGCTAAACCTTCATAGAGTCAATAGCTAAACCTTCATAGAGTCAATAGTTAAACCTTCATAGTGTCAATAGTTAAACCTTCATAGAGTCAATCGCTAAACCTTCATAGAGTCAATAGTTAAACCTTCATAGTGTCAATAGCTAAACCTTCATAGAGTCAATAGCTAAACCTTCATAGAGTCAATAGCTAAACCTTCATAGAGTCAATAGCTAAACCTTCATAGAGTCAATAGCTAAACCTTCATAGTGCCAATAGCTAAACCTTCAGAGTGTCAATAGCTAAACCTTCATAGTGTCAATAGTTAAACCTTCATAGTGTCAATAGCTACACCTTCAGAGTGTCAATAGCTAAACCTTCATAGAGTCAATCGCTAAACCTTCATAGAGTCAATAGCTAAACCTTCATAGAGTCAATAGCTAAACCTTCATAGAGTCAATAGCTAAACCTTCATAGAGTCAATAGCTAAACCTTCAGAGTGTCAATAGTTAAACCTTCATAATGTCAATAGCTAAACCTTCATAGAGTCAATAGTTAAACCTTCATAGTGTCAATAGTTAAACCTTCATAGAGTCAATCGCTAAACCTTCATAGAGTCAATAGCTAAACCTTCATAGAGTCAATAGTTAAACCTTCATAGTGTCAATAGTTAAACCTTCATAGAGTCAATCGCTAAACCTTCATAGAGTCAATAGTTAAACCTTCATAGTGTCAATAGTTAAACCTTCATAGTGTAAATAGCTACACCTTCAGAGTGTCAATAGCTAAACCTTCATAGAGTCAATAGCTAAACCTTCAGAGTGTCAATAGCTAAACCTTCATAGAGTCAATAGCTAAACCTTCATAGAGTCAATAGCTAAACCTTCATAGAGTCAATAGCTAAACCTTCATAGAGTCAATAGCTAAACCTTCATAGAGTCAATAGCTAAACCTTCATAGTGTCAATAGCTAAACCTTCAGAGTGTCAATAGCTAAACCTTCATAGAGTCAATAGTTAAACCTTCACAGAGTCAATAGCTAAACCTTCATAGAGTCAATAGCTAAACCTTCACAGAGTCAATAGCTACACCTTCAAAGTGTCAATAGCTAAACCTTCATAGAGTCAATAGTTAAACCTTCATTGAGTCAATAGCTAAACCTTCATAGAGCCAATAGCTAAACCTTCATAGAGTCAATAGCTAAACCTTCATAGAATCAATAGCTAAACCTTCATAGAGTCAATAGCTAAACCTTCAGAGTGTCAATAGTTAAACCTTCATAGAGTCAATAGCTAAACCTTTATAGAGTCAATAGCTAAACCTTCATAGAGTCAATAGCTAAACCTTCATAGTGCCAATAGTTAAACCTTCAGAGTGTCAATAGCTAAACCTTCATAGAGTCAATAGCTAAACCTTCATAGAGTCAATAGCTAAACCTTCAAAGTATCAATAGCTAAACCTTCATAGAGACCAATAGCTAAACCTTCATAGTGTCAATAGCTAAACCTTCATAGAGTCAATAGTTAAACCTTCATAGTGTCAATAGCTAAACCTTCATAGAGTCAATAGCTAAACCTTCATAGAGCCAATAGCTAAACCTTCATAGAGTCAATAGCTAAACCTTCATAGAATCAATAGCTAAACCTTCATAGAGTCAATAGTTAAACCTTCATAGTGTCAATAGCTAAACCTTCATAGAGACCAATAGCTAAACCTTCATAGAGTCAATAGCTACACCTTCATAGAGTCAATAGCTAAACCTTCATAGAGTCAATAGCTAAACCTTCATAGAGTCAATAGCTAAACCTTCATAGAGTCAATAGCTAAACCTTCATAGAGTCAATAGCTAAACCTTCATAGAGTCAATAGCTAAACCTTCATAGTGTCAATAGCTAAACCTTCAGAGTGTCAATAGCTAAACCTTCATAGAGACCAATAGCTAAACCTTCAGAGTGTCAATAGCTAAACCTTCATAGAGTCAATAGCTAAACCTTCATAGAGTCAATAGCTAAACCTTCATAGAGTCAATAGCTAAACCTTCATAGAGCCAATAGCTAAACCTTCATAGAGTCAATAGTTAAACCTTCATAGTGTCAATAGTTAAACCTTCATAGAGTCAATAGCTAAACCTTCATAGAGCCAATAGCTAAACCTTCATAGTGCCAATAGCTAAACCTTCATAGTGCCAATAGCTAAACCTTCATAGAGTCAATAGCTAAACCTTCATAGAGCCAATAGCTAAACCTTCATCGTGCCAATAGCTAAACCTTCATAGAGTCAATAGCTAAACCTTCAAAGTATCAATAGCTAAACCTTCATAGAGACCAATAGCTAAACCTTCATAGTGTCAATAGCTAAACCTTTATAGAGTCAATAGCTAAACCTTCATAGAGTCAATAGCTAAACCTTCATAGAGTCAATAGCTAAACCTTCATAGTGTCAATAGCTAAACTTTCATAGAGTCAATAGTTAAACCTTCAGAGTGTCAATAGCTAAACCTTCATAGAGTCAATAGCTAAACCTTCATAGTGTCAATAGCTAAACCTTCATAGAGACCAATAGCTAAACCTTCAGAGTGTCAATAGCTAAACCTTCATAGAACCAATAGCTAAACCTTCATAGTGCCAATAGCTAAACCTTCATAGAGTCAATAGCTAAACCTTCATAGAGACCAATAGCTAAACCTTCAGAGTGTCAATAGCAAAACCTTCATAGAGACCAATAGCTAAACCTTCATAGTGTCAATAGCTAAACCTTCAGAGTGTCAATAGCTAAACCTCCATAGTGTCAATAGCTAAACCTTCAGAGTGTCAATAGCTAAACCTTCATAGAGTCAATAGTTAAACCTTCATAGAGACCAATAGCTAAACCTTCAGAGTGCCAATAGCTAAACCTTCATAGAGTCAATAGCTAAACCTTCATAGAGTCAATAGCTAAACCTTCATAGTGTCAATAGCTAAACCTTCATAGAGTCAATAGCTAAACCTTCATAGAGTCAATAGCTAAACCTTCATAGAGACCAATAGCTAAACCTTCATAGTGTCAATAGCTAAACCTTCATAGAGTCAATAGCTAAACCTTCATAGAGTCAATAGCTAAACCTTCATAGTGTCAATAGCTAAACCTTCATAGTGTCAATAGCTAAACCTTCATAGAGTCAATAGCTAAACCTTCATAGAGTCAATAGCTAAACCTTCATAGAGTCAATAGCTAAACCTTCATAGAGTCAATAGCTAAACCTTCAGAGTGTCAATAGCTAAACCTTCATAGAGTCAATAGCTAAACCTTCATAGAGTCAATAGCTAAACCTTCATAGTGT
This sequence comes from Ostrea denselamellosa, assembly GCA_024699665.1. NCBI lineage: Eukaryota > Metazoa > Mollusca > Bivalvia > Ostreida > Ostreidae > Ostrea > Ostrea denselamellosa. The sequence goes on from JAMZEH010000039.1 coordinate 506,216, forward strand.
CAATAGCTAAACCTTCATAGAGTCAATAGCTAAACCTTCATAGAGTCAATAGCTAAACCTTCATAGAGTCAATAGCTAAACCTTCATAGAGACCAATAGCTAAACCTTCATAGTGTCAATAGCTAAACCTTCATAGTGTCAATAGCTAAACCTTCATAGTGTCAATAGCTAAACCTTCATAGAGTCAATAGCTAAACCTTCAAAGTATCAATACCTAAACCTTCATAGAGACCAATAGCTAAACCTTCAGAGTGTCAATAGCTAAACTTTCATAGAGTCAATAGCTAAACCTTCATAGAGTCAATAGCTAAACCTTCATAGAGTCAATAGCTAAACCTTCATAGTGTCAATAGCTAAACCTTCATAGAGACCAATAGCTAAACCTTCAGAGTGTCAATAGCTAAACCTTCATAGAGTCAATAGCTAAACCTTCATAGAGTCAATAGCTAAACCTTCATAGTGTCAATAGCTACACCTTCAGAGTGTCAATAGCTAAACCTTCATAGAGTCAATAGCTAAACCTTCAGAGTGTCAATAGCTAAACCTTCATAGTGTCAATAGCTAAACCTTCATAGAGTCAATAGCTAAACCTTCATAGAGTCAATAGTTAAACCTTCATAAAGTCAATAGCTAAACCTTCATAGAGTCAATAGCTAAACCTTCATAGAGTCAATAGCTAAACCTTCAGAGTGTCAATAGCTAAACCTTCAGAGTGTCAATAGCTAAACCTTCAGAGTGTCAATAGCTAAACCTTCATAGTGTCAATAGCTAAACCTTCATAGAGTCAATAGCTAAACCTTCATAGAGTCAATAGTTAAACCTTCATAGAGTCAATAGCTAAACCTTCATAGAGTCAATAGCTAAACCTTCATAGAGTCAATAGTTAAACCTTCATAGAGTCAATAGTTAAACCTTCATAGAGTCAATAGTTAAACCTTCATAGAGTCAATAGCTAAACCTTCATAGAGTCAATAGCTAAACCTTCATAGAGTCAATAGCTAAACCTTCAGAGTGTCAATAGTTAAACCTTCAGAGTGTCAATAGCTAAACATTCATAGAGTCAATAGTTAAACCTTCATAGAGTAGCTAAACCTTCATAGAGACCAATAGCTAAACCTTCAGAGTGTCAATAGCTAAACCTTCATAGAGTCAATAGCTAAACCTTCATAGAGTCAATAGCTAAACCTTCATAGTGTCAATAGCTAAACCTTCATAGAGTCAATAGCTAAACCTTCATAGAGTCAATAGCTAAACCTTCATAGAGTCAATAGCTAAACCTTCATAGAGACCAATAGCTAAACCTTCATAGTGTCAATAGCTAAACCTTCATAGTGTCAATAGCTAAACCTTCATAGTGTCAATAGCTAAACCTTCATAGAGTCAATAGCTAAACCTTCAAAGTATCAATAGCTAAACCTTCATGGAGACCAATAGCTAAACCTTCAGAGTGTCAATAGCTAAACTTTCATAGAGTCAATAGCTAAACCTTCATAGAGTCAATAGCTAAACCTTCAGAGTGTCAATAGCTAAACCTTCATAGAGTCAATAGTTAAACCTTCATAGAGTCAATAGCTAAACCTTCATAGAGTCAATAGCTAAACCTTCATAGAGTCAATAGCTAAACCTTCAGAGTGTCAATAGTTAAACCTTCAGAGTGTCAATAGCTAAACCTTCATAGAGTCAATAGCTAAACCTTCATAGAGTAGCTAAACCTTCATAGAGACCAATAGCTAAACCTTCAGAGTGTCAATAGCTAAACCTTCATAGAGTCAATAGCTAAACCTTCAGAGTGTCAATAGCTAAACCTTCATAGAGTCAATAGCTAAACCTTCATAGAGTCAATAGTTAAACCTTCATAGAGTCAATAGCTAAACCTTCATAGAGACCAATAGCTAAACCTTCAGAGTGTCAATAGCTAAACCTTCATAGAGTCAATAGCTAAACCTTCAGAGTGTCAATAGCTAAACCTTCATAGAGACCAATAGCTAAACCTTCAGAGTGTCAATAGCTAAACCTTCATAGAGTCAATAGCTAAACCTTCAGAGTGTCAATAGCTAAACCTTCATAGAGTCAATAGCTAAACCTTCATAGAGTCAATAGCTAAACCTTCATAGAGTCAATAGCTAAACCTTCATAGAGACCAATAGCTAAACCTTCAGAGTGTCAATAGCTAAACCTTCATAGAGTCAATAGCTAAACCTTCATAGTGTCAATAGCTAAACCTTCATAGAGTCAATCGCTAAACCTTCATAGAGTCAATAGCTAAACCTTCATAAAGTCAATAGCTAAACCTTCATAGAGTCAATAGCTAAACCTTCATAGAGTCAATAGCTAAACCTTCATAGAGTCAATAGCTAAACCTTCATAGAGTCAATAGCTAAACCTTCAGAGTGTCAATAGCTAAACCTTCATAGAGTCAATAGCTAAACCTTCAGAGTGTCAATAGCTAAACCTTCATAGAGTCAATAGCTAAACCTTCATAGTGTCAATAGTTAAACCTTCATAGTGTCAATAGTTAAACCTTCATAGAGTCAATAGCTAAACCTTCATAGAGTCAATAGCTAAACCTTCATAGTGTCAATAGCTAAACCTTCATAGAGTCAATAGCTAAACCTTCATAGAGTCAATAGCTAAACCTTCATAGTGTCAATAGTTAAACCTTCATAGTGTCAATAGTTAAACCTTCATAGAGTCAATAGCTAAACCTTCATAGAGTCAATAGCTAAACCTTCATAGAGTCAATAGCTAAACCTTCATAGAGTCAATAGCTAAACCTTCATAGTGTCAATAGCTAAACCTTCATAGAGTCAATAGCTAAACCTTCATAGAGTCAATAGCTAAACCTTCAGAGTGTCAATAGCTAAACCTTCATAGAGTCAATAGCTAAACCTTCAGAGTGTCAATAGCTAAACCTTCAGAGTGTCAATAGCTAAACCTTCATAGTGTCAATAGCTAAACCTTCAGAGTGTCAATAGCTAAACCTTCATAGTGTCAATAGCTAAACCTTCAGAGTGTCAATAGCTAAACCTTCATAGTGTCAATAGCTAAACCTTCATAGAGTCAATAGCTAAACCTTCATAGTGTCAATAGCTAAACCTTCATAGAGTCAATAGCTAAACCTTCAGAGTGTCAATAGCTAAACCTTCATAGAGTCAATAGCTAAACCTTCATAGAGTCAATAGCTAAACCTTCAGAGTGTCAATAGCTAAACCTTCATAGTGTCAATAGCTAAACCTTCAGAGTGTCAATAGCTAAACCTTCATAGTGTCAATAGCTAAACCTTCATAGTGTCAATAGCTAAACCTTCAGAGTGTCAATAGCTAAACCTTCAGAGTGTCAATAGCTAAACCTTCATAGTGTCAATAGCTAAACCTTCATAGAGTCAATAGCTAAACCTTCAGAGTGTCAATAGCTAAACCTTCATAGAGACCAATAGCTAAACCTTCAGAGTGTCAATAGCTAAACCTTCAGAGTGTCAATAGCTAAACCTTCATAGAGACCAATAGCTAAACCTTCAGAGTGTCAATAGCTAAACCTTCATAGTGTCAATAGCTAAACCTTCAGAGTGTCAATAGCTAAACCTCCATAGTGTCAATAGCTAAACCTTCAGAGTGTCAATAGCTAAACCTTCAGAGTGTCAATAGCTAAACCTTCATAGAGTCAATAGCTAAACCTTCATAGAGTCAATAGTTAAACCTTCATAGTGTCAATAGCTAAACCTTCAGAGTGTCAATAGCTAAACCTTCATAGTGTCAATAGCTAAACCTTCAGAGTGTCAATAGCTAAACCTTCATAGAGTCAATAGCTAAACCTTCATAGAGTCAATAGCTAAACCTTCATAGTGTCAATAGCTAAACCTTCAGAGTGTCAATAGCTAAACCTTCATAGAGTCAATAGTTAAACCTTCATAGTGTCAATAGTTAAACCTTCATAGAGTCAATAGCTAAACCTTCATAGTGTCAATAGCTAAACCTTCATAGTGCCAATAGTTAAACCTTCATAGTGTCAATAGTTAAACCTTCATAGAGTCAATAGCTAAACCTTCATAGAGTCAATAGTTAAACCTTCATAGTGTCAATAGTTAAACCTTCATAGAGTCAATAGCTAAACCTTCATAGTGTCAATAGCTAAACCTTCAGAGTGTCAATAGTTAAACCTTCATAGTGCCGATAGCTAAACCTTCACAGTGTCAATAGCTAAACCTTCATAGAGTCAATAGCTAAACCTTCAGAGTGTCAATAGCTAAACCTTCAGAGTGTCAATAGCTAAACCTTCATAGAGTCAATAGCTAAACCTTCATAGAGTCAATAGCTAAACCTTCATAGAGTCAATAGCTAAACCTTCATAGAGTCAATAGCTAAACCTTCATAGAATCAATAGTTAAACCTTCATAGTGCCGATAGCTAAACCTTCACAGTGCCAATAACTAAACCTCCACAATGCCAATAGCTAAACCTCCACAGTGCCGATAGCTGAACTTTCACATTACAGATAGCTATAACTTCAAAATACGAAAAGTGCAGTCTTGTCACATTACCATTACAAATCAACGAGATCAATGAAAGTTGTACCATACCAAACTGGCAGTTCCGTTGATTTTTGTTTTTTCACTCTTTTTTTTTTTTTTTTTTTTTTTTTTTTTTACTTTTGGGGGTTTTTTTTGGCTGTTTAAATCATACATACATCTGTTAATGTTAATTAGTGAGATAACAGACAGTGACTGATTTACAACTTCATTTCACTTTCAATCACTCTCATTTCATCAGGGCTGAGTTTATTGGAAATTCAAATCGTAAATCACCAATATAGAATTTGCCATCGTTGTCAATGGGCCATTCCAAATTTCTAATTTCAGGTAGAATAGGGTCCATACAGTATTACTTTAAAAAGGGCATGTGAAGTTTTCTTTTTTCCACATCAAATTAAAATGCATGTGAAGTTTTCTTTTTTCCACATAAAATTAAAATGCATGTGAAGTTTTCTTTTTTCCACTTAAAATTGAAAAGCATGTGAAGTTTTCTTTTTTCCATATAAAATTAAAATGCATGTGTAGTTTTCTTTTTTCCACTTAAAATTGAAAAGCATGTGAAGTTTTCTTTTTTCCATATAAAATTAAAATGCATATGAAGTTTTCTTTTTTCCATATAAAATTAAAATGCATGTGAAGCTATACTCTGGCTCTCTGTGTGTTTGTCTGATTGTTACTACATACAGATTAGTACCAGAAAGCTGTTTTTGGCGGGTATATAATCTTGGCCTGCTTTTGGTGATTTCCAAAGATTCACTGAAATAAAATTCACTATAAATATATAGTATAAATATAAATTGTATAAATAAATAAAATGAGTTCACCAATATTTTATCCACCAAAAATTTATGGTATACCTTGTAGACCAAATATGCCAAATTTGTGTCCAGAAATTTATGTTTTGTTAGGGCCACACATGAAATGCAGCAACCTTAAAAGAATCACTTTGTCCGTCTACACTTGTGAATTGATAACTCAAACAGTTTTTATCATAATGTTTTCATACTTTGTACACAAATACTTTACAGTTTAAGGAAGACATTTATAAATTTTCAGGTCGTATCACTTTGTCTGTATATATCTATCACTACAAAATAACTCAAAACTGTTTCATTATAATGATTTCAAAATGTACACAGAAATTGATCAAAAAAGGAAGACATCTGTTAATTAGGGTCATGCATAGAAATCACATTGTCAGTCATCGCTTTCATTGTGACATGATATCTTGAATTGCTTTCAATGAAAATTTTTCAGTAGTTGATTGTTAGAACAAGACACCTCTATATTTTGGAGTCACGAGGTCAGGGACACAGCAGTCCTTTAATTCCCAACTGCAATATTAATTTATTGTGAAATGACAAATTGAAAAGTTTTCAAGATATAGGCCTTTCATATTTTATATAAAGGTACTAAGTTAAAGATTAAAGAAAAGACACCTGTAGATTTTGATCTATCTGTGATATCTTGAATAGTTTTTCATATAAATCTTTTTATACAAAGATAGTTGACTATACACATCTATATATTTTGGAATCACAAGGTCAAAGTTGAAGGTCACAACAAACCTTCAATCTGCTTTTATTTGTAACATGATAAGTTGAGATGTTTTCAACATAAAACTTTCATATTTTACAAAGGTAGTTGACCATCAGTGAAAGATACCAATATATCTTGGAGTCATGCTGTCAAAGGTCAAAACAGACCTTCATCCAAGTTTAATACATTTTCACTGACAGAAAATATTGAAATTCTACTAAACACCTATAAATTATGGATGCCTGCCTGTCAGTTTGTCCATTTGCCTGTCTGAATGCCTGTCGTGCTATCTGTCTGTTTATTTATTTGTTTGTCTGTTTGTCTATTTATCTCTCTGTAATTATGTACATTAATAAATTTTGTGTTACCAACACTAGAACATATAATACATGAATTTTAAAAGTTTTCAGTAAGGCCATTTCTGACTGACTCAGTTTTTAAGTTAAGTTAATATATCTTGGGTAGTTTTTGAGCATTGTAAAACTGTTCCAGTCAGCTTTGTAGTACATAACTGGCAAACAGAACTTTGGCAACTAATGCCTCTATCATACAGAAAACATTTGATTAATGGCATTCAAAAAATTTATTGCACATTTACCAATTTCATATCAATGAAAACTGAAGAGATTCTCTCTCTCTCTCTCTCTCTCTCTCTCTCTCTCTCTCTCTCTCTCTCTCTCTCTCTCTCTCTCCCCAAAACATGTCCACCTCCCAAAAAAATGTCTTGATATGAGTCTGTTATTACAAACATAAGAATTAGGTCATATGGCCTGCTGTCTTAAAACACAATATCTAAACTCTCCAAATAAGATAGGAAAACACATCATTTTTTTTCTACATGTAGCTGTCTTAACTTTTGAAACCATGTATACAACTGCAAAATAAATTAACATTTATCTGTACATATAATTAGATAATGTAATTAGAGGTGCAATTAATTAATCACCATGTAGGGAGGCCTTTCCTCCGACCAAAATAAAAATACAAAAATCATAAATCACCACGGAGTACTTAAAATAAGTTAAAATAATGTTATATCATTAACATAACTGTCAAATATCTATACCTGTGTAAACAGGTCAGTAGTGTATTGAGCATGAAATATGTGACCTGGAATGTGAGAGCGTGTTATCACAGTCTAAAATCGATCACAAAATATTGTTACACATTAATAAGCACCACACCCTGGCATTCACAAAGAAACTCAAAGTACCAGGTCAGTTATAAAAATCCAAAAATACTATTTCATATAAAATAATGCTATTATCTGTTTAATCCAATTTTTATAAAACTTGAATTTTTTTTCCCCAATTCTTAACACAATTTTGAAATACCTGTTATTACTTTAAATAAATAACCAATGAAGAGATTTAATGATGCAGAAGCAAGTACAACCTGTTCATAACTTTTTCTGTATCTTTTGAAATTTGTCAAACTGAATATATTTATCTGATATTTTCAATCATAAACTCAAGCCATTTATGTGTCAAGGATTTTTTTTAAATGAAAACACTGTAAGAAAAACTACAGAAAATTGTAAGTTATTAGTATAAATCTTACGTAGGTTGGATTAAGCAATATTGAAGAAAAAATTCATTCAACATGTTGCTGGCCCTAAACTGTGGAACGCTCTTCCGTATGATATCAGAACTGCCACCAGTCTCTGTACCTTCAAATCTAAATTAAAGACTCATCTGTTCACATGCTACAACTAATCTGGGACCTACTACGATCTGTTTTTATATACCTCATTTCACTTATTTTATTGTTGTTTAAATAGCGTTTAGAGCAGTATGGACTTTACGCTTTACAAAATAAATTTATTATTATTATTATTATTATTAAAAAAAGCCATTAATCTTTGTAATATATTGACCCACATCTGTTATAGACATGGTAATATCATGGCACATGATAGAACACATAGTTCATGTATATTTTGTTTTCTCGTGGTTTAAATATTTGGTAAGATTATTATCACATTAGTCGAACCATGAAGAAAAACTTTCATTTTTTCAACAAAACTCTGCAGCACTATTTCACAGTAAGACCAACATATGCAGGACCACAATGAAAACTAGCTGTATGCCAATTTGTGTAATCCTGGATAAATAAAGGCTGTAATTATTATCATTATTAATATCATTATGAGGGTATTTTCATCACTATCATTATTATTATTGTGAGGGTAAAGGAAGGCTGGATAACTGTCCACCATTTTGTGTTATCCTGGATAAATAAAGGCTGTTATTATCATATACTCTAAGTGACATCATGAGACATTATTTATAAGATAGGCAGTATGTCAGATTGCACAGTGTGAAAACACAAACACAATTAAGAAAAATGATCATAATCAAATTATACAGTGAAATGGACTACACAGGTGCTGAATTATACAGTGTGAACTGTACTATGAAACATGGATAACAGGGTTAGGACATCACTCTTAGGAACAGTGATTCATCCACGGTCATTGGAGTTTGGACTTGAGGTAGATTTTATAGAACACTTTGCCCGCCCCACGGACCATGAGAAAAAGCCAGTAGAGCTGTGGTACTAAGATGACTAGACAGCCAATGTTACACTTTACAGGGATCTGCATAGGGACCTGATCCAGTGAGAGACCAGAGTACACCGAGTACCGCCAGTACAGAAACGGGAACACTAACACACGGGACACCAGGAACGATGCGATCATCGAGAGACCTGCCGCTATGTAGTACCAGGTGTGCTTCATCTGTAACTGCAGAAACACAACAACACAGAAATAGAGTCCAATAAAATGGGTTTCTTGAATTGACATTATTCAAGAGTGATATGTGTACAGAATTTTCATGAACTTCTGATATATAGTCTTTGATCATAGCTCTTAGGCAGAATATAAAAATTGTGATTGATTGATCACATTATGATCCTGTGATTCATATGGCATATTATATAAAGATCTTGGAAAACATGTGCATATTTATCTGTGAATATAAAACATAGATATTCCCCAAGACCTTTCCTAAGGTTGGGGCTATCAGATTTCATTTGATGATTGCATGATTTCCTCCTTTGAATCAGACTTAAGCACTTGTGTCAACCAGTTCAAATATCAATTTTAACTTTCATTTTGATTGATGATCAATAAATATGTGACATATGTTCTACAGCTGTTCCTGAATATAAACATGGTTAATATCTCCTAATCAATCAATACTAGGATTTAATTGATGAATATCTAACAATTAGCTGAAAAATGTAATTTCTATCTAAATACATTTTTATGAAGTTTAAATTCATATAGATTCCATTTATCTTTATGAATGAATCTTAGATCTGTTGACAATCCCTGAAATAACCAAATCAATAATAAAGCTCTCACGACTGTCACACTAGAGAGAATATATATGTACATGAACTCACTGATGTACATAATCCATCGCTGTGTTTGACTAAAATAGGTATGATAATTATAGAACTATGATTCTGAAATTACACATTTTCACTGTAGTACAGGGTGTTTCAAAAAATATGTCCTACTATGTCAGCATGATTAGATCCATTGCACATGTTCCATGGTATGTGTAAATATAAAACATATCTCCGCACAGTGAAGAGTGTTAACATGTCATTTTATTGATATTTAGATTTGTATATAAGTAAAATAGTCTACAATTAAACTGAAGAACATTGTGGAATCATTATATTTCACAGGGATTAATTTTAATTTGGATATTCTTGTCCCACAAATTTCAAAGCATAAAGAAATATATTTCTATAATGTTTCAATGTACAGAAACCATATCAATGAAATTGTACAATCTGAGTAATCCATGAAAATTGTTCTCCACAAATTCAACTGATAACACAGAAACTGTGTATCTGCATTAGGTGGCAAGTTTACTATGCAAAAATTGTTCTTACAAAATCAATGGCAAGGTCTAAATTACAATTATACACACACACACACACACACACACACACACACACACACACACACACACACACACACACACACACACACAGAATCCACAGTACAGAAAAAACACTTATCAAAATCTTACCTGTGCTAAAATCATTCTTGCAGATATAAATGGAATGGTAAATTCACACATATACAGGACTCCCACGAAAAAATCCCCTAATCCTTTACGAAAAAACTGGAAAAGAAAACGATAGGTTCATGGGCCATTACGGTCACCCGAGTCATCTTACTCATACAGAGATGATAGTAGTAAGCTTGCAGCATGTCATTTTGTTCATACACAGACTTGATTAGTAAGTTTGGAACACTAACAGCACATCAATTCTAAAATTTGATGATTTCTAGATCTTGACAAGGAAGACTTAACTTTTCTTATAAATGTTGGCATATCATTATTATTTTCATAAACCCTTGAGACAATTAATGATATCCAAATAGTTTCCATATATACATATTAAAAAAACTTCTTACACTGTCTACAGCCCACTCTGTTCTATTGATAGGGTCATACAAACCTTCACTATAAAGGATCTTCCAGTATTTGTCTTTCCTGCGATTCGGTAGTAAAAGGGGAAAATGATGTATTAGCAAAAATATGTTTATATCTATTGGTCAATAATTGACCAATGGGAGATACTCGGGTGTAGTAGAGAACTGGTTTTGAAAGGGTGGTCACTTCTAGCCGCCGCCTTATGTGAGCAACATCATAATGGATGCCGAGGACATGCAGAGACAAATTAATCACACAATTCAAGAGTCTAACAATGGGATTTTGAGTCAGTTTTCTAACATTTTGGAAAACCGTTTATCTACTGTGCAAAGAAATATAACTGAAACTCAAAAAGTTATCACTGAGAAGCAAGAAGCAAAGTTTGAACAAGTTTCCTCGGATGGTTATAGATTAAAAAAAAAAAAAGAGGAAAACAGGAACAGCATAAACACAATGTAAAAGTGATTAAATTAAAAATTCAATTTAAGGAGGCAAATGAGGAGCTTGAAGAGAATAGAATTCAAGGTGCAAAGGAGACGATATCAGAAGGTTATGACGTAATAAAGCAAACACAAAAACTTATAAAATTAGCAGACTCGTCAGTAGCAGGCTGGAGAACAGTTGATGAATACATACAGAATCCTACTGTGTCAGATTCGGAGGACGAAAAAAGAATCACAAGAGCACAAACAAGGGCAGAGAAAAAAGTAAAAGATAAACGTTTGAAGCGACGACAGGACACATGAGAGAGAACAAGGCCTTATCCACTAACAGCAATGCATCTGATTCAAACACGTCTGGTACTTCAACAGGTGTATGGAGATCGGGACATTGCTTTAGATGTCACAAGAGAGGGCATTGGAGGAAGGAATGTACTGAGATAATGGATAAAAAGATAAGTACAATTGCATTTGCATGTTTTGATAAGAATCATTCAACCAAGACAAACACAGGTAAGTCTCTAGTAGACAGACTTAGTCAGAATTTAGGTCAATGGCATTCGATTGAATCCAACAGGTTTGTGTTAAATGTTATTCAAGATGGTTACAAGCTTCCTTTTATTTTACAATTACATGTTCTATTGAGCTAAAATAAAATAAATCTGCTCTGGACAACCCTAAGTTTGTATCATCTGAAATACAAAAGCTTCCAGAGAAAGGCTGTGTTCAAGAGGTCAGTGATAAACCAAAAGTGGTTAACCCATTGACCTTAGCAGGGAATATTAAAAAACGAAGGTTGGTTTTAGATGCAAGGCACGTTAATTCACATCTATTTAAATATCAACACAAATATGAAGATGTGAGTATATCGCGAGAATTGTTTCAAGAAGGTGATTACATTTTTTCTTTTGATTTGAAAAGCACTTATCGTCATATTATGATTGATGAGAAAGACAGAGTTTTGGGGGTTTCGATGGAAAGACAAATATTATGTGTTCAATGTTTTGCCATTTGGCATCAGTACAACAGGGTATGTTTTTACAAAAGTTTTGTGTTTAGTTGTTAAATTTTGGACAACAAAAGGTCACAAGGTTGTTATGTATGTAGATGACGGTATTGGAGGGGCAGAATCTTTTGATCAGGCTACTGTGATTAGTGCAAATGTTCAGGCAGATTTAGATTCTTTGGGTTTTCTAGTGGCTGACGACAAATGTCAATGGGAACCAGTTCAAAAGATAATTTGGTTGGGGTTGATATGGAAAAAGGGCTTCATAGCTGGGTTCAGATGGTTTGAAGTTAGACTTATTGCATCAGTTGGTCAGATCATCGCCGTGTTTGATAATTAGGTATTTAGATATTTGTACTACTGCATTTTAAGAAAATCTGGTTGGAATTCTTATATTACACTTAGTTCAGACGCTGTCGAAGAGCTTCTATTCTGGTGGAATAAAGTAGAAATCATGAATGAGAAGGGCATTTCCTAAGTCAGATAACTTGCACAGATATTAGATATATTGAAGTGTATTGTGACGCTTCAGATTCTGGATATGGGAGTCATTTGACATTATGATCAGAGGATGAACAGACAGATTTTGAATGGTTTAGTTTTTGGAATGAATTGGAGAGTCAAAATAGCTCCACTTGGAGGGAATTTGAAACAGTGAAGCAAACATTGGATGATGTTGCGGAATTGATAGAAGGCAAATCTGTGGAAAACAAATCAGATAACAAAAATGTAGCACACATATTTAAAGTGGGTAGTAGAAAAAGGTGTTTACAGGACATTATTATGTCTGTACATGATCAATGTAAACAGGGTAATATTCAGTTGAATAGCAAATGGTTGATCAGAGCTGCTAAAGAAAGAGCACATAATCTAAGCAGATTGAGCGATTGTGATGATTGGGCAATTAAACAGGTAGTATTTGACTATTTTGATGCATTATGGGGTAGACATATGTGTGACAGATTTGCATCCAATTATAACACCAAGTGTGAAATATTTAATTCAAAATTCTGGTGTCCTGAATCCAGTGGGATTGATGCTTTTGAACAGGTTTGGTTGAATTCGGTTAACTGGGTGGTACCGCCTCCTTGTCTGATACAAAGATGTGTTAGAAAAATTGAGTTGGAAAAGTGTAAATGTTTAGTATTACCAGAGTGGAAAACTGCTCCATACTGGCCAATGTTGGTCAACAGGGATGGCAATTTGAAATGGTATGTGCGGAATGTGACCAAATTTTAAAAATGTTGTTGTCGTAAGCAGAGGTAAAGGTAAAAATGGGATATTTGGAAAAGAGGGGCTTGTGTTCAATATGTTTTTTTTTTGAAAATTGAATTTTGATTTTGCAGGAATAGAACTACAACATGGAGTACGTGTGGCAGTTTTGGACAGTGGCGTTAAACCTGGTAGTTATCTGGAAGACCTTTGTCCCTACATGAGCATTTTGATATTATCAAGTAAAAGTGAAAACATGGACAAGGTGTATTTCATAGTAATATATTCATATTAGGTTTCATATGTAAGTTGTGAGATCCGTCACAGCGTTATTTGCATCCAGCAGCACCTGGCTACAGACACAGGTTTCTAGAGTTTTTTACAACAGCTTTTTATCTCTAGTTTTTCCTGGCCAGCCCTGATGTGTTTTTGATATTCATATAATATGTAAAGCTTTTCATATCTGTCTGGATGGTTAATGTACTAAATGTTTGCTAATAAAATGTATTAATATCATTAAAATACTGCATCCCAAGCGCACGCTCGGCTGGCTGTCATGCATAGCATATGTTGTTTATATATTAGAATTGGAGTCAATACGACTTATTTCTTCATTCTGGTGGGCAAAATATTTGTGAACTGTAAATCTTCTAATCAAACTTTATTTATTTTCTTCAAACATGTAGTGCTGTGTATGTATGTATGTGTGTGTGTGTGTGTGTGTGTGTGTGTGTGTATATATATATATATATATATCTGACAATTAATACTTACGAGGATTGATGGAAATAAGACGAGAGGCAAAACAACATGATGCATCAGCATGGCTTTTGAGTTTTCAGCAAAATGCTGCAGTCTTTGTAGAAAAGGTTTCGATTGCACCTCTGGTTTGGCATAAACATATGTACAGTACATTGCAAAAATGTCATAGGTAAAGTAAGGTACTCCAAATAATGCATATGTGTTGGTCAGCCAGTGTCTGAAACAGCAAAAAAGAGAAATATTTTACTGGTGAGCCTGGTGAGACATGTATAGCAGTCAGTCTGGCTCTGTCTCTAATGGTGTACTGGTCAGTCTCTGATGGTGTACTGGTCAGTCTCTGATGGTGTACTGGTCAGTCTGTCTCTGATGGTGTACTGGTTAGTCTCTGATGGTGTACTGGTCAGTCTCTGATGGTGTACTGGTCAGTCTGTCTCTGATGGTGTACTGGTCAGTCTGTCTCTAATGGTGTACTGGTCTGTCTCTGATGGTGTACTGGTCAGTCTCTGATGGTGTACTGGTTAGTCTCTGATGGTGTACTGGTCAGTCTGTCTCTGATGGTGTACTGGTTAGTCTCTGATGGTGTACTGGTCAGTCTCTGATGGTGTACTGGTCAGTCTGTCTCTGATGGTGTACTGGTCAGTCTCTGATGGTGTACTGGTCTGTCTCTGATGGTGTACTGGTCAGTCTCTGATGGTGTACTGGTTAGTCTCTGATGGTGTACTGGTCAGTCTGTCTCTGATGGTGTACTGGTCAGTCTGTCTCTGATGGTGTACTGGTCAGTCTGTAATGGTGTACTGGTCAGTCTCTGATGGTGTACTTGTTAGTCTCTGATGGTGTACTGGTCAGTCTGTCTCTGATGGTGTACTGGTCAGTCTGTCTCTGATGGTGTACTGGTCAGTCTGTAATGGTGTACTGGTCAGTCTCTGATGGTGTACTTGTTAGTCTCTGATGGTGTACTGGTCAGTCTGTCTCTGATGGTGTACTGGTCAGTCTGTCTCTGATGGTGTACTGGTCAGTCTGTAATGGTGTACTGGTCAGTCTGTAATGGTGTACTGGTCAGTCTGTCTCTGATGGTGTACTGGTTAGTCTCTGATGGTGTACTGGTCATTCTGTAATGGTGTACTTGTCAGTCTGTAATGGTGTACTGGTCAGTCTCTGATGGTGTACTGGTTAGTCTCTGATGGTGTACTGGTCAGTCTGTAATGGTGTACTGGTTAGTCTCTGATGGTATACTGGTCAGTCTGTCTCTGATGGTGTACTGGTCAGTCTCTAATGGTGTACTCGTCAGTCTGTAATGGTGTATTGGTCAGTCTGTAATGGTGTACTGGTTAGTCTCTGATGGTGTACTGGTCAGTCTGTCTCTGATGGTGTACTGGTCAGTCTCTAATGGTGTACTGGTCAGTCTGTAATGGTGTATTGGTTAGCCTGTCTGTGATGGTGATGGTGTGGCACGTAGCTGTTTATCTGTCTTATACAATACATTGTACAGTACATTTAGCTGTTTATCTGTATTATACAATATATTGTACAGTACACGTAGCTGTTTATCTGTGTCTTATACAATATATTGTACAGTACATGTAGCTGTTTATCTGTATTATACAATACATTGTACAGTACATGTAGCTGTTTATCTGTGTCTTATACAATATATTGTACAGTACATGTAGCTGTTTATCTGTGTCTTATACAATATATTGTACAGTACACGTAGCTGTTTATCTGTATTATACAATACATTGTACAGTACACGTAGCTGTTTATCTGTATTATACAATACATTGTACAGTACACGTAGCTGTTTATCTGTATTATACAATACATTGTACAGTACACGTAGCTGTTTATCTGTATTATACAATACATTGTACAGTACACGTAGCTGTTTATCTGTATTATACAATACATTGTACAGTACACGTAGCTGTTTATCTGTGTCTTGTACAATATATTGTACAGTACACGTAGCTGTTTATCTGTATTATACAATACATTGTACAGTACACGTAGCTGTTTATCTGTATTATACAATACATTGTACAGTACACGTAGCTGTTTATCTGTATTATACAATACATTGTACAGTACACGTAGCTGTTTATCTGTATTATACAATACATTGTACAGTACACGTAGCTGTTTATCTGTATTATACAATACATTGTACAGTACACGTAGCTGTTTATCTGTATTATACAATACATTGTACAGTACACGTAGCTGTTTATCTGTATTATACAATACATTGTACAGTACACGTAGCTGTTTATCTGTATTATACAATACATTGTACAGTACACGTAGCTGTTTATCTGTATTATACAATACATTGTACAGTACACGTAGCTGTTTATCTGTATTATACAATACATTGTACAGTACACGTAGCTGTTCATCTGTATTATACAATACATTGTACAGTACACGTAGCTGTTCATCTGTATTATACAATACATTGTACAGTACACGTAGCTGTTCATCTGTATTATACAATACATTGTACAGTACACGTAGCTGTTCATCTGTATTATACAATACATTGTACAGTACACGTAGCTGTTTATCTGTATTATACAATACATTGTACAGTACACGTAGCTGTTTATCTGTGTCTTGTACATTGTACAGTACACGTAGCTGTTTATCTGTGTCTTGTACAATATATTGTACAGTACTCGTACCTGTTTATCTGTATTATACAATACATTGTACAGTACACGTAGCTGTTTATCTGTGTCTTATACAATACATTGTACAGTACATGTAGCTGTTTATCTGTGTCTTGTACAATAGTACATGTAGCTGTTTATCTGTATTATACAATATATTGTACAGTACACGTAGCTGTTTATCTGTGTCTTGTACAATATATTGTACAATACATGTAGCTGTTTATCTGTATTATACAATACATTGTACAGTACACGTAGCTGTTTATCTGTATTATACAATACATTGTACAGTACACGTAGCTGTTTATCTGTGTATTATACAATATATTGTACAGTACATGTAGCTGTTTATCTGTATTATACAATATATTGTACAGTACATGTAGCTGTTTATCTGTGTCTTATACAATACATTGTACAGTACATGTAGCTGTTTATCTGTATTATACAATATATTGTACAGTACACGTAGCTGTTTATCTGTGTCTTGTACAATATATTGCACAATACATGTAGCTGTTTATCTGTATTATACAATATATTGTACAGTACACGTAGCTGTTTATCTGTGTCTTATACAATATATTGTACAGTACATGTAGCTGTTTATCTGTATTATACAATACATTGTACAGTACACGTAGCTGTTTATCTGTGTATTATACAATATATTGTACAGTACATGTAGCTGTTTATCTGTATTGTACAATATATTGTACAGTACATGTAGCTGTTTATCTGTATTATACAATACATTGTACAGTACATGTAGCTGTTTATCTGTGTCTTATACAATACATTGTACCGTACACGTAGCTGTTTATCTGTATTATACAATACATTGTACCGTACACGTAGCTGTTTATCTGTATTATACAATACATTGTACAGTACACGTAGCTGTTTATCTGTATTATACAATACATTGTACAGTACACGTAGCTGTTTATCTGTGTCTTATACAATATATTGTACAGTACATGTAGCTGTTTATCTGTATTATACAATATATTGTACAGTACACGTAGCTGTTTATCTGTGTCTTGTACAATATATTGTACAGTACACGTAGCTGTTTATCTGTATTATACAATACATTGTACAGTACGCGTAGCTGTTTATCTGTATTATACAATACATTGTACAGTACACGTAGCTGTTTATCTGTATTATACAATACATTGTACAGTACACGTAGCTGTTTATCTGTATTATACAATACATTGTACAGTACACATAGCTGTTTATCTGTATTATACAATACATTGTACAGTACATGTAGCTGTTTATCTGTATTATACAATATATTGTACAGTACTCGTACCTGTTTATCTGTATTATACAATACATTGTACAGTACACGTAGCTGTTTATCTGTGTCTTGTACAATATATTGTACAGTACACGTAGCTGTTTATCTGTATTATACAATACATTGTACAGTACGCGTAGCTGTTTATCTGTGTCTTGTACAATATATTGTACAGTACACGTAGCTGTTTATCTGTATTATACAATACATTGTACAGTACGCGTAGCTGTTTATCTGTGTATTATACAATATATTGTACAGTACATGTAGCTGTTTATCTGTATTATACAATATATTGTACAGTACATGTAGCTGTTTATCTGTGTCTTATACAATACATTGTACAGTACATGTAGCTGTTTATCTGTATTATACAATATATTGTACAGTACACGTAGCTGTTTATCTGTGTATTATACAATATATTGTACAGTACACGTAGCTGTTTATCTGTGTCTTGTACAATACATTGTACAGTACACGTAGCTGTTTATCTGTGTCTTATACAATACATTGTACAGTACATGTAGCTGTTAAAACAAATGAAATGAACGACTGAGGTATAGTCGCTAAAAACTAAAATTTTCAATGATGAAAGATACAGAAAAGTCTGAAATACATCATAATTTTTCTTTATGAATTTGCACAGAAAATGAATAACTGTACTGGAAAAGCGTTCTGAAGCAAATATCAAGTAGAACTAGTCAGAGATCGTTCATGAGATGAAACATTCAAACAAGTGTCTTATAGAAAGATTTACAAATGTCTGCTTCTCTAGACAATTCAATGCTCAATCCATGCATGGCTGCTGAGTTTTCTACTAAGCAGATGAAAATTTACCCTCAACAGCCAATTATACAGTATAATTCAAAATACTAAAAAATGCAGGGCTAAACTCTCAAGCTCTGTAAAAGATTCTAAGGTCATGAATTTCAATACATATACATACATTTATACAAGAAGCTGATAAAAGGACTTGATAAGCCAAAACTGAAAAGTACTTCACCAAATCTTGTGTCTTGGGTTCTGTGAAATCTGTGAATGTTCAACATATTGAAGGCCTATGGTTGAAACCAGTAGAGTTCTTTGGATTTACATTTTGAATAAAAAATTACAGTTGATATTGTGAAAGAACCTGGTTAAAATATATATATATATATATATAGACCTGTCTGTCATAATATTTGCCCGACATTTGACTGCTATCAATAAACCGACAATGGTAGCTGCTGCAGCTTGAATACTGGAAACACATCTGAAACATAACAGACCATGTTTGAATGATATACAATACATATGCAGTGAATTTTGCTGAGCAAATCTATCAATTAATTTGTATACATGCATTGCCTATGTATCATTGTACACATTTACAGCAGAGTGTGTATGCATTATTGTACAGATGTACAGTATACTTGTATGTATCATTGTACAGATTTACAGCAGAGTGTGTATGCATTATTGTACAGATTTACAGTATACTGTGTGTGTATTATTGTACAGACTTATAGTATACTGTGTATGCATTATTGTACAGATTTACAGAATACTGTGTGTGTATTATTGTACAGACTTATAGTATACTGTGTATGTATCATTGTACAGATTTACAGTATATTGTGTATGTATCATTGTACAGATTTACAGTATATTGTGTATGTATCATTATACAAATTTACAGTATATTGTGTATTGTGTACAGATATATGATGTATATTGTTCATGGTATAATTACTGTACATATATGTATGTATTACAGGTACAATATTCAAACTTGCAATTTGTGAAGTTCTAGTGTCAGAATCAAGAGGAAACAAACAAAAAAATTCTGACTGTATCTCTTTCTAAATCACATACTGAAATTAGTTTATGCAAATTGATATTAAACTGAAATTGCAAAATTTTGTATGGTGTGCTTGCAGAATCTAATGACAACTATTGAAGTGAAAATTCTATCAATGTAAAAGGACACACTGTTCTTATATTACATGCATTCTAATACAAATGAAGTATGCAATCTCGTACATTTTCAGGCATTAGACTTTCACTAATTCCAGGTCAATATTCATATGCTCTTATTTTAGATGGGGTGTAATATCAGTCTAACAAAACTGGTTACAATATACAAAACACAAGAAATATAAATTTGAATACTCTAGCAAGCTTTCAATTTTTTTAATTTTTTTTTTTCCCTCCTCATAAAACCAATGTGCCACTTTCCAGCTAGTCTCATCCCTTGTTTATATGTGAAACAGATACACCATTCCCTTTCAGTACTGTATTACAATATTGTAGCTGTCTACAACTTCAGTGAACCAGAAATTCTGCTACTAAACCAATGATATATGTTTCCATAGAAATTATTATTTATATAACTGTTGGCTACATTATTATTTTACAATGATCAAAAATTGAACATCATCTCTTCTTTTGAATTAAGATATGCACATTTCACCGTTCACTCATTTCTGACACGTCTCAGAACTTCAAAATTTATTTTAATCGTTGAGGGCAAAGTATATCTGATAAGAGAACACAAATCATCTAAAGTTTTAGCATCCGGTTTTGGAAAAGGCGAAATTTCCACTATTTTGACTAGTGTTGCAATACTTACTTTTCTGTAATATTGTGTATGTCTGCATCAGTAAGCTTTGAGCCAACGAAGCTGTACAGAAAATTTCTTATAACAATAAAACAAGCAGGAAAGAAAATGCAACCGCAGATAAACACACCTAACTCCTCCATATTTGTTGATAACTACCATTGACCAATTGCAGTTATCGTAATAAAGAAAAATTATCGAATCGAAAAGGTCTTTGCAATATGAGTTACAGATTAATGGTACATCGATCCCGAAGACTTACTGACACATTATAGAATATTGTTCATGTTATAAAAAACAAACGTGGCTGATTTCAAAGGCGATAGATCATATTTTTTTTTACATCGTTTATATGAATTTATATGTAACACAAATCAATGAGCATGAAATTTCAACTTCCGGTGTAAACAAATTGGTCCTTTAGCGCAGTTGAGCAAGCGTATGTTCGCGTTCTTCGTTCTGTTCAGGTAATCGTACATAATGTTCATTCAGTAACACCCCCACTCACATCCATGTTAAAATATAATCTAAATTCTGTATTTTGACCATAAGTGATAATTTGCAAAATGCATCTTACTTAATTGTCTCAAAATTGGGAATTTCTAGACTAGCTTTCTCATTGGGAAGGGCCGTTTATTGGATCCAGCTTAGTGAGATTAACAGCCCTGTTAGTCTGACTTCTTAATCTGTACAGTAGTAAGTCATGTGACTAGTTTGTTTCATGTTTTGGCCTATGTGTGTGTTGTTTTAGTGTCCCGTTGTTTCTCTACTCTCTCTCTTTCACTGTGTGTAACCTGGCTTGTATATGAAGGGTTGGCATATGTCATTTTGTAAATATTTAGTGCATGTTTGTTGGTTGTATATTGTTTAACATCCTGCTTGAGAATTTTTCACTCATATTGACCACCATATTGCCAGTGAAGGACTGCAAAATTCAGGCCTATGCTTGGTGCATACAGCCTTTGAGCAAGGAGGGATCTTTATCGTGGCACTGCTGCTGTGTCACAGGGCCTCAGTTTTTGTGGTCTCATCTGAAGGACGCCCCCCTCCTTAACACTGAAATAAAATTTTCAGTAAATTGATATCCAAGATTGCATTTTCTTCAAAAGCAGATATTTTTAGAAATGTTGCTATTTAGAGAATGGCAATACAATTCCTGGTCCTCATAAATATTAATGACCTTTGATGTTCTCCTGAATCATTGGTGCACTTAATCTAAAAGCAAAAATTATAATTTACACATTGACAGCTTAAATGTTGACATATCAGTGCTAAATTTTAAATTCACTGAAATTAAAATTTGTTGATTTTACAGATATATAACAAATGGAAAGCATAATCTTAGCCATGTTTATGATTTTTAGATAACAGATGGGACGCACAAAGACAAACAGTGGGGGTGGAGGAGCCAGCCAAAGCCCTTCAACATCAGACAACTCCACTAGCACAGCCGTAGCAGAAACCCGAATCAAAGACCTTCTGAAGGAGCTGTACGGTCTTATACACCAAATCCAGGTAACCCACTTTTATAATCATATTTACCAGATTCAGGTAACCATCTCTGTAAAGTCCTATACACCAGATTCGGGTAACTCTGTCTAGTTGTGATGTACAAGATAGGTAAGCTGTTTAGTTGTTATGAATAAGATAGGTAAGTGTCTAGTTGTGATGTATAAGATAGGTAAGCTGTCTTGTTGTGATGTATAAGATACCTGTAGGTAAGCTGTCTAGTTGTGATGGAAGCTTGTAGAGTTGGTGCATGTTCATGGTATAGACTGTGTCTTTGTTTATGTAGTAATGTTTATGTACTTACGAGGTACTATAAACCAACTGTTATTCGTGACGACTTACTGGCTCACAGTGACTAATTTACTTGACGGAGATTATCTTATTAAGCAAAAACAAGAGTCAGTTTAAAGAAGTGGTTCATGGCAAGAGATATTCACAAGGATGAAAAAGTTTAAATATTGCCTATCTTTCTCTGAGATTTTTCTGGATTGGTTTAGTGACTGAGTGCTTCATAGTTATTTAATAAAATCACATCTAAAAATGAATTCAATAATTCTAAAGCCGCAATCACTGACCATTGTCTGTGAGTTTCACTTGTACCAGTTTATGGTAGAATTATTTTGCAGGTATACAGATTTGTAAAACATCTTGTTAATTTTTGAAACAGGATGAGAGAGCTCAAGGAGAACATAATCTCACAAACATCTCAAAAACACACGAGAGAATGCAACAGGAACAAAAAAGTAAGAATGAAAGTAAGGTCACTTTTTTTGTTTCCTTTTTTGAATTGAAACTTTTATTCATGACTTTTTTCACTTTAAATAAAATTAAACCCTTTCACCTGCTCACATAGTTCATGTAGCAAGCAGATCTACTATTTAATTTTGATAAGACTGGATTTTTTCCTTTATGTCAGAGATTGACTTGAGCTCAGCCAAGCTTGAAGCTTCTCCGTTGTATATCAGTTTGTGAACTTTTTCACCAAAAACTAGTTTAAATCTCCATCTCTACAGCCACTTAACGTTTTTCTTATTGATTTATTCAGAGATATTTACTTTAATCATGGTCATTAATTAACAGAGATTAGATAAATTGTGTTTCTTGCATTAAAGCCCCTCTTCTACCCTTTTCAGTTACACCGTATTACAAAAACAAACTAAAGGGGCTGTACAAAACAGCCATGCAGGATGCTGAACTGGAGGCTGAGTACTGTGATATTCAATTCTGTTTTGAAATAGAGTTACATCCCTTTTATTCTTAGCATAAAGGGAATTTGTATGATTTTTCTAGTTTGAAAGTATTTTAAAATTTGTACAGAGGTAAGCAGCTGGGTTTTTTTTAACAGGTTGCTAAGGAAAGCTCTAGACAAGATTACGGAAGTGAAAAGTATCAGAGAAAATCGGAGATTAGGTCAGTACTGTAACCTATACAAAGGTTAGATCTCATTTAAGAATCAAATTTCACTTTTGAAAATACTTGAAGGCATGAACTGTGACACTTCATGTATGTCATTGTGAAGTTTGACAATTCATGCCTTCATGTGTTCTTGAAAATGTAATTTGGTTTTTTTAATATTTACATTCTACAATCATTTCTGTTGGGATTTCCAGCCCTTAAAATAGACACAGTTAATACAGTTATATTGCTATTTATGTTATCCATACACACTTGTTCACAACTGCACTGCGTTCATGAGGAAATGGCAGTCATTACAATTGGTAAAGATATTTAAGGCAAAAACATTGTTAATATAAATATTTGTCACTCCCATTTTCAAGGAAATGATTTATTCTGTGTACTGAGCTATACACAGGCAGATGTGCCTCATGTGAATTTCCCATGAATTTTCACATGAAAAGAAATTCACATAGAATTAATGTGAAGCACATTTCCTTGTGTATTACCAGTGGAGACAGTTCCTTTGAAGTCCTGTACAACATAAATCATTTTCAGATTCAGACCGCCCCAAGCCTATCATGAGGCGAGGTGTGCTGATGTCGATGTTACAACAGAATGCTCAGACTCTGCCATTGTGGGTCAGCAAGCCAGGGGAAAGGTGGGTAGGATGTACATAAATATGTTGATTATACCCAGTCAGCAGTCAGGACTGCAGATATCACTTGTGCGCCAGCATTTGAGGCCTATTGTTTTAGCACATACTGTACATATCATTTGTAGTGTCCTGATGATTAAATAACTTGCTGACAAATCTTACAAAGAGAACACACAACAATTCCTTACTAAGAACACAACAATCTCTTACTAAGAACACAACAATCTCTTACTAAGAACACAACAATCCATTACTAAGAACACAACAATCTCTTACTAAGAACACAACAATCTCTTACTAAGAACACAACAATCCATTACTAAGAACACAAATATCTCTTACTAAGAGTAAAAAGAACATTATTTCTGTCTTGCAGAGAGAAAGAATGCAACAGTTGTTGACATTTTTTGACAATGTAATATCATTTTGATTCTGCATTCTAACTTCCAAATTAAATTCTTTTCTCTCCCCTGCAGGCCCCCACCTCTGTGTGGTGCCATGTCAGCTGACAATAATTACGTGGCTAAGCCTGGTGACAAGGTGGCAGCACGTGTCAAGTCTGACGATGAAGAGAATTGGATCCTTGCGGAAGTTGTCAATTTTAATCCCGGCTCCAATAAGTATGATGTGGATGACATTGATGCAGATGAGGGAAAGGAGTAAGTTATAATGTTTTGGAGGTTTTTGAGATGGTGAGCACTATTCATGTGGTGCAGCTACATTGAACATGAAAAATACAAAGAATGACCCTTTCATAGACAGTAAACATGCTTATGATGAATTCACACTTTTTATGAAGTGATATTTATTCCTCTATGAGAGGAAAATAATGGAATTTTTTTTTTTATTTATAGTTTGGTTATAATGAAGTGTTTTTTACTGGCCCTGGAGGTTCACTATAACTGTGTTTTACTGTATAATGAAGTTTGGTTATAATGAAGTGCTTTTCGCTGGCCCAGGAGGTTCACTATAACTGTGTTTTACTGTACCAGTACATGCAATAAAGATCATGTTGTGCAGTGTTATCTAAACTCAGAAGGGAATATTGTTGGTACATTGACTTGGGTTATGGAAGGTAGCTCCTTTACTATTTACACTCGGGTGAGGTGAATCTGTTCATTTTCTTTGTGTTGTAGGAGACACACTCTGAGCAAGAGAAGAATTGTTCCTCTGCCCATCTGGAAGGCTAACCCTGAAACAGATCCAGATGCACTGTTTACTAAAGACACTGTAAGTATTCTGAATTTTCTACTATCTATAGATGTTAGAGATGGATGTTCGAGCTGTGTGTGGAACTTAAAATGTGGTTGTTGTGGCAATTTTTCTTACATACTTGAATAAATACATTTTGATTTACATGGTGAACAGCTCAGCTATTGCTTTTATCATATGAAATGTAAATAGGTATATTTTAACTTCAGTATTGTGAAACAAGTTAATTTAGTGTATATAATGATACACTGCCTATTCATGGATGATTTTTAGATCTTTATGTCTATCATCTGTCTGCTTGTAGATTCCTTATTTTACATTTAGACATAAAATCGCAAGAACATGAATTCATGAGTGGACTGTTAATTAAGACTTTTTACATGCATTTCAGTAAATATAAAAGATAGTTAATTTTATTTCACTAGTGGTGCTTTTCACTAAATATTACGTGATGAATCCCTCGGTTCTATTTAGAAATATACATTAATTTGATGTTTGAGTGCAGTTTATCATCCTTAATATATCACTCAGTGTCCGGGTGTATTTGTGCGAGGTCTTTGTCAATGTCAGAATCTTGGCACATACAGACGTGCCACGCCCATAAATGAAGGGTCTGTATCACGAGGGATTCGACTGGTTGTACGTGATAGTCTGTGGATCTCGTATGTATCTTGTACATCAGGTTATAGGACCCTTGTAGTAGACAATTCATGGGCTCTGAGGGACATGTCAAATGACTCTAAAGCACTACATTTTAGTAGGTTAAGATGACCTGATTTGGAAATGATATGGCTTACATGAATTAAGTTTACATTATCCACGTGGTGTTTCATGTTACCTACAGTACATACTGTTATTCTTTGTTTCATTACAGCTTGTTTTAGCCTTGTATCCTCAGACTACATGTTTTTACAGAGCATTAATCCATGAACCACCAAGAAAGGTAGGCATCATTTTCCGTAATAAAATGTCCTTTATCAATGATCATCCTCTCGGTGAAGTACGCTGTGTCTATCATCATAAGTAGCAATTGTGGAGGGTGATTTATTGATAAAAATACTGTACTATATACACAAGATAATTTGTTCTGAAATGCTCAAGTATCATAACTGTGCATTGTACCATCATTGTTTATGCAAGATAGTGTTTTTACAAAATGGTATTGTTTAACATTGTACCACATAAAAGGCAAATAACTGTACATCCTGAAAAAAACGTAGAGAAAGCAATAGATATATTACATCAAATACCTTTTATGAGAATGGTTTTTCAAAAATTATAATGCCCATCATGTACTCATAGTTTTGAAAGTAAAGTTGTGTGGGGTTTTTCATACAACTTAATTTGTTGTGCGATTCTAAGCAGACTTGAGCCTTTCACCTAATCCAGTATTGTTGTTTTTTTAAGTCAAAAAAGACATTTAGCAAGCCTGGTCTCTTTATGAATTTTGGAAAATAAAAAAAAAATTGAGAAAAACTGATGTAATTTTGTAATTAATGTGTTGTGTAATCTAATTTTTTTCTTTTTTGTCTCAATCACTTCTGGAAAGAATATGTTAGGTCATACTGTCTTATGTGTGAATGTCTTTCTTTCACTCTAAACTTTCACCTCACTAACATGATTTATCTTGTCTGATTAATCTAGTGATATGGGAGAAACAGATTTTGCAACATCTGCTTATTAGTTACCAGTTTTCTACAACTTGAGTATAATTATTTAAATTAAAAAAAGACCACCAGTAAAACATACCCCCATTCATGAATATTAAAAATGACAAACCCCAATTGTAGAAAAGTCATTGACTAACTATCTAGTGGTGTCGGGTCTTCTTGTACATCAATCACGATGTTTTTACGTAAATTTCAGCCTCAGGACGATTACTCTGTGCTTTTTGAGGATACCTCCTACCCCGACGGTTATTCCCCGCCCCTCCTGGTAGCACAGAGGTACGTTATCTGCTGCAAGGAGGACAAGAAAAAGTGAAGTCTTGTTCTGGGACATTGGTTGTATGTGGAATTAGAGCCAACATGCTGGGTCTGCCTCTCCGTTGACGGAGCTTGGTGACAAGTTATTTTCCCTGCGTCAGCTTCTGTATACTTACGTTCATGTTTAGGAAACTTGATTACTGTGTTCAAAGTACAGTACTTCGTCTCTATTTGACAAAATGTACAGTTTATATCAGGCTTATCAATTTGATTTTGTATTAAACCAATGGTATTGTACATTTTGTTTCAAAATAAATATTGAAATGGGTACAGTGTTTGTTTACAAAGAAAGATAAATATATATCATGTCGGAGCTTGAGAATACAACTACCCACACTCAGCATTGTTGTAATGAGGTGTGAAATTTGTTCAGGTGAAAATACAGCTGTCTACTACTTGTAATATAATTCATACAACTACACATTCACTTAATATGACTTCACATTCACATAATATGACTTCACATTCACATAACATGACTTTACATTCACATAATATGACTTTACATTCACATAATATGACTTCACATTCACATATGACTTCACATTCACATATGTACACATAATATGACTACATGTATAAAACATATATACACGAATAATATAACTTCTTGTACTTTTAACACTATGTAGAAGAATATCATTGAAATAGAAAAAAAACAACTACAAGTTCATGTGTTACATTATTTATTCCACATATAGAGCACCTTCAATGTAAATATATATATATAATGTGTAACAATAAGTACACGTCTAACATACAGAATAGTAACACAGTTCCTAATAAATACACCTACATGTAAAAAGTGGGGAAATTTGGACGGAAAACATGGATTGCAAACATTCTTAAATTTCCATGAAATACTGCATCCAAAATCTAACTTTGTAGTGTGTAGACTGTCAATACCTTTCTCTCTGCAACTTTCCACATGTTAATATGACTGTGTGATTGTAACAGATAAGAGCAGGACAAAGATGACCTGTTATTGATGTGAAAATGCGAAGAATATCAGAGATAGTGAGAGTCGGTACTGAAATTATCATGTTCACAGTCGCACTAATATCAGTACTAGACAGAAGTTTTAACGACTAGCTTCTCTACACCGTGTGTATACTGCAATCTGTGCATTAATAAGGCAAACTCTAGAGATTGTATGAGCTTCCAGTAAAATGAAAACATCTGTCACACTTAAAGAATGACTTTAAATGAAAGCAATAAAATTACATCTTAACAGCTCACAACATGGCAATTAAATGTATGGGGGTTTTTTATGAAAATTTGAGTCTCTGAAGCTAGACATTACTTATACAAATGAAAAAGGTCAATTTCTCAGTGAAATATCAATTTCCGAATGTTATTGAAAACATTACCATGTTTTACCATAAGACAATTTTAATACAATCCTGTTCACTTAGTTCAACAAACAAGGCTCTTAACACCAACATTCTGTTCAGGACCACCATTTTGTCAGTCAATAAATTTACTCCTGTAGAAATTTTACTGGTTCAGAAATTTCTAGCTTATCCATCATCCAATCTAACAACACAGGGAGATGCAAAAGACTAAAACTATGCTTTATGGGAAGATTTGTGTGCTAGGCCCAATATTTTATGAGGACAGAAATGTCCTGTGACAGTTGCTGGTAATTCAGAAAGGTTTCTCTAAGCCCCATGCTCTGGGCTACACCTTGTACTCTTCATTTTGTTCTATAACCCTGTACAGTAAGATTTATGTATCTCTAAATCCCTTGCTCTGGAGTACATTTTGTCACACTGTGCACAAGAAAACATTTCATTCTTTTGATAAAGGTGGTTGTCTACTTTGTGGTGCCTGGGAGGGGGGTCAGCTGCCAGGAGCTGTCTCTCTGGGGGAGACCTTTTCCTCTCGTGTCCAGAAGACGGTACAACAGCTACAAAATGAATAAGATACGATCTTACTATAATTACGTAGCTCATGCAAGATCTACCAAGACCAATAACTCTAGTTATCTAGCAAAGGGAAATAACTCTAGTTTACGACTAACAACAGATGCAGGTTGTGGCTTACATCTGGGATGGTCCTCCATGTTAAGTTTCCCCGCTCTCTTCAGCTGGATGTAAGCACTGATACTGGTCGTGTTGACTGGAGCCATCACCATTTTTTTGCCACTTGCAGGCCGGTCTGTCTTCTTAGCGGCACTAGGTGGTCTGTTTCCCTTCCCAATAATGAATTCATCACAAACAGGATTCTGCAAATACCATATAACAATTCACACAGACAGTAATGCACAGCGTCATTTTATGTGGTAGAGAATGGCATCTAGGGATTGATTAATGATTCTTTTTTAATGTCCATATTTTATTTAGTATTCACCCTGTTTGTTGATCCGGAGGATTTAGGAGGTTTTCCGTGGGAAGATTTTGTTCTAGGTCTCTGTACTGGTTCCGAGTCCGAACTGTTGTTTTTATTCTCTTGGTAGGAACTACATTGGAAGAGTATATCTACTAATGCATGCAGAAATGACTGACACAAAGTCAAATAATGCATGGGTTATAATTCCCCAGCACAAAGACTACATCAAATAATGCCCAAACTACAATTCACTGGCACAAAGACTACATCAAATAATGCCCAAACTACAACTCACTGGCACGAAGACTGTCAAATAATGCACAAACTACAACTCACTGGCACAAAGACTGTCAAATAATGCCCAAACTACAATTCACTGACACGAAGACTGTCAAATAATGCCCAAACTACAACTCACTGGCACAAAGACTGTCAAATAATGCCCAAACTACAACTCACTGGCACAAAGACTACATCAAATAATACCCAAACTACAACTCACTGGCACAAAGACTTTGTCAAATAATGCCCAAACTACAATTCACTGACGCAAAGACTACATCAAATAATGCCCAAACTACAATTCACTGACACGAAGACGGTCAAATAATGCCCAAACTACAACTCACTGACACGAAGACTGTCAAATAATGCCCAAACTACAATTCACTGACACGAAGACTGTCAAATAATGCCCAAACTACAATTCACTGGCACAAAGACTTTGTTTAATAATGCCGGGCTAAAATCACTGGCACAAAACTATGTCAATAATTATTGCAATTCAATACCTGTCTGGAATCCAAACATCTTTTTTCATAAGTTTGTCTTCTTGTCTGGCATTCTCTAAGTTTTCATCTGACCACAAGTGCATTGGATCAGTCTGAAAAACAAGTCATAGGAGTCTGAGAAGCAAGTCAGTTTAAAATTTCAAGGGTTGATTGATTGATTGACTGATTGATTGATTCAGGTTTTACGCCGTGTTAGCAGTATTTCAGCAATTCCTAAAGCCAGATATCCTGCACTTAAGAATGAAATTCAGTCATGCCGTATCATCAAAGAAAAGATTTGTCAGACTTGTTTTAAAACTAACATCATGACTGAACTAAAGTCTTGATTACACTACTTTAAGATTAAACTTTTCAGAAAATTGATATCCAAGATTGAGTTTTCTTCAAAAGCAGATATTTTTAGAAATGTTGCTATTTAGAGAATGGCAATACAATTCCTGGTCCTCATAAATATTAATGACCTTTGATGTTCACCTGAATCATTGGTGCAGTTCAAAAAAAGCAAAAATTATAATTTACACATTGACAGCTTAAATGTTGACATGTCAATCCTATATTTCAAATTCACTGAACTTTACAAATAATCAATCTTCAATTAATCCTTTCAGCAGTTGAGTGGAAATTTAATCAAAGCATTAAGTACTTGTGTGTGTGTGTGTGTGTCATATTTTGTGATGTGTAGTATGTAATGTATGATGTCTCTTTGATAAAGATAAAAAATATCCAAAATCCAAAAGTGTTGTGGCCTTTTAAGTATTTTGATTTATATATATATATATATATATATATATATATATATAAAAGTTAAAAATGTTCAATTGTTAACACATTTAATCACTGACCAGTTTGGCCCCACCCTCATACCCAAATCCCTACCCCTGGGATCATGAAATTTAAAACTTTGGTGAAGACTACTTGTCTCTTTGGTTTCAGTTTGATACCAATAGCATTAAAGAAGATGTTTTTACATGTTTTGCACATGAACACCAAATACCAAGCTTGGCTTGTCCTGGGGATCAAATTTACAATTTTGGTAGAGGCCTTCCTGCTCTACATTACGATGTATTTAGTTTTCTTACAAATGTGAGTTCTTTGAAAATTTGTCACTTTTTAGCAGTTTTGGCCCCAGGGGGCAGGAGTCCTGAAATTTAAAATTCATGTCTGCCTTGTCCCAAAGATCCATGGATTCTTACTTTTTCCCAGGCCACTTTCGGGGGACTTCTGCCCTTCTGCATGTTGAAGACTTTGCTAACTGAATTCCTCAGGGTCTCGTTCTGCTCCTCCAGGACTTGGATTCGGATTGAATTGGCCTTGACCTGATTCTCCATGTCTATCACAATGTCCCCGGTACCTGGAGAAAGTTAGTTTTTTGTTAAACAGAGAGTAACAAATTTTCATACAAGTGAAGATTTTTTTTCAACTCTGTCAATCAATGTTGATCTGGTACTTACACAGTACTGTTAATCCATTTTCCTGCTGTAAATCTGATTTTATGTGATGATTTTTTTTTTTTTTACATCATTTTGCAAAATTACAACTTTGCAAAAATTTGGTTTTTCCAATATTGATATTGCATGTCTGTATTCACTGGACCATGAAGATTAGATATTGGCAGTTCCTATTATTACTTTGCATGTCTGGATTCACTGGACTGTGATTGATTGATTGAATGATTGTTGTTTTCCGCCACACTCAACAATTTTTCAGTTATCTGGTGGCGTCCAGTTTTTATTGGTGGAGGAGAGAACCCAGATACAATGTACCCAGGAAGAGACCATCGACCTTCCAAAAGTAAACTGGCAAACTTTCTCACATATATAGGCACGAGCGAGATTCGAACCCGCACCGACTAGAGGTGAGAGGTCTTATGATTTTAAGTGCTGTGCTCTAACCACTCGGCCACAGAGGCCCCCCCAGTGGACTGTAAAGATTAAATATTGGCAGTTCCTATTATTACCTTGCATGTCTGGATTCACTGGACCATGAAGATCTGGATACTCTATCAGGAGTTTTTCTCGCTCCGTGGCTTCCTCCAGTTTGTTCTCCAGCTGCTGGATGTCAGATTTCAAGGTCGTTATGGAGCCTTGAAGCTCTTCTTTCTGTTCACTCAGCTCATCAATTAAAGCCTGTGGAATATGCAGATACATTTGGCTCATCAATAAAAGATATTACATGAATTTCATCTATCTTTATTATCATAATGAAGAGGGCATTTATAAGCTTCCAGCCTACTGTCCATTTTTTCTCTGTATCGAATAAAATATCAATATCAAACTAAAACCTATTGAATGCACAGATGCTGTGTATAGAGTCATTTTCCTCCCATGTTCCTTTTTGACTTTCTAACTTCACCCCGTCTAAAATTCGCCCTGACACTGCTCAAAGAGAGATGAGAGAGAAAACTTTGTCACCCAGCTTTAAATTCACCCACTGACAGCAAAAATAATAACGAGAGTGAAAATTTCCCCACATAAGTCTTATTCATACCTTATCAAGTACAATGTATAACCCAAGGAACACTCTATTACAATGAAGGGTATCAATAAATCATAGATCAGTGATATCACTTGTATACTGGACTAGAGGTTGTCTGGAGAAGAAGCCTTTTGATGCCTTCAGTGAATACAAAAAATAAATTCATTTCTGAAGAAAATGCATAAGGATATGAACACTTTGTGCCAGCATACTTTTCATGAAGCACGATTCATGAAGTATACTGGCATAATGCATTGCATTTCAGCCCTCATTTATTTTCAGAAAACGAATTTGATTTCTTAATTATCTCATCGCAATGTTCTGTCTGTCTTACACATTTGATGTGCCTCTTGTGTACCTGATTGTCCTTGAGTTTTTGTTTGTATTGTTGAACATGCTTCTGGGCTTTCTCCAGAGTTTCCTCTATCCTCTCCTTCTCTTCTTCAAGCTCGGACATCTGATCCTTCAGTTCTCCATTTTCTTGATCCATGTTATCTATCCTCTTCAGCAAGGAATCCTGCTTTGTCTGCAGACTCTGATTGTAAAGACAGAAGAATAGTACATCATGGGAATTATACTTCTAACAGAATATCATACTGGTAAAGATAGAAGGTCCCTATAACAGCACCTATAGTCCAAGTTTCAAACTGATTCTACACTACCTGAAGATGCTGGCATTTTCATAAGTTGTCACTAGATGACCCATGGTTCTCAAGGAGAAAATATAAAGTTTTACCTTTCTATTCTTATGTGAAACTTAATTGCACCCAATTATGATTCAACCCAGGATTTAAAAAAAACTGGAATATTTACCATAAAAGAATGCTGTGTGTAGATTTTGTAGTATCTCAGACAGATGGACAGCTCGACGGATCATGGACAAATTTAGATCTGGAAAACTTACTTATGTTTGAGCCTTTGACTCAGATGAGCTAGAAAAATGTGATGTTTTGGTCAATGGTCACAGACCCAATTGTGTTTGGCAGCACTCTAATGATCACAGACCCGATTGTGTTTGGCAGCACTCTAATGATCACAGACCTGATTGTGTTTGGCAGCACTCTAATGATCACAGACCTGATTGTGCTTGGCAGCACTCTAATGGTCACAGACCTGACTGTATTTGCCAGCACTCTAATGATCACAGACCCGATTGTGCTTGGCAGCACTCTAATGATCACAGACCTGATTGGCAGCACTCTAATGATCACAGACCTGATTGTATTTGCCAGCACTCTAATGATCACAGACCTGATTGTATTTGCCAGCACTCTAATGATCGCAGACCCGACTGTGCTTGGCAGCACTCTAATGATCACAGACCTGATTGTGTTTGGCAGCACTCTAATGATTACAGAGCTGATTGTGTTTGGCAGCACTCTAATGATTACAGAGCTGATTGTGTTTGCCAGCACTCTAATGATTACAGACCCGACTGTATTTGCCAGCACTCTAATGATCACAGACCTGATTGTGTTTGCCAGCACTCTAATGATCACAGACCTGATTGTGTTTGCCAGCACTCTAATGATCACAGACCTGATTGTGCTTGGCAGCACTCTAATGATCACAGACCCGACTGTATTTGCCAGCACTCTAATGATCACAGACCCGATTGTGTTTGCCAGCACTCTAATGATCACAGACCCGATTGTGTTTGCCAGCACTCTAATGATCACAGACCTGATTGTGCTTGGCAGCACTCTAATGATCACAGACCCGACTGTATTTGCCAGCACTCTAATGATCACAGACCCGATTGTGTTTGCCAGCACTCTAATGATCACAGACCTGATTGTGCTTGGCAGCACTCTAATGATCACACACCTGATTGTGTTTGGCAGCACTCTAATGATCACAGACCTGATTGTGTTTGGCAGCATTCTAATGATCACAGACCCGATTGTGCTTGGCAGCACTCTAATGATCACACACCTGATTGTGTTTGGCAGCACTCTAATGATCACAGACCTGATTGTGTTTGGCAGCACTCTAATGATCACAGACCTGATTGTGTTTGGCAGCACTCTAATGATCACAGACCCGACTGTATTTGCCAGCACTCTAATGATCACAGACCCGATTGTGCTTGGCAGCACTCTAATGATCACTGATCTGATTGTGTTTGGCAGCTCTCTAATGATCACAGACCCGATTGTGTTTGCCAGCACTCTAATGATCACACACATGATTGGCAGCACTCTAATGATCACAGACCTGATTGTATTTGCCAGCACTCTAATGATCACAGACCCGATTGTATTTGCCAGCACTCTAATGATCACAGACCTGATTGTGTTTGGCAGCACTCTAATGATCACAGACCTGATTGTGTTTGGCAGCACTCTAATGATCACAGACCTGATTGTGCTTGGCAGCACTCTAATGATCACAGACCTGATTGTGTTTGGCAGCATTCCAGTGATCACAGACCTGATTGTGTTTGGCAGCACTCTAATGATCACAGACCTGATTGGCAGCACTCTAATGATCACAGACCTGATTGTGTTTGCCAGCACTCTAATGATCACAGACCTGATTGTGCTTGGCAGCACTCTAATGATCACAGAGCTGATTGTGTTTGGCAGCACTCTAATGATCACAGACCTGATTGTGTTTGGCAGCACTCTAATGATCACAGACCTGATTGTGCTTGGCAGCACTCTAATGATCACAGACCTGATTGTGTTTGGCAGCATTCTAATGATCACAGACCTGATTGTGTTTGCCAGCACTCTAATGATCACAGACCTGATTGGCAGCACTCTAATGATCACAGACCTGATTGTGTTTGCCAGCACTCTAATGATCACAGACCTGATTGTGCTTGGCAGCACTCTAATGATCACAGACCCGATTGTGTTTGGCAGCACTCTAATGATCACAGACCTGATTGGCAGCACTCTAATGATCACAGACCTGATTGTGTTTGGCAGCACTCTAATGATCACAGACCTGATTGTATTTGCCAGCACTCTAATGATCACAGACCTGATTGTGCTTGGCAGCACTCTAATGATCACAGACCTGATTGTGTTTGGCAGAACTCTAATGATCACAGACCTGATTGTGTTTGGCAGCACTCTAATGATCACAGACCTGATTGTGTTTGGCAGCACTTTTGTTCCTGGCCTTCTCTTTAGACAGATCCTTTCCTGATCGTTCAAGCTTATCTTCTACGTCCTGTAGACGACTCTGAACTCCATCCAGGTGGTGCTGTAGTCTTTCAATTTCTGAGGAATCTACATGTTTTACTTTCAGTTCATCAACCAAGGCTTTCTTTGTGTCCTCTGCCAATGAAAAGATACTAACTATCAAAAAGTTTTGATGAAAAATGAGAAATATTTTCTTAATATAGACAGGACCAAATGGTTAATTAGTTTGTGTGACAACTAATCGTGCAATCCTCTATTAAAAAAATATATATAAGGAACAAATTTAATTTGAACCCATTTATACAAATTGAATTGGGGCAGTTTTTTGTCTTATAAACCACTAGGCCAATGTATATTCATTCCTTAAGTTGTTTTGGTGGGTTTTTTGTATTTTTTTTTTTTTTTTAAATCACATTTGATGTAATTTGTCAATTATACAGAAAATTTTAATTCTATATAAAATAAAGCAATATTGCCATAGCAACAAAATTGAAACAGAATGCTAAATGCATTGTAACATCATTTCCAGAGTGTAATATGATACAACCTATACACAAATCAGTTTACACGATATCAAAAATGTTGATCCAATGAAATTGTGGTTTATCAGTGAAATTAAATCATTTGTCTTTCAAACTTTACAAACCTAATTCTGTAAGCAATCTCTGCTGTGATTCTAAATCCATTCTGTATTTTTTGAGCTGCTTTTCCACGGATTCTTTATTGCAAGTCACTTCCTCCATCTGTTTTTTCACAAGCGACACAGTTTGCGTATGTTCTGTCTCAATTTCTTTTAACTTTACATCAAACTGTCTCTGTAGTGCCGTCTGGATTTCTCTCTCCTTCTTCATCTCTGCATCAAAATTAGCCACTCTTCTTTCCAGTTTTTTACACTTTTGTTCACAGTTTTCCAGCTCTTCTTTGAGGGGGTTAATGGTGGCCATCAAGTTTTCCATGTGTTTGTTGATACGACCTAGATCTTTAGCCTGCTCCGAGGCCCACCTTATGACATCATTGGGTGACAACCACTTGACTTCTGATACAAGGGGGCGGTACTTCTGTAGGGAGGAGGGCAGCTTCTGAGATTGACACATGTTTACAATAACATCTCCAGCATTTCGGAAGTTTTTCTGCACCACATGGCAGCCCTCACAAGGCACAAATGCCGTTTCCACGGTCTGACATGACTTACTGCAGGCGTCCCGTGCAATTTGTTCCATCTTACTTGGTGTGACAAATCCAGTCATGGCTGACCCCACTTTGTGAGGACTGAATTGATAAGGCTGTCCACTCTGGGAACTTGTCTCACTCTGTTTACTCAAATCTTCGGACATCTTTTTCAAGCTGTTCTCCAAGTCTACTATTTTTCTTGATTTTGTCTTTATCTGGATGTAGATGTATAGATTTTTTAAAATAATATTTAAATCTAACAAATAATTCATAATGTTTAATTTTAACACTTGGTATTCAATGTTTTCATTTTCACTTTATTCTCTAACTATTCTATGACTGAAGCTGTTCCTTTGATAAAAACATTGATTTGTTTTAATTATTTTAACAACAAACTTTTTTTAAAAAAATGATGAAAGTGAAAACTAATTTATGTTTATGAATACAATTTACTGTATGGAATGTAATTTATTCCCATGATTTCTCAATTAAGTCCAAACAGTGGGGGAAATTGTTAAACAGCTATATAAGGAAAGACATCACATTTCAACTTTTGAACATTATAAAAAAATTTACAAGTCCCTAAGTCCCTAATTTTAAACGAATTTTACACTTGAACTTGTTACAAACTATGCCTATATATATATATATATATATATAGAGAGAGAGAGAGAGAGAGAGAGAGAGAGAGAGAGATCAACTAAGGCATCTATTTCTCTTAGTTTGTATCAAGTGTCATTAAACTGTCTCTTTTATCAAAGATAAATTTAACCTTCCATGAATCATACTCCTGACAACTATACAAATAACTTATGTTTCCTTGATAATTGGCTATACAAATAACTGTAAGCTTACTTGGTAATTGTTTATACAAATATCTTACACTTACTTGGTAATTGTCTATACAAATAACTCTAAGCTTACTTGGTAATTGTCTATACAAATAACTCTAAGCTTACTTGGTAATTGGCTATACAAATAACTCTAAGCTTACTTGGTAATTGTCTATACAAATAACTCTAAGCTTACTTGGTAATTGTCTATACAAATAACTCTAATTGTCTATACAAATAACTCTAAGCTTACTTGGTAATTGGCTATACAAATAACTCTAAGCTTACTTGGTAATTGTCTATACAAATAACTCTAAGCTTACTTGGTAATTGTCTATACAAATAACTCTAAGCTTACTTGGTAATTGGCTATACAAATAACTCTAAGCTTTCTTGGTAATTTTTGTGAGATATGTTTGGAGATGTGTTTCCTAACATCTAAGTTTGTATGACGTACTTCAGACATGGTTTGCTGGACGACGGTGTTAAGCTGAACTTGTCTGTTACAGAACTGTTTGATCACAAGACCAATAGACGAGGCCCCCTGGTCAATCAAATCCTCCCCTGCTCGAAGCAGCGTCTGTCGTGTCAAGGCAGACATAGTCTGTAGCAGATATACAAACCTGTAATATGAACAGTGACAAAGTGTGTTGGTAAACATTAATTGCAGTAAAGCATGTTTATAGTGAAGTGTTGGAAATGAACACTTTTTGAGTCATTATATAATAATCTATTATAACTCTAATATAGTAAAGGAGAAAATTTTGGGCTGGACCAGGAATCAAACCTGAGACCCCTGCAGTACTAGTAAGGTGCTCTAACCACTGAGCTGTCAGGGTCCATACTGCCCTAACCTCTGCAATTTCCTAACTCCTTAAACTGTCTTCAGCCTCGAAGACTTTGCACAGGACAGGACTTTCACCTGATGGGACTTTCATCTGACGGGACTTTCACCTGACGGGACTTTCACCAGGGGTGGTCAGTGGCACCAAATGTAGGACAGGAGAAAATCTGTGTCTGGATCGGGAATCGAACCTGGGACTCCTGTATTACTAGTCAGCTGCTCTAACCACTGAGCTAATCAGGGCGATATTCATGGTCCATTTAACCCATAGTATTACATATCCAACAATTCATAATACATTTTAAAACTACAGGGAATGGAAATCATTTTGCTACAAGGATGAATTCATTATAAGCATGTTTGCTGTAACCCTGTTTTACTGTACAACAAAAATATTTCTTGCAATCCACAATACCAAGTATCATAGTCTTATACTGCATAATTTTCAGGACATTAGAATGAAAAAAAAACAAAACATGAATCTTAAGATATCCTGTACATTTTATGATGCTGACCCTTCAGTTTGCTCTCTTTGTTCTCCACAATTACCGTTACAGAAAAAAATAAAGACTTTGTAAATTGTATTGTTACCTGTCAATCACCAGTTCATAAAGAGCAATGTGGGCCACTTGGTTGTCCTCCGCGTCATCACTATATGTGTACAAATCTAATAGTTCCTCTACATTTACATCAGCACTCTGTTTGTCGGGAAACTTCCACGATGAAACCCCCACGGGACCTGACCGGGAAAGGATTTCGTTAACGGCCCACTGAATGTCTGATACATCTGTTCGTAAGCTCTCTAGAATTGCCTCCCCTCCTAACAGTTCCGCCATTTCTTTAATTAAAATGAATGCCATATTCGTTATAGTAACTTTTTCTTTAAGATAACTCAATTCAATTATTTTATTGATACGCCAAACATGTTGGCATACAATCATGTTACACAATATGAGATATATAACGATATTGTGAAGCGCTTTGAGCAGCATATGCTGGAAAAATGCTATATAAAAACCAATCATTATTATTATTATAATAAACTCAATACTAACCGTTCATATACATATATATGTAAGTATCTATATTTTACTTGTGCATGTGATGTCAAACTGTATGTATGCAACATTAGTATTGCATATAACATAAGTATAATTACATTGCACAATCCAAAAAATTCACATAATTTTCTACACTGACTGGGTTGCATAGTACTTTACAATGGTTTTCCTTTGATATTTCATCAATTGAATTGTAGATGTTCAAAGGGTAATATTTCTTTCTTATATGTTTATACATGAAGCAGTTGTATAAAAAAAAAAATCTAACTCATCTTCAACAGTAGTTTTACAAAGCTGACAAAACGACTTTCTTTTGGAAAACATGGTTTTGAATATCTACCAGTTTCAGTTTCTGAAGAGTGGGCAGATATTCTTTTTTTAAATTTAGAGCATACTACTTTCACAATTGGAAATTTCAAATAGTTTTGTAATTCATTGCTTTTCCTAATTTTACTGTAAAACAGTATTTTTCCATGTTTATAGAATTCAGTGTTTTGTAG
This sequence comes from Ostrea denselamellosa, assembly GCA_024699665.1. Taxonomy (NCBI): domain Eukaryota; kingdom Metazoa; phylum Mollusca; class Bivalvia; order Ostreida; family Ostreidae; genus Ostrea; species Ostrea denselamellosa. Next base: position 546,671 of record JAMZEH010000039.1, read on the forward strand.
TTCTATGTTACCATTATCAATATAATAATTCTTCATGAAGTTGTAAAATGTGCTTTCATCAACATCGAATGATGAAAGCTTTAGTTTCTTGCTCAACGTTTTTATGTGCCCCTGCCAATTTTCCTGTATGCCAGTATTATTAAGGTTATCATCTTCAAATTTAGCAGCAATAGGATTGGATTTTTAATACATTTTCATCATCATAGCTTTTTAGTCTTTAGTACAATTTAAACATAGAGAGGAGAGCTTAAAACGGATAGAGAATGTTCCTAGTTCAAATTGAATGGCTACATTTGAAGCTTTCTTCTGTACACCCAAACAGTGATATGATAACAAAGAAATTTTTCATATAACCATGACGTAATTACAGAAACACCAGTAATGGACAAGTTTTATCCACCAACACATTACCTCACAAGGCAGTATTTTGAGTCGAGGTTTTAAATTTTCACCACTACTGTTTTGTCAACTTCGTTTGTTTACAGGAATCTTGCAGACACACGACAATTCGTACCTTGACTTAGTCGATTAAAGAAACAGACGTTTCGATCGAGTGTCACGGGTTAGGCACCCTAGTCCATGTTTTGTTGCATACAGTATATTAAAGGTTTAACACACAAAACAAATTCTAAAAATCATGTCAAAAGTTGCAATCAAACATGTAAAAGAAAGAGATGTAGAAATAAAATTTTTGTCACAGGCACCTGAAGTGCACATATATACCCCCTCCCCCTGAACTACCCAATGAAAAAACAAATATAGAACCAATAATTTATCCAAAATATGTAATTTTCCCAACGATCATCTTCATTAAGTCGTCCTGCATTGTCATAGATGATACGTAATATGCAGTGGTCATCTCAAAGGCTTACAGAAAGTAAAAACTGGCTATGCAGAACGACTTATGAAGATGATCGTCGAGAAAATTACATATTTTAGACAATTATTTGGTTTTATATTTTTTTTTCAGTGGGTAGAAATAAAAGGGGGAAAAAAAAATTTATAGGATAAATATTTACTATGTATACCATGTGCATCAAATGCCATTATTTTGCTCCTTTGATATATATCTAGGGTCGATCTCATGAATTTGATTTTGGAGATTACCCCCCAAAAAAATCACATTAAAAACGATAGATCATTCCATCCGAGTTTAACTTTTGACCTTTCAATTTAAGTGTGTGTGTGTGTGTGTGTGTGTGTGTGTGTGTGTGTGTGTGTGTGTGTGTGTGCGTGCGTGCGTGCGTGCGTGCGCGCTTGTGCGTGCGTGCGGTATATATCATTAGGTTTCACTAGGGAAAAATTATAATAGTGAAATCATCATGCAGCTCACATCATGTATCCACTTTGGACTCAGAATATGAAATAAGTAAGGAGAAGTGGTCTTTTCTTGGTACAACTTCCTTCATCCAAGATTGATTTGTGCCAAGTTTGATTGAAATTGGCACAACAATTCTTTAGAAAATTTGATTGATTCAAGTTGTTTCCGAGGAAGGGAAAGGAGATTTTGATATACGCTAGTAATGAAAATATGGCCGGTCTTTAAAAAAAAAACCATGGGGATAAATTATATTGCACAGGCTGAATTGTTTTCATTTTACTTATAAAAGCAAATTTAGTTCTCATTAATTGACATCATTTCTGAAGTAGCAAGTGCCATTATACCAAGACTGCAAGATAATCACCGTTTATTGTGATACTCTATTAATTAGCGTCATTTTGTACCGTCAACTGTCATTGTTTACTGTCTATTGATTTATGTCATAGTCTACCGTCAACTGTCACTGTTTATTGTCTACTGGTTTCTGCCATAGTCTACTGTCAACTATATTTATTGTCTATTGGTTTCTGTCAGTCTACAGTCAACTGTCACTGTTTACTGTCTATTGATTTCTGTCATGGTCTACTGTCAACGTATATTGGTTTCTGTCATAGTCTATCTCCAGGTATGTTTACTATCTATTGATTTCTGTCATAGTCTATCGTCAACTATGTTTTCTGTCTATTGGTTTCAGTCATAGTCTATCGTCAACTCTCACCTGTCACTGTCTATTGGTTTCTGTCATAGTCTACCGTCAACTATGTTTACTGTCTATTGGTTTCAGTCATAGTCTATCGTCAACTATGTTTTCTGTCTATTGGTTTCTGTCATAGTCTACCGTCAACTATGTTTACTGTCTATTGATTTCTGTCATAGTCTATCGTCAACTATGTTTTCTGTCTATTGATTTCTGTCATAGTCTACCCTCAACTGTCACCTGTCACTGTCTATTGGTTTCTGCCATAGTCTACCGTCAACTATGTTTACTGTCTATTGATTTCTGTCATAGTCTATCGTCAACTATGTTTACTGTCTATTGGTTTCTGTCATAGTCTACCGTCAACTATGTTTACTGTCTATTGATTTCTGTCATAGTCTATCGTCAACTATGTTTTCTGTCTATTGATTTCTGTCATAGTCTACCCTCAACTGTCACCTGTCACTGTCTATTGGTTTCTGTCATAGGCTACCGTCAACTATGTTTACTGTCTATTGATTTCTAACATAGCTAATATTGATTTCTGTTTACTGTATCTGTCTGTTGATTCTTAGACGAAGTCTACCGTCAACTGTCATTGTTTACTGGTACTGTCTATTATCTACTGTCAACTTTTACTGTCAATCGTGCGGTTGCGAATTATGTCACAGGAGTTGTGTACGTGTAGGTATTAGGAAAACACACATACGTACGAGGGACACTTTTTAAGTTCGTAGAGTAGGGCAGTCTTTTTAAAACCACTTGAAATATCAAAATTTTATTTATCTAAGACCTTCGAATATGACCCGTCTGCCTCAACACACATTTTACACCGATCTACCCATTTCCGGAACGCCGCCCGATACTCCTCTTTAGGTATATGTTGCAGACACTGGTGGACCGCACTGCCTATACGACAACGGGATTCAAAACGATGCCCAGCCAGCATTTCCGTTAGTCTTGGGAACAACCAAAGTCACAGGGGGACAGGTCAGGGCTGATCCAAGACATCGAGCCCAGATTCTTTCAGATATTCCTGTACCGTAGCGAATTTATGGGCCGGTGCGTTATCAAGGAGTAATTTGATGCCGCGGACACCGGTGCGCGGTCTGCGTTTCTGATAGAAATCAACACACTTTCTCTGTAAAACTTTCCAGTGACAGAACTACCTTTCGGGACTGGAATTTGAAGGACTGGACCTTTCGAATTAAAGAATATCGCATACAACATGCGATTTGATGTTTTGCAACGGCGCGCAATGACAGGTCTGTCGCCCTCAGATGAAACCCAAACCTTACTTTTAGCCTTAGAATCGGGTTGAAAATGATAGATCCATGTTTCATCACCTGTAACTATCTCTTCCAAACGACGTGAGTCACATTTATCATATTTTTTTTATAACTTGCGATGCAAGTCTAACCCGACTTTGTTTCTGCTCGTTAGTGAGCAAATGGGGCACCCAGCGCGCGCAGATCTTTCGTAGCCCAAGTCGTTCAAGCAAGATCTTAAATACACTTGACGAATGAATGCCACTTAGTTCTATCTCTTGCACGGTATAACGTGTGTCTTCCTCAATTAACACTTATACAGTATCATCGTTCTTTTCCGTCAAAACGGAAACCGGCCTACCCATTCGAAGGTCATTTTTAATTGACTCCCGACCATCATTAAAACGACGTACCCACTTGCAAACTGTAGCATATTTTAAAGCACCATTCCCATAAACCTTTTGCAAATCAGCATGAATTTCCGTTGACAGAAACCCGAGGTGTGCTCGAATCTTACAATATACCCTCTGTTCAGAGATTTTTCCATCCATATTGAACGCTATATTTTACTATAGTCTATAAAACCACGTGTTGAAAATACCCAGAGCAGCGCGCACGTGGACCTCGTGCGCCGCATATCGTGATACCGTTCGAGAGAGGAATGATAACGCAAGTTCTGTGTAAAAAATCGTGCAACTTCATAATCGCGTTAAAAAGTTATAGGCTTACTCTACGAACTTAAAAAGTGTCCCTCGTATATTCGCAGGTTTATCTTGTCTGGCTAACCATGGAAACTTCCTTATCGATATTATTTATATTCAATAGAATTGTTAATTTGTTTCCGTGTTTTATTTTTTATAGAAATTGTAGTGACATCGGGCACCCTAGAAGACAAAAAAAAAATATTTGAAAACGGAAGTTGCATGCATGGCCTGCCACGTTGTATTGGTAGTGGTTTTGGAAAGGTGCACTATAATTTTTGTCAGTGAAGTAAGATTAAACATAATCAGCACAAAGGTTTTTAGTGGCAAACGAGTCAAGATCCCAAATCAAGGCCATGTGACCAAAGTCAAGGTCACCTGTGAAAAAAAGGTTTAAAACTCTGTAATCAAAATTACATGAATTTTATAAAATGGAACACTGATGATTTGTATGAATATTTATATAGATCCTGAACCGATGTAAATGTTTGTGTGTTTAACTTCCATCAAGGTGAAGGTGAAGATAACGAACAGTGACCAATCTCATACATCCTATAAAGAATACAAAATTAAAAATTGGACAAACACGGACCCCTGGACATATCCGAGGCAGATCAAATGCCTAGGAGGAGTAAGCATTCCCTGTTGATCGGTCACATCCGGAGTAATCTGCATATACAGTCACAATCAGCATGTAAAGAACGGCTTAACAATAATAGCAGGAAACACGGGGGTATTCGACCGAATGAGACGTTCCAAAAACAGTGTGATGCTTCGCTTGATTGAACACGCAGATTTCATTCACTGACCAGCGTATGCATGCCTTCAGTGAAAGTGAGTTTGGATGACCACGCTATATTGTATTCTTTCAATGCGATTGGTCACTGAGAACGAAAGTAAAACCTGTTTCATTGACATCTATGAGATCAAGAAAAGTGATACGCTTTTATTGGAATGACAGTATAGCCGAAAGAACGTCATTTGTAATGCCACACACTCAAGAAAAGTGATACGCTTTTATTGGAATGACAGTATAGACGAAAGAACGTCATTTGTAATGCCACACGGTACGATACGTGTTGACTTCGATTCAAAGTTGAATTCCGTCGAAATTCAGGATAACATTTTGAACGTCGACAAATGCTTCAGATATAAGGTAGTCATGGTGATGTGGATATAATTTATTTTGGTATCAAATTGAAGGTTTTAACAAATGAAACGCATGTACTCTCTAACATGCAATTGATATTTATCGCTATCATTTAATCACATGTTGCCGAGTGCTCCGTACAGCTGAAATTCAAGTACAGTAGATATTTAGATTCAGAATTTTATGACTTTTGCAGAAATGAAATAATTTTGTTGCGGTGAAATGTCACTACGAAAAATGTGATATGTAAATAAATATCCCGCTCTTAACGCCATGAGCGATTTAAGCATGGCACTTTGATGGTGTAATATAGCAAATTTAATTCTGATTGCTCTTTGAAATACATTAATATATTAATTTTAATAAGTATTACAGAGAAAGTTGAATATTAACTGTGATACAACAAATAACCTTTTTGGTTCTAAACTCCATGATTTCTCTGTAAATACAACCTTTGATGAATTATAAAGTACTTAAAACACTGAATGTGGGAAACTTTTATTTCATAGTACATTATTTAACTATGGGGACCAAAAATAGATATACAACCATATTGTGTCTTCCAATTCACAGAACCTGTCCTCCTGTATCACACACCCCGTGGGAATACGGGTTGTTAGAATAGATCCCCAGTATCCCTTGCTTGTCGTAAGAGGCGACTAAATGGGGCGGTCCTTCGGATGAGACCGCAAAAACCAAAGCCCCGTGTCACAGCAGGTGTGGCACGTAAAAGATCCCTCCCTGCTCAAAGGCCATAAACGCCGAGCATAGGCCCAAATTTTGCAGCCCTTCACCGGCAATGGTGATGTCTCCATATGAGTGAAAAATTCTCGAGCGGGACGTTAAACAATATACAATCAATCAATCAATCAACTCCTGTATCTCACAAAACTAAAAATAGGTGCACATCAGTTATATATAGAAACAGGTAGATATATTAAATTCCTGTCATTCCTAGAAAAAATGGATTTTGCTTTCATAGTAAGACCAGTGTTGAAGATAAAAAACATTTTTACTTGATTGTCCTTTATACAAACATATAAAGAAAAAAATAACTCAAAAATGTATACTAATCCTATATCTTGTTTACATTATTACAAGTACATTTTTTATTCTCACAAACCAATAGGTACATGGTATAGAGATTGCAAAAATATATACAAACATTTTGTTCATAGCAAGGCACGCATATAATACAATGTATGAAAACAAAATACACAATACAAAAGTGTCATTCGGGAGGACAAACCTTTGTATTCATAATTCGCTTAACTTCGCACAAATTTCTCAAATCCTTTACATCGTGTGATTGAAGCAAATTTTTATACTTAATAACATTTGCTCTACTTAAACGTCTTTATACACACACACACACACACACATTCATTCCTTTCATTTTCTAACATTTCACATTCTAAACCGTAATGGAATTCATCCCCAGTATTGGATTTGCACAAATTACATGATCTATATTCTCATGAATAACAAAGACCAAGATCTAGTTTCAACTGGTAAACGATGATTTCCTGTTCTGAATTGCGCAGGGGTTATTCTGTTATTATCATTTAACATGTCTAAATAATCCTCAAACTTTAAACAATCTTTAAACATTTTATAGTTTTCTCCTATTGAAGATGTTTCAATCTCAGCAACCCAGAATTGATTAAACTGATCAGACAATATTCATATAACCGTGTGTTTCTGCCACTTGGAATTAAAATTTCTTGAGCGCAATATATTACATAGACCACAGTCATTCATAATATTTTTAACATAATTAGTCCATGGAAACAATACACTATCATTTGTAGACTGAAGTAAACAGAAATCATACAAAAATATCTGAAAGTTTGTTACAGTAACTGACATCATATTTTCAGCTTCAGATAAATCTGTTTTCAGTCTCTAGTGTTTTCGTTTATAATACCTGTGTGTTTTCCTAGCTGTTCTACAATCACTATAAACCACTCCGAACTCTTGTCACTGCTTGTATTGCGTTTGTGTTTATTAAGATGAAAGAACCGAAGTTTTCCTGGCAGATTTAAGCAAAATATTACCTACGTTTTCGACCAAACAATTCATCTTGCTCTTATAGATATCCTTTATATTGCATAATTCGGTCAATACCTTATTGATATTTTGGGTATCAAAGTTTTCTGTAAAGTTTGTCGATTTTATAGAATCCCATGGATATGGTTTTTTAAGTTGCCGTAGCCCTTCCGGAAATGAAAGTGTTTGAACAAGGTATGTTTACACAATTTTCTATACAGCTGAGTATCATTGATATCTGAATCCTCTCAATATTGTGTCTGCAAAAGAAATTTGTTCACATATCTGAACAATTTTATTAAAATTTGATGCTTTGATCCGCTCACCTACAATCCCTACACAAGGGTAATTAGATTGCTGGTACCTTGAAATTTAAAAACAATTACCATTTTTCTTATATCAGAACGTACAATGGTGATTATTGCGAAGCCCACTGAGCTCATTTTCGTAGCCGAAAAAAAAATTCGCGTTATAAACGCGAAACTGAACTTACGCGTTATAATGCGAAACTTTCGCGAATAAACGTGTAACTTTCGCGTTCTAACGCTCAATGAGCATTCGTAGATAATAGATATTCTAGATACGTCATGATTTTTCCATGCTCTCTCTCTCTCTCTCTCTCTCTCTCTCTCTCTCTCTCTCTCTCTCTCCGTGTAATGACAACATCAATTTAAGATCTAGGAAATCAGACGGCCCAGTTCCTCCCGCCTCCAAGATCCTTCTAGTCTCGATTAAAATCCTCCAGATTAACGGCATATTTGAAGTCTCTCCCACTCCTCTCCGCCCCCGCCTTACCGATTTGCACATTTTTACGCATTGTGTAAATTATCATAAAAACTGCAATGCTTTTGCGATCTCTTATCATGAGAATCGAAGTATAAAACCATCAAAAGGGTATGTAAAATTAAATGCGGATCCTTTTACCCCAGGACTTTGAATAGGGGTGGAATCGCGAAAGGTGACTCTCTCTCTCTCTCTCTCTCTCTCTCTCTCTCTCTCTCTCTCTGACTCCGTACCAAGCAAAATCTTTGATCATCACTGTAAATCTCTTTAAATTTACGTTCCTGCCCCCTCTCGAATCCTGGATCCACCCCTTGTTTATTTTTTCTATGCAAGACATGCAAAAAACATGAACAAATGTTGATTGGCTGTGTCTGTTTGCCCACAAATATCAGCATTTCAATCTAAATGGATCGGGTTCAAAACTCAAAATATATTTTTTTTCTGTGTTTAGATTTCTCATTACATGCGCTCTCACTATTGGATGAGCCATTTCTGCCATTTGTTTAGGAGGTATGCATTACAATTTCCCCTTCAGTTGACACGAGGTTACAGAGACGTTCATAAACAAATCTTCGTGATGTCGCAGGAGGAGGGGAAAAACCGTAACAAGGTGTACAAAGTCGTGCTCACTGGAGGTAAGTCTTCATTCTCCTTCATTCATATTGCCCATTCATATTTACGAGCACGTGGTCTTTTATCAGCTCTGTAAGACTTTTCAATGGTTTGAAGTCTGGGATCGAATTGTGGAAACACTTGATTCTGATTTCTGCTTTTTTGGGGGGTGGGGGGGGGGGGTATTTTAAGCTACAGCAACTATTAGAGGTGAACAAGTTTGTTTTAAAGTCAGCGCGCACATGTAATTTGTAAACATGAGGTAAAATAAGCTCATTAACCGACCATGACAAATTTACAAATATAGTTATATGTATACATGCATGATATTATTGAAAAAGAAGATGCATATATATAGAGAGAGATAATGAAATGTAACGTGACAAGTCATTGAATCAGTGCACAATAAAAATAGAGGGTGATATATTTCATTTATACCACTATAAAGTGATGAAAGTTGCTGCATTAACAAACTACTCAGAAAAAGAAGAAAAACGAATTCCTATGAAAGTCATTAAACTCCATATTGACTCTGTCATTTGTAGCTTTCAATATCATGAAACATGATAAAGTAGTAACTGTATTACTAATTCAAATTTAGCAAATCAATATATTAACATGGTAAATGTAAACAAAGAAGGTAACAGATTGTGCTGCCAATGTTCCAAACAAGGTCTCAATATAATTGACTTTGTTTTTCAATTTCATGTTTTGGTCCCCCCCCCCCCCCCCCCCTTTTTTTTTTTTTTTTTTTATTTATTTTTTTTTTTATATATATATATATATATATATATATATATAGCTTTTAATGAAATAATTCATATTGTATAGGTCATTGGATAAAACATTGTCATAATGACTACAGTATACAAGCTCCTTCAGTTAAAAAATAAAAAGTAAATGTTTTCATCACCAAGTGGGCCAAAGTTCAAGGTCAAGTCATCAAATATGATATATAGCCCTTGGATTACACCCACTAAATATCAAACCACTTTCACTTAGAATTGGAAAATTGTAATATTTTGAGAGAGAGAGAGAGAATTACACTTGTGTACAGAGGCATTACTAAACAAATGGAAATATCAGAGTTATGATATGTCAAGGTTGCTTGAAATCGATGACCCTGTAGATAACAACATTCATGTAGCATGTTCTGTGTCATATATAGTACAAGTTTCACACCTCCAACAAAAGATTTGCCATTTACCAAATCACTTGGTACTCTCCAAGTCCAAGGTTCATGGTTGGGTGATCTGGCATACTGTTGTATCTAGAGTTATACCAATAATTATCAATCATTGATAATAATTAAGGACAGGTGGCATGGTCTTTGGTGTTTCCACTTATTTAGTGTATCAGTCGGGGGCATTATGTAGATGCACTATGCCCTTGACTGTTTATAACAGAATCAGTGCAGAGCATTGGATGTTACATTAATAAAAAAAAAAATACCCCCCCAAAAAAATCCCACTAATAACAGTAAATGCATGGGTGGCCCGGGTGACCAACAAATGGAAAAAGAGGTCAGACATGCTGATAAAGTGATCTAAATCTCTACAAGTTGACTCTTTCTCTCTCTCTCTCTGACATCTTTTTTATGCCTCATCACTAACACTGCATTAAAATAGTGTAAAATGAGTACTCACCATCTTCTCTTTGGACTTGTGTCACAAAGCTTCACATTCAGAAATCTAATTTGTCATTTTAAATAAATTTAAAAAGCACGGGGACAGTTTATATCAATCTGTTATGTCTGGTCTACTGTTTCTGTTAGTTGTCACACGGACATTTGCTGTAAATGGGTTTTTTTGTCTTTATCTCATCATAATACTCTGGATTCTCTGTTTTTCAAGGTCAACTTCAGAAAATGCATAGAAATGATTGTCCAAAAACAATTCAAATTCTCACTAATGCTATTAAGTTCTTGACTTAAATCCCTTTGAAAAGACATGATACACAGTCTTCAAAATGGATGAAGATACATGCATGTATTTTAAAACATGTTGAAAAAGCTGTAATTATTCTTGAAAAACTACTCACTGTGGAACCTCACCTGGCTGTTGAATAAACTTCCCTTTAGGGTACTAATTATCAAACCCAGCCAGTATTAAATTGCACCAATCATGATAGATACTGATGATTTTGGGTAAATGATAAAAAATACAGAAAAATTTATAAGTTAAACAGAAATCACAAAGTGTGAATCATGTACTAAGTATTTTTCCCTCACTTCCCATAGCACCAAATATCTTGGTATTTGAGAAAAGTTTACAGAGAGAGAGAGGGTTTATGTAGATGAAATAAAGAAAACGTCTGAGAGATCCATTAATAAATTATCTGCTTTTAGTCTTGTATTGAAAGAAGTTGCTTTCATATTCAAAATTTAAATAGGGCAGAGAGCATAATGTAATCTAAGGAAGGATTAATTGAACTCAAATTTTATTTCCATTTGAATGTTGTGGTTAGTGTAATGAAAGAGCAAACTTTGAATTCACATCTTTTGTTTGGTGATTAAGAGTGAGTTTAAAAGAAGTAACAGAAAATGATGTCAAAAACGGCCACAATTTTCTGTTGTCCGACATCAGTTGCATAAGGGTTGTTTCTGTTTTTTCATTTTTGAATTAATTAAAGTGACATTTAAAGACTCTATGTACACATTCATTTATGAATAAATAAACAATTGAAAAGTTTGAGTGTCATTAGTATTTGTATGAATTGATTATGGTTTAGATCAACAATCATTATACATGTATATATAGTTTTACACAGGAAGGAGGGATATGTGAAAACTATGTGAATGTAAATTTGGTTTTTGGCAATGAATCAACTTTTGATCTTACTCTGTACCAAAAAAAAAATTTCATTATTCATCTATCTTTTTACTAGAGCAGTACATGTGTATCTATTATTACTTAGCATCCAAATTAACCTATTCTGCTTGTCCCCCCCCCCCACCCCCCACCCCTTTCCGGTGACTGACTGTGTTGATCTGTTGGTGGACAGGTAGGACAGCCATTTTCGTGATTTGATGGTCAAAAAATGTAGATGGCAACATTTCAATGAGGAAATGACTTACCAAGTTTGACAGAGCTGACGTACAAAAATAAAGTGCATGCTAATGGTGGAGCCATTTGACACTGAAGAAATATGTCAGAAAAGTTTTGTTCTGAGAAATTAGGGGGAAAATTTGTTTAGAGAGTCGTGAAGTTATAGACTAGGGTCATTTTGGGTGCCTGTTGAAAGGGAAAAGAAGCTGAATTTGAATGTAGGCCTTATAAGTTGTAATGATTTATTTTTAATGTTGCTTTCCAAGATATAAATAGCTAATTAATTGCAAAGATTATTTTTATACTTAAAGACTAAGCTGTCATTTGTCTGTATTTAGTCTCTTTAACTGTCTGCATTTTTAACCTTCAGATGTCCTAACTCTTAAACTCTACGAGATAGAATGCACTTGATAAACTGAAAATACAAGGTCACAGTTTGTAACTAAAAGTCAAGGTTAAAATTGTCACAGTTTGAGGCAGCTAAACTTAAAGTGTTTCAAAAGCACATCTTGTTTTTCAACTTTCTTTGAGAAAAAATCAGTTTGGTCCATGTTGTTCCATTGTCAGTAATGAGTACCCAAAACCTCTGCAAGTACTCAATACCCAAATCTTCCATAAATCCTCGGTATTCAAAACCTCTATACGTACATAGTACACAAATCTCTCTTACTACCCAGACCTCTGTTAGTATCAGTTCTCAAATCATTAGTCAGCATTTAGTAGTCAAACTTCTACCAATACTCAGAACCAAATCTATGAAGTTTTCTGAATGTAATCATGTAGACTTGATCAGCAGAAAATAGTCAGTGGAAGAAAATAACATCCCCCTCCTTCAAAGAAAGAAAATAAACACGTAACAAGATACAAACAGCATGTTTTAGTTTTCAAAAGAGGATAAAAGTCATAGAAATAGATATGTTTAGAGAAGTGTCAAGCCGCTGATGCCATGCTGGGCCACACATTCATTTTGTTGACAATACATGTGTACCTGTCATTGAATTCTGTCATTTGTGTTTGCATTTTAGGGCCATGTGGAGGTAAAACCACAGGACAAGCCCGACTCAGCTCATTTTTTGAGAGCATGAACTGGAAGGTGAGGATTCTGTCAGACATAGTGGCCTTTACATGGTGTGTGACCTTTAGATATAAATGTTGATGTCCTGTATGTATGTTAAATTTCAAATAGTCTTCAGGTATCAGGGCCATTTTATTTATGTATATACATGATAAATGACATTTGTCTGGTATATGTAGGGAATGAGAGACGCTGTCAACAGATAGAAATGATCATCAGACACGGATGAGAGAAAGCAGTGATTGGGTTTTGCTCTTTTAAGCCCTCTTGATATATTCTAAGATTCATTAACTAAAGGCAGCCAGTAGGGCCTATGTGATTTATAGAAGAATGGGTTCCAATACAATATCAGAAGGAAATATTGATTTTAGTCATCCCAAAGGGGAGGAGTTGGCATTATTGGGGAAAAAAAAAAAGAAAGAGGATAATTTAGATGACGGAAGACTCCTTTTGAGGTGGATCACAACATCAGAATTTCATTTAATGGATCGTTCAAGCTTTTCTTAATTAGTATGATTTCACCATACAGAAATACAGGCTCTCAATCCTTTTATAAATGAATTATGTGTATGTGTTCTTTGTGTGTTTTTGGAATAATAAAAAAAAAGGCGTTATGCAAATAAGAGATTTTTTTGTGATTTGATGTGATTGATAAATAAATATGTAATAAAACATGCCATATTTATAAATAAATATTTATCAAAACTATTTAGTAACTCATGCCAAGCAGCCTGAGGTAGATGTTCTAATTTTATTGAGTTAAAAAATATTTATGAAAATCTATATTAATATTTTAATGTATTGATCAACCCGAAGCAAAAGCTGTAGATTAGAGTTCTGATGTTGATCAATATCAAAGTCATCTGGTGTGTGGATATCTTTTAAAAATAAAAACAGGTATTCGAGAGCATTTGAATATTTTGTGGAAAAGCACATTCATTAAACTAATTAAATTCTTTTTCAATATTATGTAGGTCTACCGAATACCAGAAACAGCGTATATATTCCTAAGGTGAGCTCATTTCCTCTGAAATAAGGGCAGTGAATTGCCATTTGTTACAATATAACCTATTATATATGTACATGAAAAATCAGGGACGTTTCTGTATCATGTCAGGAGCCATGCTTGTGTAACAGGATTTTGTTGATGATAGATTTCACAAATAAACCAACTGCTGTTGTGGGTTCGTAGACAAGGCATTTATTTGGCAGGATATGTATATTCAATTAAATATTATATTTTTTTATTATTAAGCCCTGCAACAATAATATAACAACAATTAAACATGTGTAGAGATCATAAAATACAATATCACCATTACTGATTAACTGATATACAATTAATGAAAGCAATATTCACAAATGTCAAGGGAGATAACTCTGTTTTACACAAAATGCTACATATGTAACATTAAATACACAAATACCTCTCCCAATATTTACTCTTATCTATGGATAAAATCTTCACTGTAACATGCTTATTATGGTATAAACAGTACAGTTATTACTTTAATATAAAATTCACAATATGAGAAATACAGAAATATTTAAGTCAGTAACTCAAAATAGACAGACATACCATTCTATGGGAATACGCCAAAATATACAATAGCGAACTGCCCATGTGACAAACAAATTGTCACCATATATAGTTCAAACCTGTAAATTAATTACATAAGTTACAACTGGCATTTTATGCAATAATCATAAAACTTTGGCTAATATTTAAAATACATCATAGTGAGACAAACAGTGAAATAACTCGATCTCGTTACACTTCATAGTTAAAATAACTCGATCTCCTTACACTTCATTGTTAAAATAAGTAACTTTCTCTCAATATACTTTTACACAGGCTGAAGTACACAGGAAATTAATACAAAATTACAGGATTTACCATTTTAGAAAATATATTATGATTAGTAATAAACTTAGTAACTTGACAATGAAGAGGAGAAGTCAAGTCTCGAGTAATATTACCAGGTCTCTGAAAACGTCAAACTGATATACCTGTCTGGTCAGGTCACTTTGAACTGACACCATGGATTCTTAGAGGGAAAAAATTCCACAAAACCAATAAAAACACAAGACACAAAACTAAAACACCAATGAAATTAAAAGACTTATGAACAACTTGGCCAAGACATAATTAGGGACCTCAGGCACTCTATAGCAGAGAACTCACCAGGCGTTATGCTTCTTCTTCCATTAATTCGCAGACCACCATCTGGTGTATTGCTTGACCGACTATTGAATTGCTAATCCATTGGAGGATTGTACCATTCAATACATATATACACATAAAATTAAAAGTATGAAATAATAGTAATGCACATAGGCATATGTAAATGCATTAGATGCAAATTTGATAATATACCCGTGGGGATCCAGGTTCTTAGAATAGATCCTCAGTACCCCTTGCTTGTCGTAAGAGGCAACTAAATGGGGCGGTCCTTCAGATGAGACCACAAAAACCGAGACCCCGTGTCACAGTAGGTGTGGCACGATAAAGATCCCTCCCTGCTCAAAGACTGTAAGCGCTGAGCATAGCCTAAATTTTGCATCCCTTCACTGGCAATGATGATGTCTCCATATGAGTGAAAAAATTTCGAGCGGGACATTAAACAATATATAATCAATCATATTATCAATATTTGATAATAAATAACTCTGCCACACCTGTATGTACAGAGTTGTGCAAAAGTATTCAGCCAATGTTTTTCCTCATATATTTCATACAATATAACCATGTTTTCAGTTTGTTATTGCTGTTTCAATGAAAGCTGTATCATATTTTTTTTCTTTTCAAACTTAGAACAAAATTTTATGCTTCTTGATTCACTTGAATTATATAGTGATGCCAAATGAAATTTGTACTCAACTGAAATTGTGGCATATATATATATATACACATATATATATATATATATATATATATATATATATATATATATATATATATATGTAATGTCAACCAGAAAGAACAGCATTAAGTGGGGAAATATTGAGATTCACATACAAAGAAATACCAGTGTGTAGAAAACTATTGTTTTGTGTGAAATTTCTAGCAAGAATAAAATTGATAGAATACTTTTTGCACGAGACTGTAGCATGCTGACAATGTAATACACTGTACCATTCTAATTAATTACAATGCATTATGATTTAATTAATTCCAGTGATTTATGATTTGATTAATTCCAATATTTGATTAATTCCGATGCATTATGATTTGATTAATTCCGATGCATTTAATATAATTGATTAATTCCAATTCTGTTTGATATAATTAATTTCAGTGCTTTACGATTTTGATAATTCTTTTGCATTCTAATTTAAAAATTCTGATGCACTGCAATGTAATTAATTTTGATGCTTTAGGATTGAAACTAATTTGTATTGTGATTTCTGTTGTAGTGGTGGTGTAAAATTTTCTAGTCTTAAAAAAGATGAAGGTAAGATTGTGTTAATGATTAATATTTAAGGAATTGTAGTAGTTAAGGCTATATGGACAGTGGATATTGACCTGAGTAGGTCAGTGGTTAGATACCTGAATAGTAATGCAGGGGTCCTAGGTTCGATTCCTGGGCCAGACGTAGATTTCTCCTTTGCTGTCTTACATGTGGTGGTGCTGGCCACCCCTGGGGAACTTCTGGAATTCATAACCTGCGTTAACAGATTTGTTTTCTGTAGTGATTGCTACCTTCATCACCTGATAAAATAACAAAGACGGACATTTTATTGTTAGTTCATATTTTTATGTATTTTTTAAATGTATAAACTAGATTTAAGTACTAAAATATCATATCATTGACCCATTTGTTACTTTTAAAGTAACAAATGGGTCCATGATATGATATTTTAGAACAGTCAATACACCCTTTGACCTTCCATGATTACACAGACAGGTGGTACTAAAACAACCAGATTGAACAGTTCAATAGAAGTGTAGAGGGTTTTGATCACTGGTGGCCAGTTGGTAGAGCACCTGACCGGAGATTCAGGGAGCTCGGGTTTGGATCTTGGTCTGATCCGTTGCATTTTCCTTGTCCTACTGCAGATGTAAATTGACACAAATTACCATTAGCTGGTGTTTGCCACAAAAATATAGTCTACTAACAAAGTTTTTTTTTTCATGTTGGTGTTTTTTTTTCCACTGTGCTGGTACAGATCAAATTCATTTAAGTTTTGTTGTTTTAACTTCAGCATATAGCTATAGCCATTAGACTCTGTAATTGTTGTAATACAGGAAAAAAAGAACATTTATGGCTGAACCAGGAAGTGAACCTGGCACTCCTGTGCTCTAACCTCTAAGCTGCCCAGGTTGATACCCCCTGTCCATGAATCCCTAACCACTACATTTTCATGGATTTCATATATCTGCATTTTTTTTTTTTACTGTTCTTGTGAGATGTACACCTGGTGGTTTATATATAGTTTTACATGGGTGAGTTTTTTTTACAGAAGAGTTATGGCACTTAGACTTGGAAACTTTATTTTTGCACAACTATGGATGTTTAATGTGTAAGAACTAATCTTATTGGTTTGTTTGGTCACATGACTAGTGAGGATAATCAGCATATTTCCATTCAATAGAATTGTTATCCCACCTCTGATTGACTTTTTCAGCTTATCGACTCCAAGAGAACCTCATGAAAACAATGATGCAGATTGAGGACACATTTTTTGACCTGGCCAATAGCTGTGAACAAAATTGTCTCCTGATTTGTGATCGCGGTCTCATGGATGCCTCGGCATGTAAGTAATGGCAATATGATCATAATATGTTTGACTCAACCCAAGGTCATTTGAACATTGTCAAGGGCATTTGGACAAATTATGTATATGATTCAAATATATTTATTGGAGCAGAAAAGTTCTTGGGCAGTCACACTTGATAAGAGCTTGCTTATATATATATTGTGGATGTGTTCTCATCATGTCCCAAGGTCATATTGCCAATGCCAAGGTCATTTGGAGAAAAATATATATAATTCTTGTCTACATCATATCAAGGTAAGATGCTCATAATTGACAGTTTTCTTATGATATGAAGATTTGTCTTGATCCATATTCAAGGTTATGTGAATGAAGTCAAGGTCATGAGAGAAAAGATATGAAATTCTTGTCAGTGCCATATCTTTGGACAAGAGAAGTTTCAGACATTCACACTAGATATGAAAGTGGGTCTTGACCTTGAAATTTGTCTGTGATTATCAGGACAATTTCAAGGCCACTAGGGTAAACATATGTAATTTTTGTAGAAGTGGTATCTTTGCAGTATTAACATGTAATGCTCATTCTTAATTGTGATGTTCCTT
Organism: Ostrea denselamellosa; assembly: GCA_024699665.1. NCBI lineage: Eukaryota > Metazoa > Mollusca > Bivalvia > Ostreida > Ostreidae > Ostrea > Ostrea denselamellosa. Next base: position 564,695 of record JAMZEH010000039.1, read on the forward strand.
ATGACTAAAGTGTGGCATAAACATCATCCAAGGTCATCTAATGTAGGCCAAAATCATTGGAAATAATAAATTTATTTTGTAAAGCGTAAAGTTTATACTGCTCTAAACGCTATTTAAACAACAATAAAATAAGTGAAATGAGGTATATAAAAACAGATCGTAGTAGGTCCCAGATTAGTTGTAGCATGTGAACAGATGAGTCTTTAATTTAGATTTGAAGGTACAGAGACTGGTGGCAGTTCTGATATCAAATATCAAATCAATCAAATAATGGTAATAAAATGAGTAATATTTTGAATATGAACCAGCTTGATTGAATGTGCCCCATGGAGGACATGAGTTCCATTAGGAAACTTAAATTTAAAGTTATTAATGTGTATAATCTGTGAATAAAACATGACTTATGGATTAGGTGGGCTTGTTAATGTAAGCAAAAGACTCCATTATTGTACCTTAATAAAAAAAAAATCAGCAACATGATGAGAAACAGTGTTTGAAAGAGTCCTTGAAAAAGTATGTAATGGCATCTTTGATGCTAAATGTCATTCCATAAATTTGTGACTTCATAGATTTGGACCCTAATGATTGGGAAAAAATGAAGAAGGATAATAAATGGAATCCTGTGCAGCTCCGTGACAACCGATACAATCAAATTATACACATGGTATCAGCAGCCAATGGGGCGGAAGCTTTCTACACGCTGGATGGTCATGTGACTCGTCATGAAGGCCTGGATGTTGCCCGGCAACTAGATGAAATCACAGCAGCAGTATGTCTTATTATCAGATAATCTCATAATATTAACTGTGTTTCCGCTAACATCCAAGTCAAAATTAGGGTAGGTTGGTAGGAAATTTTTTTTCCTTAAATATAAAAAGAAATATACTGATCACGTTCTCATTTAAGTTGGAGATACCTAAACATTTTATGAAACATGAGGGGCTCATTTTTCACTATTAAAACAACTTGCTTTGATATATAAACTACCTACAATTAATTAGAAAGTGTCATTCATAGGGAGTGGATAGGGTTAGCGGAAACGAGGCAATTTTTATTTTAGGCCTTATCATCACAGGTATAATCCCAAATTACTGATTTTCAGATGAAGAAAAGGTCATTCACTTCCTATTTTCTCATGATGACAAATCAGTGATTGAAATGAAGTTTTTCCTATTGAGTAACTTAGAAGTATGTAAATTTAAATTTTTAATCTAGTATGTACTTTGTAGGCCTGGGTAGGTCACCCGTATTATGATGTGATTGACAACAACACCGGATTTGAAGAGAAAGTCAATAGAATGATATCTGTAAGTGAAACGCCTGTATCTTACACATACAGTTGAACTTCAGTGTCTCGAACATTGTTGTCCTCAATACCAATAAATATGACAAAGTGAATTGGAAGTCCCAACTAAATTTATGCATTTTGACCTCAATACCTTGAAGCCTCAGATATCATGAAGTTCTTTATTTTATTTATTTTTTTACCCCATCGAGTTTGAGACAACAAAGTTTGACTATATTTTATACAAAAGTTGATCATTAAAGGAAGACACCTTCGGAAATTTGGACGTGAGGTTGAAGGTCAAGGTTACAGCAGACCTTCCTGCAATGATTATTGGCACTTTCATATTCCTTGCTTTGGTTGTTGATCCTACTGTTGAGCATGGAAATGCAGATTTGGAAAAAGAACATAATTACTCCTTTCTGTCGTTATGAACATTAGTGCATTACATATACAGTTTAAACAATATTTATTCAATAAATTGAGGGGATTGGGCAGCAGGCTTAGCCTATAAATCTCCTGAACTCTCATAATTACATGTAAATATCATAACTTTACTATACTTTATATATGAATAAATTCTTGGCCAGACCCTGCCTATGTTAGTTTTCTATTCTTTCTATTATCCCTTCATAATTCATCGCGAGGGGGTGGGGGGGGGGGATATAACAATGGAACTGTTCGTTTATGGATGAATACGTGTATTAGGTTTTGTGTAACACTGAGCTGTAGACGCTCTACATTTTATGGCTCAATTGAGTCGATGCTTCACATGTATCAAGAAATATCAAGAGAGGAAGAGCTCCATTGATTTTGGGGTGTCAAGGTCACTTCAGGATTCCATAGAAAGAGCTTGTAAACACTACATGCCACAATTTTTGCTTGATTGATTTCATACTTCACATGTAGCTTTGTTAACAAGAGAGGAAGAATGACCCTACTGATATTAAGGTCAAGGTCACTATGGTAGGTGAGGCACTGCTTTGCAGAGCTATTGTTTCTGATAGAATTTGACATTTTTCATGACTTGTGGGCTTGGGGCTGGTGGGGGATATTCAATACTGACTGACTATTTGTTCGCTTTAGTTAGACTAAATATAATGAAGCTTCGAATTTGAACAATAACAGGATTAAATCATACAAAGGCATAAGGGTGAAGAGAGATTAAACTTTGCTGAAAATATTCTAAATGGAAGAGTCCCAACGTCAATAACGTGCACAGGTCTTTCGGATATGACTATAAAAACGGAAGTTCCATGCAGCAATAGGCATTGGCACGTTAAAGAACCCTCACTGCTACGGTCCTGAGCGCTAAGCATAGGTGTAAATTTGTGGTACTTCACCTACAGCTGGTGATGTCTCAATCTCGACAGGACGTAAAACGAACAACCAACCAATCATAATATGCATCATGGTATTTTATTTTCTTAAGAATGATTTTGTATTTCAGACTGTGTGTAGTAGACTGGGTATTGAAGTAAATGACCGGTTAAGCTCCGAAAGTAAAAAGAGGAAATTCCTTGTCACGTCTCTGGCAGACGAATCTGTGAGTTGGCATTGTTCATTGATACCAGTACAGTAAAAAACATTTATAATGAATTCACACTTACAACAAATTCACAAAGTGATAGTTATTCCTCTGTGAGAGGAAAATAATGAAAATCGTAATGGATAGAACAAAGTTTGGTTACGATGAGCTGTTTTTCGCTGGCCCTGGAGGTTCACTCTAACTGTGTTTTACTGTCTATGTATTTTTATAAATCTTTGATATTTTTGATAAACAGAGACACAGTATAACACTCAGCCTGCCACAATTGTCCTTGAGGGAATATAATGGAAATACCCAAGATGATTTGTCAGAATGTGGAGATCAGCAGGAAAATTGATTAATCTGAAATGTTTAAACGAGTATTTCTATTTAGTTTTCTGTCGTCCTGGAAAATGTTAGAACATATTAATCCATTTAACTTGTGCTCAGAAAGCTTGGCATAATTTTAAGTGTAATAAAAGCTGCATGTTAGACTTGGAAATTAGCCACTGGCCTGAAGACGAAATCCAGAGTTAGGCTCATAAAATGATCACATATATACAAGCCCTGCAGGCCTATGCTTTTCATTAACATTATTGACTTTCATTAAAATTCTATTTCTTTATCATGAAATGGAGAATTGATTGTAATCAGAATGTTTCTGTCACATTTGAATTAATTTTGATTGAATCCTATTAATGATTTAATGCACTCTTTCAGTAGGGCCAGTGAATTTCTCTTAGGTCTGGTAGATAGTCCAGATAGAGAGGACAAAAGAACCAATCATAAAAAAGTAAAGAACCAATCAGAAAAAAGTAAAGAACCAGTCAGAAAAAAGGATTTTTGAATCGGTGTTTATTGTACAAACGTTGGAATTAGTCTTTGTTTACAAACACTACTGTATATCGCTGCTGTGATTTTAAAGTGGCTGAAATATAACGACACAATACAGACCTTGTAAAAGCTAATGCTATGACCATTAGTAAGGTGTCATTACAACAAACACGCCCTACAATTGTGGCAGCTCTGGTCATCTCCTAATTCGCTATTTTAGGTACGTAATGCAGTGTGTCATTGTCATGGCCTTTTTCTTCCAGAAATTCCCAGGCTTTCAGGACTTTGACGTACAACATTACTACCTGTCAAGTCCCAGTAGAAAAACTCAGGCCAGAATACGGAAACGAGGCCAAAATGGTGAGATTTCTTCATACAGATTGGGAGTAGTAGATTAACTGTGAAGATGTAACAGGCATGTGTTACTTGCAATAATGTAGCTGTCTCCATATTTTTTTTTATTTTTATGTTTGAGGGCTACAATTACTTAGGATCTTTATATAATGGGGTGAGGGTGCAATATATATTTTTATGAATATCTTTAAATGAGTTCTATGTATTTGTGTCTAATGTTGTTTACACTTAAAAGAGTACCAACTTTGTGCTTCGGTATGTCTAATTAAGGTGTTTTTCCTTAAATATTACGTACAATGTCTGCTCTGCCACACTTGTTATTGGGAGATCTTGTTGGTGGATATGCAAGCAAAAAAAAAAACCTAAAAATTTACATTCAGCTTGAAAATGCAGTTGTTCAACATGGACTCAAGCCATTCTGACAAAGGAAGGAAAATCATACAGTGGCCCAAAAAATTCACTCTTCTGTTCATTGACTAAGAAACATATAATAACATTTTTTATGTACATAAAGAAAACCAGCAAATGTTTAGAATGATCAAAAATGTGGCAGTGAATTGCGCCTGCATCTGCACCATTATAGAGATCCTAGGGAGTTGTAGTTCTCTCCCAAAAATAAAAAACGGAGAGGGCTACATTATTGTAGCTAGGCATGTGTATGTGGTGATTACAGATGTGTATGTGGTGATTACAGATGTGTATGTGGTGATTACAGATGTGTATGTGGTGATTACAGATGTGTGTATGTGGTGATTACAGATGTGTGTATGTGGTGATTACAGACGTGTGTATGTGGTTATTACAGACGTGTGTATGTGGTGATTACAGACATGTGTATGTGGTGATTACAGACATGTGTATGTGGTTATTACAGATGTGTGTATGTGGTGATTACAGACATGTGTATGTGGTTATTACAGATGTGTGTATGTGGTGATTATAGACATGTGTATGTGGTTGTAACAGACGTCTATGTGGTTATTGCAGATGTGTGTATGTGGTGATTACAGACATGTGTATGTGGTTATTACAGATGTGTGTATGTGGTTATTACAGATGTGTGTATGTGGTGATTACAGATGTGTGTATGTGGTTATTACAGATGTGTGTATGTGGTTATTACAGATGTGTGTATGTGGTTATTACAGATGTGTGTATGTGGTGATTACAGATGTGTGTGTGTGGTTATTACAGATGTGTGTATGTGGTGATTACAGACATGTGTATGTGGTGATTATAGACATGTGTATGTGGTTGTAACAGACGTGTATGTGGTTATTGCAGATGTGTGTATGTGGTGATTACAGATGTGTGTATGTGGTTATTACAGATGTGTGTATGTGGTTATTACAGATGTTTGTATGTGGTGATTATAGACATGTGTATGTGGTTGTAAAATGTGTATGTGTTGTAAAATGTGTATGTGGTGATTACAGATGTATGTATGTGGTGATTACAGACATGTGTATGTGGTTGTAACAGACGTGTATGTGGTGATTACAGATGTGTGTATGTGGTGGTTACAGACATGTGTATGTGGTGATTACAGATGTGTGTATGTGGTTGTAACAGACGTGTATGTGGTTATTGCAGATGTGTGTATGTGGTGATTACAGATGTGTGTATGTGGTTATTACAGATGTGTGTATGTGGTGATTACAGATGTGTGTATGTGGTGATTACAGATGTGTGTATGTGGTGATTACAGACATGTGTATGTAGTGATTACAGATGTGTGTATGTGGTGATTGCAGATGTGTGTATGTGGTTATTGCAGATGTGTGTATGTGGTGATTACAGATGTGTGTATGTGGTTATTGCAGACATGTGTATGTGGTGATTACAGATGTGTGTATGTGGTGATTACAGATGTGTGTATGTGGTGATTACAGATGTGTGTATGTGGTGATTACAGATGTGTGTATGTGGTTATTACAGATGTGTGTATGTGGTGATTACAGATGTGTGTATGTGGTTGTAACAGACGTGTATGTGGTTATTGCAGATGTGTGTATGTGGTGATTACAGATGGGTGTATGTGGTTATTACAGATGTGTGTATGTGGTTATTACAGATGTTTGTATGTGGTGATTATAGACATGTGTATGTGGTTGTAAAATGTGTATGTGTTGTAAAATGTGTATGTGGTGATTACAGACATGTGTATGTGGTGATTATAGACATGTGTATGTGGTTGTAACAGACGTGTATGTGGTTATTGCAGATGTGTGTATGTGGTGATTACAGATGTGTGTATGTGGTTATTACAGATGTGTGTATGTGGTTATTACAGATGTGTATGTGGTGATTACAGACATGTGTATGTGGTGATTACAGATGTGTGTATGTGGTGATTACAGACGTGTGTATGTGGTAATTACAGACATGTGTATGTGGTTATTGATTCATTGTTTAACTCGTATGGAGGCGTCACCATTGCTGGTGAAGGGCTGTAAAATGTAGGCCTATGCTCGGCGCTTATGGCCTTTAAGCAGGGAGGGATCTTTATCGTGCCACACCTGCTGTGACACAGGGCCTTGATTTTTGTGGTCTCATCCGAAGGACCGCCCCATTTAGTCGCTTCTTACGACAAGCAAGGGGTACTGGGGATCTATTCTATCAACTCAGATCCCAATGGGGTTATGTGGTTATTACAGACATGTGTATGTGGTGATTACAGATGTGTGTATGTGGTGTATGTGGTGATTACAGATGTGTGTATGTGGTGATTACAGATATGTATGTGGTGATTACAGACGTGTGTATGTGATGATTACAGATGTGTATGTGGTGATTACAGACATGTGTATGTGGTGATTACAGACATGTGTATGTGGTGATTACAGAGTGTATACAATGATTACAGACATGTGTATGTAGTTTTAATAAACATGGAAGATTTGATTTTTAGGAAGTTGGACGTACACTCACACAATGAGACGCCAGGTTCAGGATGCTATGGTGGAAATCCGTATGTCAATTTCAGAAAAAGACTTCAATGTACGTTGTGTATACAGCTCTCAAATTTCTCCATATTTTTTTTTTTATTTTTATTTTTTATAGACAATCTATATCAAAGCAAAGTAGCATGAAAACATGGTATAGAGAGACAGACATTTTTTAAGATGTAGAAGAAGAGAGGAGAGAGAGAGAGAGAGAGAGGGGGGGGATTAAGGAAAGATTAGACACCATCTGTTCCACTGGGCATCAAATTTCTCATCACCATTTTTGTAGAATGTGAATATTAATGTTTCATAAAAAGGACTTTAAATAGGATATTGCAAAATGAATACTCAATGATTTCTCTGCACATCTTGCCATATAAATAAAGTCCTTCAACCAGAGGATAATAGTATTTTGAATATTGGATTTTTTGTCGGGAATACCTAGAATAAAACTTTTTTTGGTAAAAACCAATTGTAATTCTGTTTTCTCTTCAACATAAAATTCAAACTTTTCTAGGCATGATTGAACATTATCACATTCCCACAGTATATGTTCTGTTGTTTCATCCTCTCTGTGACAAAAAGTACACTTTTTAGAGTCCACCTTTTTAATTTTATATATAAAAAGTAATTTGTTGCTAAGATTCTGTTAATTATTCCACTGGAGTTCGCAGTTTTTAGTTATTTTGAAAGGTAATGTGTTGAGCATTTTCCATTCTCTTGTGTAAAAGTAATGGGTTTCCAGGTTTTGAGATGGTGCTTTGGTTTATACCCCTTTGGTAACAGTCTAATTACTCTATGTCATTACGTGATGGACAAAATATTATTTCTGTATCCATAGTTAATAGATTTAACAACATACAGACTGATAAATTGCCAAAAAACTTTGAAAAATTCAGTTGAAAAGCCGTCTGATCCCGGCGATTTATTTGATTTCATATTTAGGAGTGTCGTTGAGGCCTCGCGTAAAGTAATTTCACCCTCCAGACCTTCAGCCTCCCATTTTGAGAGTTTAGGAATACCATGATAAGGCAGCATATTATTTATGTCCAAATCTGCATTATCTAAATTGTTTTCATATAAATGTTCAGAAAAAACTTTTTGTCTCCTTCAAAATTTCTGATTGCTCAAGTATAATATCACCATTATCCATTTCTAACTTTGGTATGACCTTATTTATAAATTTTCTTGATTCACTTTGGTATGACCTTATTTATAAATTTTCTTGATTCACTTTGGTATGATCTTATCTATAAAATTTCCTGAATCAAGTGTACAAAAATAGCTTGATGGTTTTTTCCCCATCTTCTATCCATTTTGCCCTACTCCTGATAAAATTTCCTTGTAGTTTATTCTTTCTAAGTTTTTCTAGTTCTTGTTTTTTATCATGCAACTCATATACATTGTCTTCAGTAATGTTTTCCTCAATATTTTTTATTTATTAACTCCTTCTCTTCTGTCTTTTTTTAAATGTAAGCAGAATAAGAAATTGTTTTTCCTCTTATTTTGAAAAGCAGAGTTTCAAGAATAAGAAATTGTTTTTCCTCTTATTTCGAAAAGCAGAGTTTCAAGGAAGGAATGACTGATCATTGATAGTACAGACAATGTCCTCATCTGGAATATTGTGCAAATTATTCATGTCGTAAACTGGTACTGCATATTGTTTTTTAATCTAATCAATTTTTTTCTCTAATACTTTTTAAATATTTGACATCATAAAGTAGAGAGTTATTAAATTTCCACAGTCCCCTTCCTTTTCTGAAATCATTAAAAGTTAATGTCAAAGATATAGGTGAGTGATCTGACCTGTAGCAAGGTTCAATGTTACAAGTATCGAAGCTAGAAAGTAAAGATCCGGAAATTTAAAAAAAATGTAATCTGCTTTGTTTTAGTGGGGATCTTTTTCCTCCATTAATATCTACGAATATATTCGTGTAGCTCTCTAAAAGAATGTAATCTGCTTTGTTTTAGTGGGGATCTTTTTCCTCCATTAATATCTACGAATATATTCGTGTAGCTCTCTAAAAGAATGTAATCTGCTTTGTTTTAGTGGGGATCTTTTTCCTCCATTAATATCTACGAATATATTCGTGTAGCTCTCTAAAAGAATGTAATCTGCTTTGTTTTAGTGGGGATCTTTTTCCTCCATTAATATCTACGAATATATTCGTGTAGCTCTCTAAAAGGGTCTGTGTAGCCATGCGTATTTATCATTTCTAAAATTTTATTTCTAGCCGTTGGGTTATTAGTAATCTTATGATTATAAGAGTCTAATTCTGGGTTCAAGACCAAATTAAAATCTCCACACCAGATTATATTGTTATAAATCATGTCATGTTTGTACAGTTTCAAAAAACTGGGGTGTGTCCTTGTCTGGACCATATATGTTACATAACAACACCTCTTCGTCACTTATTAGCATTTTGAGTATTAAGTAATTTCCATCTAAATCTCTTTTTTTGGTTAGAACTTTGAAATCCAAATTATTATTCATAAGTATGGCAACATCTCTTCAATTAGAGGCATAAGAACTGGAATAACACTGGAATTCCCATAAATTCCATACATCATTTTCAGTTTCACTTAAAAAATGTGTGTCCTGTACGCAATAAATATTGAAATTTAAGGATCATCAATAATTGAAAGCATCTTTACGTATTGTAATATCTCCAAGACCGTGACAATTTACTGGAAGTAATTTAACCGTTTGGATTTTTAAGTATGTAAGTGATACTCACTGGAACCATGACTCCAACCAAGTCTTATCCTCTGAAAATTGAAAAGTGAAAAGCAAGAAAGGAAGGATAAGAAAGAAAGATGAGGGAGAAGAGGAGTTGAGAAAATATAAAACATATAAGTTAACAGATCAAAAATCATTTTAGTGAAGTCTTAGCAGTGTCCCGGGCCTATAACTATGATAATATCGGCTTAGGCTTAGCCATTCCGTTAGTCACTCGTAACAGGAAGTTCCTTTAAGACAATAACAGTTAGGTCCAGCAGTTCATAACGTAAAACTTTATTTTTCTGGAAAAAGAGTATGCACACAATCACTTCTTCCTCTTCTCGATTTTTTTGTCCATATTGTCAGAAAGATCGAACTTCATCCTGGTTCCGTCTTTCTCACCATACACGCTTCCATTAAAATACCAGGCATTGCCGATTTGTGGATGTTCTTTAAGTCTCTTTATCAGTTGAGTATTCAGTTTCATGACATCGTCTGATAGCCAACAACGTCCATTCGAGTTTTCCTTGAGTGCAGATCTGTTCCGCAGTATGTTGGATTTTGCTGTATTATTCTTCATTTTTACAACAATCGGTCTTGGTTCTCCTAGTCTTCCTGGAATTCTGTGAATAGCGATGAAATCAGCCTCCTCTAACCTGACCCCCTCCTTTTCAAGAATCTGCTTGACCACTTCCTATGTGTCCTCTCTGTCAATTTCTTTTATTTCGTTGATTTTAAAAATGTTTTTTCTTGAATACTGTTCCTTTCTGTTTGCTGTAGTGTGTGCTGTCTTAGCTATTTGTTTTGTTTCTTCGAGTTCCTCTTCTAATATATTCACTTTCCGTTGTAAATTCTTGATAACTTCATTTTGGGAATCCACCTTTTCAATGTAGCGCATGTAAAGCTTGTATATTGTCATTTAACAACTCTTGGATTACTTTCGTCTTTTGGTCAAAAATCTTTTTCACAATTCCTTCTAAATCTTTCTTTGTGACCTTTTCTGATTTCAAGCGGCGGATTTCATTGATAATAGTTCTGTTCAAACGATCTATGTAGTATTTGGGCTCAACTCAGTCTTTGCACTGCCCTTGTGGATCTTTCTGACATTTTTGCAAATTTCACTTTTTTCACTTAGTGTTTATAATATCCATGTACTCGCATCAAATCGGATCGTTGTGTACAGGTGTTCCACAGGTGCAAGTCTCCACGAATAGCCCTGATCACTTCTCATGATAGATAATGAAATAATTTTACTCACGTCCAAACTCCTTTTTTCTCAAAAATAGTTTACTCCATATATATTATATACAAGAGAACATCACAAATGGAATACTTTTGGCAACTTGAAATGGTCGGTAGGGTGGTATTACACTTAAAAATGGGGCCCTCGACACGACTGATCTCGCTACACGTCCAACCTGTTGGATGCCATTTTTGAACCTCAGTTTCTCCATATTTCGTTTTAACCACTGTTACAAGTAAAAGAAATTAATCTCAAACTGTAATTATTTAATTTTAAGCTGAGTATGAGTGAGATTGGTAGAGACCATTTATAATTGTAAAGTGTGATTTAAAGATATTCTGTAGAAAGCTGGGAGTGACCACTACATTTCATCAGAGAAGTGGAATTACACTGTATTTTGCATTTAACTACAGATTCTGTTCGAACAACGTGACAACAAGCGATGGCCCATTTACAAGAAACGCAGATGTTTTCTCTGGAACAATCAGTATTTCCATTTGGACATATACAAGGAACCAAGTCCTGAAAGGTTTGTAAGAGCATGTCTGAAGAGCACGAGTTGTCTGGAGGGTTTGGGTGAGCTGCATTCTTAGGAGAACACAAGCAGTGTTGTCTGGAGGACATTATTGGTTCATACGCTCTTTCTAAAACAAAAAATAGTAAAAAATAATAATGAAAGAAAATACAACAAAAATAAAAATTAGAAGGGGGGACTTGTAAATTTCAGGAGTACTGCACTGCTGGGGGCTTCAGGGGTAGGGCAGAAACGGTCAAAATTTGATAAATTTTCAAAATTCTTCTGTACAGCCACACATCTGTAAGCTATATGCATTGTCATGTAGAGCAGGAAGGCCTCTACCAACAGTGTAAATTTCCTGATCCCTGAGGTAGAGATTGTGATTCTTGAGTGGAGCCAAACTTGGCATATAGTGTTTATATGTAAAATATTTAGGTACCATCATCTGTAAGGTAACATCATCAATGTATAACAGTCATATTTCTTATCTAGTAAGTGGATGGTGGGATTTTTGTGATCATGGTAACATTTTGAAAGGTTCATCAAATGAAAATAATACACCATAGGAATTTACAAAACTTTGATAACTGCTTGATTTATCTCGTGTAGAATTTTACATTGAAGTCCATGGGAAAAGCATGTTTTATTAAAATATATTTAAAAGAAATTACATTTTCATACAAATCTCCAGGTAAAATGTTACATACGCTTTCTCTTTATAAAAATATGAAATAAAATTAATCATTTACATTTATTGCACATAAATTTAGAAAATTAGATTTTTCTTATTTTCACCATGGGGGGATAACTCCTCCAAAATGTTTAAGTGCAGAACGACCAGTTAATCATTCTCCAGTCACATGAATTTGGACTATTTAATAATAATAATAATAATAATAATAACCTTTATTTACCCAGGATAACACAATGAGCATACAACTAGTTTTCAGTGTGGTCCTGCGTAAATTTATTTATCATTATTTAACATTACACATTTATTTTGATTTAAATCATTTAAAAAAATTTCAATCTCCTTTAGTTATACATCTTTTGCATTTGAGAAGTAGTAAACGATGATTGACGGTTGATTTCAGCCGATAAAAGTTAACCATGACAGTATGGGAGGTAAGACCTTGACCTGTCGCGGTAGCTCAGTGGTTAGAGCGTTCGCTTTCATAACCGGGAGGTCATGAGTTCGAGCCCCGCTCATGCCATGGCTGCATCAAACCTAAGACAAAAAAGGTTGTGATTGCTCCTTCGCCAAACGCTTAGCATTTAGGATATGACCTTAAAAACGGAGGTCCCGTGTCACGGTAGGCGTTGGCACATTAAAGAACCCTCACTGCTACGGCCCTGAGCACTAAGCATAGGTCTGAATTTGTGGTACTTCACCTACAGCTTGTGACGTCTCAATGTGAGTGAAAAATTCTCGACGGGGCGTAAAACAAATGAAAACAATCTTGAACAAGTTGTTTCTAAATGGGTTTGGTCTAATTATAATATTTTGAAATTTTCTCCGAAAATTGCAAGCGATGCAGCTGATAAAATAGAAAACCGAGATGTCGATGTGATATACCTTGTGAATAGTGTGTTTACATAAAGATAAATTTTTTTTTATTATAGATATTTTAACGTCAAGCACCCTTGATTGAATACTTCACTAATAATATTAAATTGAAACTGAATATTTAAAGGGAGTAGGTAGTCCTTTACCAAAACTGCAAATTTTGTAATCCCAGGGGTAAGGGTTTTGATATCAGGGTGGGATCTAAAAGGTCAGTGATTAAAGGTGTGAACAAGAATATGTTATTTTACTCATAAACACCATGTGCCAAGTTTGGCCCATTTATCAGGATCGTTCTACATTAAATATGTTCCTATAATGTATAGTATGTTATTAAAAGTCTTGTATCTAAATGGGCACTTTTAGGGTCATTTGTGTGTTTTAAAGAACACATCTTGTTTCATATTGGTGTTGAATATTAAAATTTACCTTAGATATGTAGAACATGAATATTCACTTGACTGATAAGCCCTGTGGGCCTGTATTGTAGATGTAAGGCAGTGTTCTTTACTGTAGAAGCAGAAATTTCTGTTGGGGATTTAATTTTGTTTATTTCATGGAAAAGACTTTTCAACGATATTAAATTCTGCATGTACAGTATATATACATACAGAGAAAACATTAACTTGAAATCCATGAAATTAAATCCACACAAAATCATTTAGGAGTATAAATCCACAAAATTTTAACCCTGTGAAAATTTCTGCTTCTACAGTAGAGACTACCTGATTTTGTTCACTTTCTATTTTAGGTTTGTTACTTTGTGTTTCATGTATTACTTTCTTTTTGATGTATTACCTTCTGTTTGATGTATTACTTTCTATTTGATGTATTACTTTCTGCTTGATATATTACTTTCTATTTGATATATTACTTTCTGTTTGATGTGTTACTTTCTGTTTGATGTATTACTTTCTTTTGATGTGTTACTTTGTTTTTGATATGATACTCTCTGTTTGATGTGTTACTTTCTGTTTGATGTGTTACTTTCTGTTTTAGGTGTAAAGGTCTGATAATGCTGGAAACATACACAGCTTTGAAAGGAGAGACTCTAGCACTGCCTGATTTTCTGAACGTGGAGCGGGAAGTGACAGGCCTGAATGAATACTCCATGTATAATCTCTCACTCAAAGTGGAATAGCCTAGCTTCTGATGTAGTCCAGCTTTTATATGTGTATCTCCCAGTCCTACAGCCCTAACTAGCCGGTGTATATCTGTATTTTGTGTGTGTGTGTGTGGTTTTGTTGTGTTTTTTTTTGTCTGTGTGATTAGAAGGGTACACATCCTTGTAGTGTGGTATGCCCCATCACCCCCCCCCCCCCCCCCCTCCCCCCTGCTTTACAGAAGTTGATATGAATCATGTTTTGCTGAATTGACTGCAGGAATCTACCTGAAATGAAGTTTTATTTTTACTCTTTCATTTATATATATTTTTATATTCTTTTGTTTGATTTTTTGTATCCCCCCCTTCCTTTCGGAGATGTGCATTGGTATCCTTTGACAGTGCAACAGTCATCGTAGCAGCACGTGTCATTTTTCAGCTCTACTGTCAACATCATCAGAAAGTAAACATTTACTGAAAAACGATCTTATCCCATTGCTTTTTGTATCTATTGCATAGAATCTCAATGAAATGACTTGTGCTATATATAACTGCAATATCACAATATCTTTATGGTACTAAATTCATAGCTCAAGGGAATGAAATGTGAACATTCCAACCCATTTTGTTGCCATGTGTTCTTATATACATTCAGGTAATTAACAGTTGTTAATTGTTAAACATTTCAGGATTAAGCCCCCCCCCCCCCCCCCCCCCCCCCCCCCATAAGGAAAGAGGATGGGATTCTATGACCCTCAAAGAAGTCGTACAGCAAGATGAAAATTTAAGGCACTAATTTTTTTTAAATTCTGTTCAGTGTACTGTAGATGAATTGAAATTCAGGAGTTTAACCTGAGATAACTGATGCTGAAATATATAAATAACATTAATGGGAATTTATTTTTACTCCAGTATATCAGATTGTTCATTATTAATGACTTCAATATAAGTGTAGACTGTATATCTGATTGAGCAAAATAAAGTATTTATAGATAGGTAATAAAACTGGCATTCTAACTCGGGGCATAGTTTCAATTAGTTAAGCATAAGAGACAAAAAAAATTTTATCTTAGTTGTAAGATTTTTTTTGGTGGAAATAGCCACAAGTTGGGGGGAAGGGGTATGTTGGGGGGGGGGGGGGGGGGGGGGTGATATCAACATGTTGTCGGGTACTGATGGGCAATATCTGCTTTTGATAATATCTCTGTAGTGTTTCATAGTAACTCGAGATACCATGTAGAATTGTGTTACATGACACTTGGCAATCTCTGTGGTCTATGAACCTAACTGAATGGCATTTATAATAGAAACCTTTAAACCATAATGTACATATAACTTTCATGACAAAAGTAGTTACTTGTCTTGAACACTTATTAATCAGCTGTCTGAATTAAGAGGAAATTAGATGCTGTGAAAATGACATATAATGTTTGGCCATTGAACAGAATATAACTAGAATATTTAGTTTTTCTATCATGACTTGCGTACCTTCTGTTTGCATTCTATGACAATTTCTAGTCAAATATTTTATCCAAAATTAATTAGGATCAACTCTTAACGAAGAGTATTCAGTTATTTTTATTAGAAATTCATTGCTGGTCAACTGTGAATTCACTGCTGGTCAATTGTGAATTCATTGCTGGTCAATTGTGAATTCACTACTGGTCAATTGTGAATTCACTGCTGGTCAATTGTGAATTCCGGTGCTCCAAATCCCCAGTGAATTCACTGCTGGTCACCTGTGAATTCCGGTGCTCCAAATCCCCAGTGAATTCACTGCTGGTCACCTGTGAATTCCGGTGCTCCAAATCCCCAGTGAATTCACTGCTGGTCACCTGTGAATTCCGGTGCTTCAAATCCCCAGTGAATTCACTCATTGTATGATCAAAGAAACTATTTTAGAATGGTGCCAAAAATACAAGGCATATAAAGTGCTAAGAATAGCAAACATGTTTTATTCTGAATATTATTTATGTAAGGTTTGAACTTACATGATGTAGATTTGTTTTATAGAATGTCAGTGAATAACTGTTTAGTTCGGCAGCTGTTTGTTTAGGCTAGATTATATTCTTGTATGCATTTCCCGTGTTGTGCTGTTGACATCTTTTGCATGTTACATTTGTTACGGTTCAAAGGGTAACACACTGCAGAGTGCTTGTCTCTAGAAATCCATCACTATATGTGTTGTTTTGTGCTATTTTATTTCCCTTTATCTTATTTCAAGATCTGTTTACCCCACAAGTCAGCTCGTGATCTGTCATCAAACTGGTAAAAATACTGTTTAAATTATGTTGTGTTAACACCTAAGCCTTCCACATCCTGTAGATTTGGTTGCATCTTTAGAATCCGAGATCTGTATACCAGCATGTTTTGCTAGTGGACCTTGCATGTAGTAAGTGCAGAAGCTGCTGTATTTTATTGACAACTGTGTAATCCTGGTCCCAAGTAGCAGTGGTAGAGAGTGTCCACAGAGGCAGGGTTATTGAGTTAAAGATGTGAACATGCCTGGTTTTGATATAGTGCTGTTGTTAAGACTTGTTATACAAATAGACCAACATTGTTTATGTTTAATGTAGTAGAAAACAATAATTATATGTCAGATGTTGCACAAGAAATCATTCACAGATTCTGACCAGAACATTGTATGTACCTAAAGCTTTTTCATGCTGTTAATTTTATGTATCACTGTTGATGAACAACTTTGTAATCCCTTTTATTGGAGTTTACAGTCTGGCATTGGTGTATTTTGTTTTTTCTTTTGAAGAAATTAAGACAAAATTTCATATGTACACATAATTTTATTGTTAGGTGGGTGTTTTAATTACAATATATTGTAAAAAGATTTGACCCCTTGAGAGATGTTGTTATGCGTCAATACTCATTTATTTGAATTTTTAATCAACTGCGAATGACTGGGCTTGTGAATGATGTTCAGTTCCTGTTGTTTTCAGGGATGACCAGTCGGACCATGTGTTGTACAAAAATAGAGTGCTACTACTCCTTCTTCCTGTTCAGTTTTATAAGTGCATTTTGTTTATCTGCTAAGAAATCCAGATTATTGTTTAGATATTAGTGGGTTTGGGATGCTATCTGTTTCAGACACTTGTAGTACTTGTAATATATTTTCTTATCTCTTACATGTGAGAAAGTCTACATACTAAAGGGGTTCATGTATTTTGTGTGACACTTTGTAAAAATAAAATACACGTCATCAGTTTTGTAGTGAATGTTTGTATTTTCACCCAAAAAAGCACTTTATCATATCTCTTTTATAAAAAAAAAATTTAAAAAAAATGAGAATATGTTTATTAAGGTGAATACTGTAAATGAACATGGACACCTGGCTTTTGGATCCACACTTCCATTGATCCACCCACATCTTTTAATGTGCAAAACAAAACTAATAAGAATTCATGGATTCAGTATCTATTCTTTAAATTTTAAATGCCATTTTATGCTTTTATTTAACTTATTAAGTGTAAGTTTTATATCAGTCCAGTCATCCCATGAAAAACATTAACAAAATTGCAACAGAATTTTTTTCTTGGCTTTCTGCAATCCATAACATGTAAAGATGTAATATCTAAAAGTCTACCAATATCAAAGGAGGGGAAAGTTTGAAATTTACTTCTTGAGAAATACAACGGTACAATTTTTATATTATGCTCCCATGGACAGTGAATTAAATTTAAGAATAACTACATTCTTTTTTACTGCATTTTAGCTGTTGCGCTACATAGTGAATTATTACCGGTAAACATTATAATAATAATAATAATAATAATCATTTTATATAGCGCCCTATTCGATCAAAATAATCGCTCTAAAGCGCTGTACATCATAAATCATAAGACAGGTTACATAAATACTAATTTTTAAAAGACAGGTTACATAGTACTAGAAGTAAATGATTTTTTTTTATTTTTTTTTTTTTGTAATGCTGATTTTTTTTCTGTTTATCGGTAGATAATGAACCCTTTCCACCAAATTTAATTTCATGTATTCTTTATTGTGGGAATTGTTGAAATGAAATTCCCGTTCGAAATATTCAAAGTTTCATAATGACATATTTCAGTTTTCCGAGATTTTTAATAAATAAAAAAAAGTTAGGTTTTCACTCAAAATAGCATTTGTCTACAATTATCAAGATCATTTACTTTTTGTATGTGATAGTTCATGCATTCGTGAATTATAATTGCAGGTAAAATTAATGTTCAACATATTCAAGCTTCAAGAATTACATTTTCCAGTTTCAGTAATTTTCAATTGAAAATTGAAGTTTTTACCCCAAAATGACTTTTTTTTTTTAACAATTAGCAAGGTCATGCACTTCTAGTATTTCATGATCCATGCATTATTGAATTAGAATTGCAGAGATTATTAATATGAATCATTTTTAAAGTGTCAAGAATTACATTTTCCAGTTTTCAGCAATTTTTAATCAGAAAGTAAGGTTTTGACCTCAAAATAAAAATTTTCCCCTACTAGTGGTAAACTCTTAGTATGTCATTGCAGATGTATTTCTGAAGCCAAAACTACAGAAATACTTTCTGCTGCAATTCTGTTAAACTTGAGTTGTTTTTTTTAATGGGTTGACTGGACTATATACCACAGACAGATAATTCATTTTATTTCACTCGTTATGTGCAGTTCTATAAACCATAGAGAATTAATGAATTTACCCGTAATAATAGCCTTTATATACCGTAGACAGATAATTCATTTATTTAACTTGTCATGTGCAGTTTTATAAACCATAGAGAATTAATAAATTTACCGGTAATAATAGCCTTTCAGTTTTGAGTGTGGGTCGAAATGCCAGGTAGGTACCTATGCGAATGTGTAAAGCTGGTATCATCCTTTTTGATGAGGGGGGGGGGGGGGGGGGGGGGGACCAGCTGGAAGAGAAATTGGTAGGTAGGTTGCCAAAAATCTTGACGAGCCAAAACCAGAACATCAGTAAAACTGATGGGTGCTCCCCAAACTGCATCTACGTGTAACAATAGGTAAGGGGATTTGTATTGCCTGCAATACACTCCGAATGCTTATTCATACCCATAAGGCATATGTCCTGAGTGACCTTTGTCTGAAAGCAAATAGCCTATTTATTTGTGTGACAAGATTAATAACTTCAAAAATTGTTAAACTTATAAGTTCTGAGTGACCTTGACCTTTCCAAATGACCTTTAGAAACCCTTGTATCGAGGAACATTTATGGTCAATTTCTAATTAAAGGTTTAGGAGACATGAGCTGTGAGGAATGGACAGACAGATAAGACTACTATTATATGCTTCCTCGATATTTTTCATGGCATGAAAAGGAGTTTCCATAACCTTCAAACTCGTTTGGGGGAGGAGGCGGCTTGTATTTCGTGCAATTATTTTTTTCATAACTTTGAATCGCTCATTTTACGTCTCCATATGAGTGGGGAAAAATTCTCGAATGGGATGTTAAAATAATTACAATTGATCAATCATTCACAGCTGCTATTAAAAATAAGGGGGGGAGGCTCACCCATAGAAAATAACCATCATCATAAACCAAAATTGGGGGGGGGGGGGGCTGAACCCCCCACCTTGATTCTACTTGCCAGTCAAGTAATTTGATATAAATGTCAATATCGCATGTACTACTTTTTAAAGTCGATGTATATGTACACGAAAACTTATTTACACACATACAATATTGAGATGCTTTTGGTTTTGTGGCTTTTAACCCGATTTGTGAATGAACGATACGTTCAGCCTGGTACCACGAATACGTGAAAGTGCGTCCAAAACCAGAAGAACTGATCAACATTCGGTATAAAGTTCATTCTGCGCGTGGTTCATACGGAATGGAATTGTCTTTACTGGTACGAGTTCTGTTTCATCTCGTCAAAATATGATGTCACATAATTGTAGCACCACTATTTTGTTCGATTCAATCTTAATTGGTGCTCTTCGAATTCTGGAAAATGCACAGCGAAATATTCGTTTTCTCAATGCAAATTCGTATTTTTTTAATTCTTATTTCTGGTAAGAAACAGAATGTTTCTTTCCGAACACGCGCGGCAGGCCGGATGTCGTCACAGTTGTGTACACGTGACTTTGCTGGGCGGATGCTTGATCAAAGAGATCCAGTGATTGGTATTCCCTGTCGGCGGGGATCGTCATGTAGTGACAGCTATCCTCCTCATTGCTGCTCTTTGGACCTTCGGTCAGCTGCTCCTTGTCGGAGAACCACGAAGCATATTCGTTGTCATTGTTCTTGACACTGGGAGGTGTGTCACGAACTTTTTGTCTGCGATTTCTATAAATAACAATGAAAAAACTTCAGAATGAAACCCTTTACGAATTATGATGTTGAAAATTAATTTATAATTTGAGAACTGTGGTAAAAGATTAGATAGAGATAATTTTACCTTTTAATCAGTACAATGATTATGATTAGTAACACGATGAATGTGAGCACAAGAGCAGATCCAATGGATAAGAGGTGAACTGGTCCAAGACTGAACAGACCGGTATCTAAAAGACACATATACATTGTATATAGAAATATCCGATTTTCACCCAAGACATTCATTTATTTACATGTTGTAATAGAATACACAAAACTCTTTTGAGTTTTGATTAAAGAAGATGGGTGAACAAGGCGAGAAAAGTGCCTACAAGTGGGTGAATATGAAAAACAAAAATAAAATCACTCTCAAAAAGAGTTAGAATTAAAGTACGTATGTTTACCATAGGTTGTGAATGAAACACACGAGCGATGAAATTATGATATGCCCATCTTCAGATGGAACAGCGATGTCTGGACGTCAGTCCGTCCGTTCGGGGTTTTCTGTTTCTATTTTCCTTTCTCTTACATGTATCAAACCGAGACTTGGTATGTAGCTTCTTTATGGGTCACTCTAGATCATGTTGCATTTTGATCCATATCGACTTCACTTGGCAGAGTTTCACCCTTATTTTTGAAATTAATGCAATATGGAGGGAACATAATTTGTCCGGCAAACTCCTCCCAGTTTTCAAGTGAGGACCTTAATAATGAGTGTTTGTGTTGCAGATGCGCGTGTGCCAAGTGATTTGATCTTCTTTGATTTCTGAGAAAATTATATGTTTTGAACTTCATCAGTATTGAGGAAATATTTCAAAGATGGTACACGATTTGTCTCGCTAACTTCCTTTATGTTATAAAGGTATAGCGATATTTGTTTGCGATTCCATCAATATCATATGAATATCTCCATCAATCTCCATATGGATATCTCCATTAATATCATATGGATATCTCCATCAATATCATAGGGATATCTCCATCAATACCATATGGATATCTCCATCAATATGATATGAATATCTCCATTACTACAATATGGATATCTTACTGAAGGAAGATCAAAGAAAGTATAAGAACCTCAAAAGAGTGTTACATTCACAGTATATTGAATTGTTGTGGTGGAATTTACATAAACTGTGCATTGTACTATTACATTACAAAATTCTAATTCTGTCAGATTCAAACCTATGATTCCCAGATTTAACGCTGACCCCAACTTAACCTTCGCACGGACGTATAACGTACCGTTTACGGTGCTCTTGTTTAAAGTACTGGAATATGAAAATGATATCACAGTCAAAATTGTTGAATTTGACCATTTTGTAATTAAGTTTGGTAGAATTTCAACGTGTGTGGGTCGACTCTACAATTTTTGAAATCAAATACTTATAGAAAAACTAAAAATGTACATTTTGCATTCTTTAAAATGATGACGCTATAGCCCACTATAGAAGAAAGATGTAAAAATCTTACACAAATTGATAGCGCTTTGTAAAAATATTCAAAGTCTTTTACACTGAAAACGGTATATCATGAATTGTTTAAATCATCTTAACAATTGCAAGCAAGCTGGTCGAAACAGCTGGACACAACTATGATTTTTAAGTAGAGCATTTTGGGTAATGGTTCGATATCCCTAATATGTCTTTCATTTTCATTAAAAAGTTTGGTCCCTAATACATTTCATCATATATATATATATATATATATATATATATATATATATCCCGGGATATTGCCATTCACCAATCTCCTTCTTGTATCCTTTTTATATGATAATTATTCATAAAGACAGACGCAATTAAACAAAAAATTTAGGATAAAATAGACATTATTTGAGACTATTCTTCAATGAAAAAATGTGTGCTTGATTTTATACACGTATAAAATTTTAGTTTCTTTGAAAAATTGATCGGGAAATATTTTACCATTATTTTGCTGGATGTCCCTTTGAAGTTTGATATCCTTCCGCGTGGCATTATCAACAGGAATCACATCAGGGCCCGTGGTGGGTAAATCCAGATACACTTTCGCTCTCCGATCCGGTATTCTTGCGTTTATTCCTGCTTGTATGTTATCATATTCTATGATAGTAAGGGTTGTTAGCGAGCCACTTGCGCCTGAAATAATGAGCAAAACCTTGTACGTATAAATTGGGGTTCGACAAGGGTATGTAGTATGACCCACCTTATGTGAAAATAAAGAAAAACAGCACTTCATCGTGGGAAAACTCTCGGTTGGTCTCGCTTAACTAAGTAAAAATAGTTCTTGGGGGGGGGGTGTTATTGTGTGTGTGTGTGTGTGTGTGTGTGTGTTTTATTATCAGGAAACATTAAACGCAGACACTTCTCTATCTAAATTTTTCGTTCAAAATGCATCTACTACTTTGATATGACAACTCAGACACATTGAGAAGCACGTGCATGGTACTGTTTTGAGCGTTGTCCTAAAAGAGGCAACCTTATCTTTCATCATACCTAGTTCTTTTTTGTAATGAACAAAGTTTTCATCTATACGCTGCGCTTCATCTCAAAATATTTATATTTTCACTGACTTTACCTTCGATATCTTTACCAAATGAAATGACATGATGACAGATCTAAATTGGCCCACCCAACGTCCTCCACGGACCCGTCTTATCTTTTTCTACAAAATTATTCATAACATCGTTACTATCTCTCCATCTAATCTTTTTATCCCGCAAGACACATGAATTCGTCATCCCAACACATCCGGCTTCAAACACATCCATGCTTACACCTATAAATCCTCTTTTTTCCCCACACACCATCACTCAATGGAACAGGCTCCCTCCAAACATCACAACATCACCATCAGTCAGTGCATTCAAAGAACATGCAAGTATGCCTGTTCTTCAATCCCTATTCTTTTAATTCCATTGTACTATGTAAATAGTTTTCAAAACTCTTCCCTTCTTCTAAGCATTTGATGTTGAATTTTGTTTTCCTTTTTTGCTCTCAAATTTTCTGTTTGCTTGATACTTCCCTTCCTTTTGTATTTCAGTGGTTCATCTATCCATGTTGCACAGCACAAGGCATATAATAGTCAATTCTGACAGGGTGACTCTACCGGTCAGAAGAAGAGACCCATTTTCTCGTAAATGTGAACAATGTGCGTATGAATCTTGATAAATATAGTAACGACCGGGAATACTTCGACAAAAATGAGAGTAGAATGTAAATATAAGAAATAAATTTCATTTCTGAAAATACATTATGGCATGAACGGCAATGCTTCCTGCCGGCATACTTTTCATAACGCGCCTCATGAAGTATGCAAGCGTAAAGCATCGCAGTTCATACCCTCGTGTATATTTCAAAAACGAAATTTATTTCTTCAATAAATCCACGGAAAGTACCCCGATTTTTCTCTCGTTTTTTTTCATGGTACGTAAGTACCCAACTCACGTATCTACTTTCCGCTGAGTAATTATTCTTCGATCTAAAACATGTTTCGAGAGGACTCTGCAATGCTGGTTTTACAACACTTTCATTTAAAATGAATTACAAGCAATTAAAATGCGGATGGTGATTCAAAGTCTGAATTGTGTTATCCCTCTTTCGAGATGTAGTTGCACAATAATTATATATATATATAATAATTACCTGATATATATAATAATTACCTGTTAAACATATCTGAATTGTGTTATCCCTCTTTCGAGATGTAGTTGCACAATAATTATATATATATATATAATAATTACCTGTTAAACATATCTGAATTGTGTTATCCCTCTTTCGAGATGTAGTTGCACAATAATTATATATATATATAATAATTACCTGTTAAACATATCTGAATTGTGTTATCCCTCTTTCGAAATGTAGTTGCACAATAATTATATATATATATAATAATTACCTGTTAAACATAATGAGGGGTGGGAACTGTGGCAGTCCTGGTAAGTGAACGTAAGTCCTGTGACCCCTCGGGTCGCCGTCCTACACTTCGTCTGATAGCCTGTTTGGAAAAAAGTGAACGAAATCGTCATTCCAAATATTTTCTTTCTCCTATGTTCTCCGGACCCTGTACACAGTGAAACCCTTTTTTGACACGGAATTTGGTTATAAAGAATTTCAACGGCAAAATTATTCAAAAATCCCAAGACACGGCATCGTCATGCATGGCTATATTCAATTTTTATGCTAGATAAAATCTTTTAGCTAACCTGAACTAAAAAGCTCCTGTGAGCTATTCAGACCGAAGTTTGTTCGTCACCTGTCTGTAACTTTTGACATTTTCAGTTAAACCTGCGACAGTCAGGTGTGTTAAAACAGAAGGGCCAATCATCTTCTTCCGGGGAGGGGGCGGTGTTTAAAAACCTTGTTCTTGATAACCACAGGGTTGTAACAAACTAAGTTAATAAGAAAGCATCACAATGTAGTGAAAATCTATGTTACATCATTATATCATGACCCCCGGGGCTGGGGGTGAAGTTACAAGTCAGGTGGGTCATGATAAATGTGTGAAAATCATCTGAAGAACAACGTTGACATGAAAATCCGGGAAAACTATGCAAGTTTTAGAACTTGCTTCCTTTCTTTTGACTTTTTGTCATGCAATAAATTTCGTTCAATTCAACAACAACAACAACAACAACAACAAAAAAAAACAACAAACAAACAAACAACCAAAAAAAAAAAACAACCAAAAACAAAAAACAAAAAATAAAAAAATCCAACAACATTCAAAAAAAAAAAACAACCAAAAAACAAAAAATAAAAAACCACACACACACAAAACACACACACACCCCAAACACACACACAGACACACACACACACACACACACTCACACACAACAGTACGACATATCAATATGTGATCAACCTCATGTAATATAGATCAAGCGTGACCACATCATGATATCGGGGGCTAGGGCGAGGTCGCAAAGGGGGTGGTGGTAAAATTCCAACTAGGAATATATAGGATTTCTATAAATATGTATTCGTCTAAAAAAGTACAATGGTACAATGGTGCAATATGACAAAGCGATATATAAGCCTCATCATGAAATATTTACATTTTGAATGTTTTGCCTTGGATATCAATGATAGACATTTTCTCATGAATGTCTTCATGAAGTATGCCGGCGTGAAGCGTCACAGTTCATACCCTCATGTATTTTCAAAAATAAAATTTATTTCTTTAAAACTATACAATAAAGTTTGTTTACACCATGAACCCCGGGCATAGGGTGGGGCTACAAGAGTGGTTTTACTTAAGAATTTTTTAAGTCTTCTGAAGGTTTTGCAAGAAACAGTAGCTTACCTAATCAGAGAATCATTACCGGTGAACATTAATGGCATCTACCTCGCTTTTGAATTATTACCGGTTAACTTTAGATGATATTTACCTGGCCTGTGAATTATTATCGGTAAACATTAAAATGGTATTTTCCTGACTTGTGTAAATTGTTTCCGATAAAACTTTAGGACCTGTGAATCATTACCGGTAAACATTATATGGTACTTATCTGCATAGCGAATTATTACCGGTAAACATTTTATGGTATTTATCTGCATAGTGAATTATTACCGGTAAACATTATATGGTATTTATCTGCATAGTGAATTATTACCGGTAAACATTATATGGTATTTACCTGCATAGTGAATTATTACCGGTAAAACTTTAAAAAGTAACTACCTGGCATATAAATTATTACCGATAAGCATTGGATGGTATTTACCCGGCCTATGAATTATTACCGGTAAAACATTAGGTGATATTTACGCGGCCTATGAATTATTACCGGTAAAACATTAGGTGATATTTACCCGGCCTATGAATTATTACCGGTAAAACATTAGGTGATATTTACGCGGCCTATGAATTATTACCGGTAAAACATTAGGTGATATTTACCCGGCCTATGAATTATTACCGGTAAAACATTAGGTGATATTTACCCGGCCTATGAATTGTTACCGGTAAAACATTAGGTGATATTTACCCGGCCTATGAATTATTACCGGTAAAACATTAGGTGATATTTACGCGGCCTATGAATTATTACCGGTAAAACATTAGGTGATATTTACCCGGCCTATGAATTATTACCGGTAAAACATTAGGTGGTATTTACCCGGCCTATGAATTATTACCGGTAAAACATTAGGTGATATTTACCCGGCCTATGAATTATTACCGGTAAAACATTAGGTGATATTTACCCGGCCTATGAATTATTACCGGTAAAACATTAGGTGGTATTTACCCGGCCGATAGAAGTTTTTGATGACCATGGTCCGGTTGGTCGGGAACACGGATCGGTTGTACAGGTAATTGATATCTTGATAGGTCGTTATATCTGCTACGTCATATCCGTCAGCACATCGGACGGCCATTCTTGTCAGTTGTCTAGAGGAGAAAAGGTCCACTACCAAATAAGAATTAACAGTATATTTCACTTTCTCATACATCTTTTATCATACTGTGGATAGAAAGTTGCAACAATTTTCATCAAATAGCGGGGAACGAAAATAAGATATTTATTTTAATTTTTTTTTAAATAACAGGAATTACATACATGTGTAAATTGGTGGTTTCTACACGACTACCAACGATAAGTTTTTATGTCTTGTTTTAAAATGAATATTATATATATTAAAGATAACTTACTACAGATTAAGTCCAGGCTCTGTTTGTCTGACCTCCGAATCTGTCCCACTACCAACCGAGTACAGTGTTCTGCAAAATCAAACTTCTAAAATATATCATCTACATGTCTTATATATATATATATATATATATATATATATATATATATATACATATATACATAACATCTTCAAGAAATCGGAACAAAACAGTTTCGATACGATATATTTTAAATATTCCACCACTCAAAAAAAAAGGGGGGGGGGTTATACTTCGTGATTGGCAGCCCAGCTCCAGCTGTTTCCCGCTGACCCAGTAACTCTGTCCGGGATCCAGAACGTTAGAATTGGCGTGGGAAAGCTCCAAGTCGTTCGCCAGTGTACAACTGTCCTCTGCAGTCTCATAATCAGACGGAACTCCCAATCTCATTTCTGTGTTTGTAGAAACAAAGAAATCCAACATTTCCTCGATAATTTTTAAAATATAAACCAAATTAAAATTATTTTAAGAGTGTTGGTAGCGTTTATTTCCTATACTATCGTCTTTTTTTTTCTTCTTCTTTGTTTGAATTGTTACAGTTTATGATTTGGAAATCATCTTGGCTATTTGAAACCAATGCAAGCACTAGGCAATCTCCATAAAATTATCGACCATGCTTCTCTTGTTTTTTTATTCACCCTATAATACAAATTCATACCATAATTAAAACGTTTTCTACATATCGATTTAAAATACAATGTTCTTATCAAGAAATAATTACAAAATATAAATGTTTGTGAATACAGAAAATACATTGTCCAGTAAGGTGCATACATCGAGTCATTGTTGAAGTGATACGTAATGTGAAGCGAAAATAGGGGGGGGGGGGGGGTGTAAAACCATTACAACCATATAAAAACTAGTGATGCATAGAATCTTTGTTTTATGATATGATCCTAATCAATTCGTAGTTGGTTTTCTATCCATTCGCCAAGCCTGGGGAGAATGCACACAACTAATTTGAAACGTATTTTACTGTAAACAATTCACACGGAATCAGAAACAAAGTATATCAACATACAGGTTTTTTCTCCCTTATCCCTACAATTACTAGTAATTACACAAAATATAATTCATTCACATAACATAGGACATACTCTGCTTATTGATAACAGTCTTGCAAATCAACAGATAGAATTTTCCTATCTATCTGGCAAATATTTCATATAAAACAGCGTTCTCAACCAAATCGCGAAATCGATAAAACCTTGAACTTTGACCTCTCTCCTTTCTGTTATCGCTATTCTATCCTTTACTTTCTACAATTAGTAATTTATTACATGAAATATAATTTATTCACTTGACATGGGGTATATCAAATTAATGAAGATAACATTTTCCTATCTAGCTGACAAAATTTTCATATAAAAAAAGATTCCTCTCATGTAAAACATTAAAATATATACAATACTTATTAATAGTTTGAATTATCCCCTTTTTTGTTTGATTTTTGTTCCCTTCATAACAACCTGTTAAATTCTTTTATCCCCCAAATTAATAACAAACATCATTTGTCAACATTTGCTGACACATACAGAAAGTAAATTAATAAAAATAATATATTTTAAATGGTGATAATTCATTTCCAAATTTCAATTTGTCTCTTACCACCGGTGATATATCCAATAAATAAACTGAAAATAACAAAAGTCAGACTGTTCTTCATGGTGACACACATACAACCAAATTGACAAGTGTTCTGAAGTCGATGAATCACAGTTTATATGTACACAGGGGAAAATCAAATCACATGACACTATATGCAATGATACATTTCTTTTCCTGAGTAACATCTCAGTTAGCAGGGTTACACAGCACAATGAATTTCATTCCTACATTTTGTTTTTCTTTTCTCTTTTTATTTAGATTAACACGAGCGTAGCCCAGTTAAATAACGACCATTTCAAAACATATAAAGACTTCTGAACTGTATATAATCGCTTACATTAGTTATAGGAGGTACATAAAAAACACCAGCCTAAAAAGTGGGGCCTACAACCAGCTGGAAGAGTGAGGCCTAAATCCAGGTGGAAGACTGGGGCCTAAATCCAGGTGGAAGACTGGGGCCTGTAACCAGCTGGTACAACATCTGGGAGAGCACCACTTACAGCCAACTGGGAGCGTGCCATTATAACAGGCTGAGAAAACAACTGTAAGCTGCTGAACCAATCTACCTCATTCCGTTATCATTTTCCCTAGCACATATCTTATGATTTTTATAGTATGAATTAATTTCTAATTTTCTCTTGCTTATTTCTTTCATAGTTTCAATTGTTCATTGTGCAATATTGATATCTGGTGTTATTTAGTATTTTATGTATTCTGTACAATTTTGATTTGCATTTTAGTATAGTATATAGTCATAAATACAACAAATCACTAGTTACATGAAACAAAGAATGGAGAACACAATATGGGTTTGAAACAGTCAGTTAAATACATAGTTTTGTTAAAGTAAATGCACATATTATGTATAAGTTAAACGGTTTTCATATTTTCTTTTCTGAATTCATAACTGTACTTAAGAAATTCACAAAGTTTTCTTGCTGTTTTTACATTTGATGGATTCATAATAGTTTTTAAAGGATTGTCTTTCATATAACATTCTACATTAAATATGTCACTGTATTGTAATCTATAATGATCATAACAAGGGCAATACAATATAAAATGATTCTCGTTTTCAATAAACTGTTTACATGAATAGCATGCACGCTTGTCTCTGGGCACTGGAGGTCTCGAGTATCTTCCTGTTTCAATATGAAGTGTGTGAGCTCTTATTCTTAATTTGGTTAAAATAGATCTGTCTGATTTCTTTACGGGCAGTTGCAAATAATTCTGTAATCTATATTCATCTAGATTAATTACTGTACTATAAAATGTTAACTTTCCGATATTAAGTGTAAAGTGCTTTAGATTACATTTACATATGGTGCTAAATAAGTGCATTATTATTATTACTTCACAAATGTTACATGAATAAGATACCAAATTTATCGATTTCTCAGCATTTCAAATCTTTCATGCAAGCAATTAGTTCCATTGTACAGTGGACAAATAATAAAGTGGCAGTCTTAGTCCAAGGCTCATCTAAGAATGATATTATCAAGTTTTTATTTCATTCAGATAAGTTACACTCTTAATAATGGAGACACTAGAAAAAGTATATAGCCACTGTGTCATTATGAAAGGTTAAATGTAACAAGTTCTGGGCATTTCTTATTGCCAAGTACTATAGTATATACAATGAATAAGTAGTTACACTTTGTTTTATTTCAAAGAACTTCACGAAGAGGAAGTAAAATCTTCCACTTCTCACTTCCTGTGGTGAGAGTCATAATAACTTGATAATAAAAAAAAATACTCATCACTTCCCCAACCATAATAAATCACTTCCGTCTCCACACATAAATAAATAATTCTCATTAACGACACAACAAAATACAAAGAGATCAGATCATTAAATTTGGACATGCAATTCCACATTTCTTGTAAAACACTTTAATTCTGACTGCAAGAATCAATTATTAGAATGCAGTTCTTTCTGAAATCATTTGATGTACACGTGGTTAGGAATCATTTTTCAAACATGTAGCATCCGTTAAAGTCACAAATTTCCCTTTATGTTTAAAAACAAAGCACAAGTCTAATTTTTATTTTTGGTTTTTATAAATCATGTGTTTTTATTAAAACTTATGAACAAGAACACAGTAGAAATATCACATGGAGTAAGATTTGAAATGTTTGTGTGCCCTATGAAATCATCCCATACATGCTTTGTGTCAGGACCCTCTGTCAATCTGCTGTAGAAGGCACACCTGTCAAAAAAAAAAAACAACCCAGGAATCAAAAACATGTTAAAGAACTCCGGGTCTAATTTTAATTGATTATTTAGTCTTCTGAGACTAAAGTGCATAAAAACCCTACAGCTTGTTTCCAGTTTAAAATTCAACCATTCACAATATCATGAGCATGTCTCTTCATTTCAATACAAAGACCTTCTCTATAATATATTAACAGGATGTTAAGAAATGTGAGCATTTCTACTGATTTGACACATTCTGTGATTTTGGGGAGAGCTTGATACACTGTATGGAGATTCTATTTCACTGGAATGTGACTGGTCTACTATCTCTAAATAGATTTGTTAACTGTAACTCTACATATTTCTATCTTTAGATTAAGGCTGCTTCTTACTGTGACCTATATTCTATTTTTAGATTAAGTTTGCTCCTTACTATGACCTATATACTATTTTTAGAATAAATTGACCTCTTACTGTAACCTATATACTATTTTTAGATTAAGCCTGCCCTTTACTTTGACCAATATACTATTTTTAGATACGTCTGTGTGACCTATATACTATTTGCTCCAAGGGCGCCTCCGTGGCCGAATGGTTAGAGCATTGCACTCAAAATCACAAGGCCTCTCACCTCTAGTCGGCGTGGGTTCAAATCTCGCTCGCGCCGATATATGTGAGAAAGTTTGCCAGTTTATTTTCGGAAGGTCGGTGGTCTCTTCCCGGGAACATTGTATCTGGGTTCTCTCCTCCACCAATAAAACTGGATGCCACCAGATAACAGAAAAATTGTTGAGTGTGGCGGAAAGCAATCAATCAATCAATCAATCAACTATTTGCTCCTTACTGTGACCTATATATTATTTTTTTTTTATTAAATTGGCTCCTTACTGTGACCTATATACTATTTTTAGTCTGCATTTGTAGATTATGTCTGCTCCTCTCTGTGACCTACATACTATATTTAACCCATTATCCACTCACTGACCTTGTCTTTGAGTTGCTGACATCGTTGTAAGGCTAATGTGAACAACATCACAGCTTCATTCAACCACTGCACAGAGCACTCAACCTAGAAGGAAATCATCTACTTTTACCTTATGATGATAACATTTATATGCATAAAATGTCTCCATATGGAAAGGTGAAGAAAACATACAGTGATCAATCTCATAACTCCTATCAGGAATACAAAATTAAGAGTTGGGAAAACATGGATATACCAGAGGTGGGATCAGGTGCCTAGGAGGAGTAAGCATCCCTTGTTGACCGGTCACACCCACTGTGAGCCCTATACTTTGATCAGGTAAATGGAGAAACTAAGTAGACAAAATCAGTGTGCCAACAACGGCCTAAAATGAAACTTGTCATCCAGCATTTTTGTATAGTGAATGAACTGTCTTGTCAACTGGAACAAACTCAAAAATCAGGTCACCATTTCTGAGTCTGAATTTTTTAAAGTCCACAGGCTTTAGCCCTTCTGAAAGTAATCCAATCTGAGTAAAGCATCAACCTTACCGATATAACTCACCAATACACAACTAACACCAATACACAATTACACACCAATACACAACTACACACCAATACACAACTCTACACCAATACACAATTACACACCAATACACAACTACACACCAATACACAACTACACACCAATACACAATTACACACCAATACACAACTATACACCAATACACAACTAGCTCAACATGTGGAATCGTACAAATAAAGTTGAGAAAACTCTGAATTTTTAAAGTTTAAGAGTCACAAGTTTGCTGGAAATAGATCAAATTCTGTGTAACTGTAGCTGTAAACTATTCAACAAAAAGTCAACTCAAAATCTGCAACACAGAGACCCATAATCACGGTGTCATAATGCTTATTTCAAAATTCCACTTTAGGTTAGTTCTTTGTTTGAACAGTCTTGAATTCTTTGACATAAGAAAGCTTTCAACAAAGTTTGGTTGAAATCGAGTAAGTAGTTCTGGAGAAGAAGCTGAAATGTGAAAAGTTCATAGTCAACAGACAGATAGATTATGAAAACTCTTTGATCACAAGCTTTCAGCTCAGGTGAGCTAAAATGGCCAAAAAACTAAGACTATGACAAAAGGACAACAGACAGAAAGGGACAACACTCTATGCCACCATTTTATGGCTAGTGCATAAAAACTGGCAGATTGAATAAGTGAGCGATTAAGTGTTATACGATAAGCATTAATTAATAAACTGTATGTTCAACTTTGCTAAATCTCAGTAGTTTAACAATCAAACTTTGTATGGATTCATGGTTATATGTATATTTACCTGATTTCGTGAAATGATTTCCAGTTGATGTGTGGATGCACTGTTCCCCAGATGATAGACAGAAAGGATTAACTTGGAAGCATGGACATAAAAACTTAAAGCTACATCATTTGGCACCGCGGGGCGAAGGGTTTGCTAAAAAGATAGCATGGATGATGAGATTATACTTGCATCATGATGCAATTATGCGAGGAATATCACAAATGTTGGTGGTTGTCGATGACGTAATGTATTTGTGGTTGTTGATGAGGTAGTGTATTTGTGGTTATCTTTGAGGTAATGTATTTGTGGTTGTCGATGAGGTAGTATATTTGTGGTTGTCTTTGAGGTAGTGTATTTGTGATTGTCTTTGAGGTAATATATTTGTTATTGTCAATAAGGTAGTGTATTGTGGTTGTCTTTGAGATAGTGTATTTCTGATTGTCTTTAAGGTAATGTATTTGTGGTTGTTGATGAGGTAGTGTATATTTGTGGTTGTCTTTGAGGTAGTGTATTTGTGGTTGCCTTTGAAGTAGCATAATTGTGGTTGTCAATGAGGTAGTGTATTTGTGGTTGTCGATGAGGTAGTGTATTTGTGATTGTCTTTGAGGTAGTGTAGATGTGGTTGTGTTTGAGGTAGTGTATTTGTGGTTGTCTTTGAGGTAGTGTAGATGTGGTTGTGTTTGAGGTAGGGTATTTGTGGTTGTTCATGAGGTAGTGTATTTGTGGTTGTCGATGATGTAATGTATTTATGATTGTCTTTGAGGTAATGTATTTGTTGTTAATTAGGTAATGTATTGCAGTTGTCTTTGAGGTAGTGTAGATGTGGTTGTGTTTGAGGTAGTGTATTTGTGATTGTCTTTGATGTAGTGTATTTGTGGTTGTCGATGAGGTAGTGTGTATTTGTGGTTGTTGATGAGGTAGTGTATTTGTGATTGTCTTTGAGGTAGTATATTTGTGATTGTCTTTGAGGTAGTGTAGATGTGGTTGTGTTTGAGGTAGTGTATTTGTGGTTGTCTTTGAGGTAGTGTAGATGTGGTTGTGTTTGAGGTAGTGTATTTGTGGTTGCCTTTGAAGTAGTGTATTTGTGGTTGTTGATGAGGTGGTGTATATGTGGTTGTCGATGAGGTGGTGTATTTGTGGTTGTCTTTGAGGTAGTGTATAGTATATATGTCTTTACCATATTTCTGTTATACAACAGTTCCTCCAAGGACTTCCTTTTCGGAAATGCTAAGGCAGATCTTCCCTGATTCAAATTGTCTATAACTTTGTCCAGGAGCTGTAACAAAGAGTCAGTTTTGTAAACAAAAATAAAAAACAAAATATCTCCTCTCTATCAGGGTTTTACTAACTGCAGTGGACTTTGGGTGTGAGCTAAGGTATCATGAGATATCGCTTAAAACAAGATGATTTTTGTCCTACATTATTTAATATTTCCTTTATGAAAATTTTTGTTTATAGTGAGATCACTCATAACACAATTCTGTGTATAATGAGATTCTATGCACAACGAGGTCAGAATTTTTGCTGATTAGTAGACAGCACTATTGGATGTAACAAGGTGATAGGTGACTCATTGATTGCCCCTGCTAGTCCCAGGAAAAATAACAGCTCAGGGAGAATAACAGCTCAGAGAGATAACAGCTCAGGAAGAATAAAAGCTCAGGGAGATAACAGCTCAGGGAGATAATAGCTCAGGGAGAATAAAAGCTGAGGAAAATAACAGCTCAGGGAGAATAACAGCTCAGGGAGATAACAGCTCAGGGAGAATGACTTGTTTGTTGTAGAGTGTAATCACCAGAATGACCTGTTTGTTGTAGAGTGTATTCACCAGAAGGACCTGTTTGTTGTAGAGTGTACTCACCAAAATGACCTGTTTGGCTGATGTGTAGCTGTCTCTTTCTTCTTGTTCTTCTATCGTGTTTATGGCACTGTACAAAAAATTAATGGCATCTTGGATCTGTCAAGTAAAACATATATCTTAACATTCTTGACTCATAAGGCCAACCTAGAGCAAATCTTCAAAAAGAACAAGCACTCTGAGTGTATTGCTGGCAATATAAAGTCCGCTACCAGTGGGATAATTCAGTCAAAAGTAAATATAGCATAAAGAAACTCAAACTTGATCTGTAACTATCCAAGACAAAGACATGTATAAAATTTCAACAGAATATCTTCATCCAATGCAGAGAAAATCCAGAAAACCTTAAGCGGGTTGACAGATGGACGGACAGACAGATGGACGGACAGACAGATGGTAATCTAACAGTCCCCTTCTGCCAGTATAGGATTAACAAAAAGAAATAAATAAATTTAAGACTCAGTGCATTTCAAGATACTTGTTAGGTGTGGAGTAAACTCACATAGCAATACTCATATCTTGTTCTTTGGAATGCTATGTCAGCTGTTTATAAGTCGTTCTTTGCATGCTGTGTCAGCTGTTTATAAGTCGTTCTTTGCAATGCTGAGTCGACTGTTTATAAGTCGTTCTTTGCAATGCTGAGTCGACTGTTTATAAGTCGTTCTTTGCAATGCTGAGTCGACTGTTTATAAGTCGTTCTTTGCAATGCTGAGTCGACTGTTTATAAGTTGTTCTTTGCAATGCTGAGTCGACTGTTTATAAGCTGTGCTGGAATAGCTTAACTCCCTTACCTGTGATCTTCTAAGTTTATAGTTGTTTTTGTAATGTGGTTGTCTTGTAATTTCCATGAGACTTCCTGGTTTATAGACGTTCTATAACTGTATTTATCTGGTTGTCTCACCTGTTGTAATTTCCATGAGACCTCCTGGTTTACAGACGTTCTATAACTGTATTTATCTGGTTGTCTCACCTGTTGTAATTTCCATGAGACTTCCTGGTTTACAGTCGTTCTATAACTGTATTTATCTGGTTGTCTCACCTGTTGTAATTTCCATGAGACTTCCTGGTTTATAGTCGTTCTATAACTGTATTTATCTGGTTGTCTCACCTGTTGTAATTTCCATGAGACTTCCTGGTTTATAGACGTTCTATAACTGTATTAATCTGGTTGTCTCACCTGTTGTAATTTCCATGAGACTTCCTGGTTTATAGTCGTTCTATAACTGTATTTATCTGTTTGTCTCACCTGTTGTAATTTCCATGAGACTTCCTGGTTTACAGTCGTTCTATAACTGTATTTATCTGGTTGTCTTACCTGTTGTAATTTCCATGAGACTTCCTGATTTATAGACGTTCTGTAAGATTACTATACTTATCTTACCTGTTGTAATTTCCATGAGACCTCTGGGTTTATAGTCGTTCTGTAACTGTGGTTTTCTTTACCCTGTTTGTGTTTAAAGCTGATGTCCTACAAATGCAGTCAGGCATCAATTAATGATACAAAAACTCAGTCCTCTCTCCAGTCTGTTTCATGTGAATCCGTATATGCATATTCCACAAATCACTCTTACTTTGTGAGGCTTTGTTTTTGTGATGATACATTTATTCTACAAGACATAACTTTTTGTGAATTATTAATTATTGCTTCAGCCTTGATTCCTGTACATATGCTTAATTCCACAGAGTCAGTTTCGTGGATTATCATTTTTAGTTTGGTCCACGAATACAAAATTTTACTAGTGGGATATGGCTTATATGAAAATAGCTTGTATGCTTTACTTCCACTGCTATGAAACTTTGCGGAATGCTTGTGACCACAGACATAAGTATTGCACATTAAAATGTACGTTTACAATATTTAAAAGTTTATTTGTGAGAAATACATTTTTAAAACTAACCATATATTACATTCTGTTATCTTTAATAGCCAGCAGAAATAGATATTACATTCTGTAAACTCTAATAGTCAACAGAAATAGATATTACATTCCATAATCTTTAACACTCACCCCTCCTGAGATCCTGTCCCCTTCTAATGTTACAACGCACTTTACAGATCCGTTAGTCCCACTGTAAACAAATGCGGAGAATGTAAATACAGTACCGAGTGTATAATTCAGTAATAAATCTAACATAGGAAATAAATCAAGATGTACACACTTTGCACAAGTCAAAAGCAGTCTCTGAGGGGTCACCATACATTTGCTCTCATCTGAAAAATACAAATTTACAATTAAAAAGTATCCATTTTGATACAGGACCGTCAATTTGTCCCAAATCAAACTTTGAAGTACAGTTTCTTACACAAAATATGTAGAGTGGAAAATGGGATGAAAGGAAATTATGTTGAAAAGATGGGATATCAAGGGAAACAAGAGGCCCATGGGCCACATCACTCACCTGAGACACCATGCCCCATATTAAAGATTTTCACTATATATTCACATGTAAAACTTTGATCCCTTATTGTGGCCCCACCCTAACCCTGGGGTCCATGATTTTAACAAATTTGAATCTGCACTATGTCAGAAAGCTGTCATGTAAATTTCAACTTTACTGGCTTAGTGGTCCTTGAGAAGAAGATTTTTACATATTTGTTCCTATATTTCTGCATATAAAACTTTGATCCCCTATTGTGGCCCCACCCTACCCCCTGGGGACCATTATTAAAAAAAACTTGAATCTGCACTAATATCAAGAAGCTTCAATGTAAGTTGGAACATTTCTGGCCCAGTGGTTCCTGAGAACAAGATTTTTAAATGACCCCATCCTACTTTTGTATTTTTGTGATTATCTCCCATTTGAAGGGGACATGGCCCTTCTCTTGAACAAATTTGAATCCCCTTCACCAAAGAATGATTTGTACCAAGTTTGATTGAATTGTCCCAGTGGTTCTGGAGAAGAATCAAAGATTTTTTCCTATATTTTCACATATAAATATTTTATCCTATTGTGGCCTCAGGGACCATGATTTTAACAAATTTGAATCTGCACTATGTAAGAAAGCTTCCATATAAATTTGAACTTTACTGGCCAAGTGGATCTTAAGAACAAGATTCTTAAATGACCCCACTCTATTTTTGTGATTACCTCCCATTTGAAAAGGCATGGTCTTTTATTAGAACAATCTTGAATCCCCTTCACCCAAGGGTGACTTGAGTCAAGTTTGATTGACATTGGCCTGCTGGTTCCGGAGAAGATTTTCAAAATTTGTCAGTATTTTCCCCCTGTTTTGCTTTTTGCCATGTTCGATTGAAATTGGCCCAGTGGTTCTAGAGAAGAAGATGAAAATGTGAGGTATATGTCGATGATGACAACAACACCGACGATGGACAACATAAAGTTTTGATTAGAAAAGTTCACGTGAGCCTTTGGCTCAGGTGAGCTAAAAACTGCAGTAAAACAAATGTCAAAGCAAACACAAGAAACGTCTCCTAGAAGCCTTACCATGTCCTGGTCGTGTCGGGAAACGTCTAGAGCACTCCTAGAATTGACAAAAAATTGTTTTTAATGTGAGATATATGAGTGTGTATTAGCTAATTAAACAATTACATATTTTCCCTCTGACTCTTTGCAACTTTTGTAAAGTCTGTTGTGGAGGTTTTTCATTTTTTCCACAATAATTCTAGACAATATTTATTATGTTTACAATACCACGTAAAACAGAGAACACAATAACTGCTTTATGATGATCAACTGATTTAAACATCAGATACACTGTACTGTCTACAGAAATAAAATATAGGTGTTCATCTCCATTCATGAAAAGTAATTGAATAACGTAAAGTACAGTATGCACATGTTTACTCAACAAAAAAAGTTAAAGGTCATGAGCTTCTTGTTAGGTAAAAAGAAATAAATAAATATTTCCAACATTTTAATTTTAAATGACAGCATATACATTCCTTTCATGAATGCATTGATTCAAACCAAGAAAATTAATTCCATTTAGAATTTGAATGTTCCCTAGCGTTCGGTCTCATAAATCCAATACGAAAGTGTAAATTGTACAGATTTCAAATGTCATGCGATTTCATCAAATTCAATGTGCAAACACCTTAATATTTTGTGTGACCACCACGCACTAACACAACAGCATGGCAACGCCTTGGAAAACTCTGGATACGGGTTCTGATTGTACGCATTGGGATCCTGCTCCATTTTCACGGAAAGCAGTTTCCATCTCCTGTACATTTCTTGGAGGGGCATTGCGCTGCTGTACAAGTCTCTGAAGGACATTCTAAATATATTCTCTTGGATTTAAGTCGGGAAAATATGAAGGCCATTGCATTCATCCAATTGTTTCATTAGCAAGATATTGTTCAACAACTGGAGCCCTGTGTGGCCTTGCGTTATCATCCATGAGAACAGAATCTTGACCAGTAGCACCTGCAAAAGGATGATCAATGTTGTGAAGAATCTCATCTCTGTACCTAAGACAGTTAAAGGACCACTCCAAATGAAATACAGTCCGTAAGACCATTGAAACACATCCCACCCCAAACCATGACAGACCCACCACCAAAGCGCCTATGCTCAACAACACAACAATGCTGATACTGTTCATTTTTCTGGTGCCACACGCCAATGACCATCATAAATATTCATTTACCTTAACCTCCTACAGCTGTTTTTCATATTTTTTTTTGGGGGGGGGAAGGAGGGTATATATTGTAAAGGTCCTATGTGCACATGGTTTCGGTCATTTGCTAATCGAATATGTGCAGATAAAAGCAGAATGCATGGCAGCCACACACAAATCATTCTCACAAAGAAAACTTTTGCATGGAAAAATTAATGTGAAGTTAATTTCATGACCCTTAATTTTTTTTTTGGAGTATACTATGTTGAAGTTAGACATTAACACAAGTCCGGGGTTAGTGGACTAGATGATTGTAAACTCTGGATAATGTGTACAGTGGACTAGATGATTGTAAACTCTGGATAATGTGTACAGTGAACTAGATGATTGTAAACTCTGGATAGTGTGTACAGTGGACTAGATGATTGTAAACTCTGGATAGTGTGTACAGTGGACTAGATGATTATAAACTCTGGATAGTGTGTACAGTGGACTAGATGATTGTAAACTCTGGATAATGTGTACAGTGGACTAGATGATTGTAAACTCTGGATAATGTGTACAGTGAACTAGATGATTGTAAACTCTGGATAGTGTGTACAGTGGACTAGATGATTGTAAACTCTGGATAGTGTGTACAGTGGACTAGATGATTATAAACTCTGGATAGTGTGTACAGTGGACTAGATGATTGTAAACTCTGGATAATGTGTACAGTGGACTAGATGATTATAAACTCTGGATAGTGTGTACAGTGGACTAGATGATTGCAAACTCTGGATAATGTGTACAGTGGACTAGATGATTGTAAACTCTGGATAGTGTGTACAGTGGACTAGATGATTGTAAACTCTGGATAATGTGTACAGTGAACTAGATGATTGTAAACTCTGGATAGTGTGTACAGTGGACTAGATGATTGTAAACTCTGGATAATGCGTACAGTGGACTAGATGATTGTAAACTCTGGATAATGCGTACAGTGGACTAGAACAAAATTCAAATGTTTTCTTCTTATAGAATGTTGGACAAATTGTCCAATTTCTGCTTAAAATTTATGAGATTTTAACAATGGCTTTTATAAACTGGCAATTCACCTTCACAAGCCAAGGGTTTATGATCAACTCCCACTCCCTACAGAGTGAAGTTGACTGAAAGACTGAAAACCTTTGGCCTATGCTAGTCACCAGAACTCTAAGAACACTTTCAAAATTAAAAGACCAAGGTGAAGGCCACATTCTGGGCATCAAGGTCACTATGCAAATCATCATGGGAAAAAACCCTGCAAGAATGCACTCTGAGAGCATCTAATTTTTCCAAAACTTGACCACCTTAAGAATTTTGGACCTGTGGTCCTTCGCTTTTTGGCAAGAATAGGCATTTAAAAATTTAATAGTCCTAAGGAGGATGCCTTGTATCAAAACAGTAATTTCAAAACTTAATTGGATGAGATAAATTTTAACTTCATAAATTTCTAGAAAACATAAATAGCACAGTATACCTTTCCTGAGATTTATGGTTATACGATGAATAACAGCAAACCAATATATATAATGGCTGCACGGCAACATGAAATGTGCATCAACAAAATATTTTAATCAGTGCTAATTAATGATACATAAGTACACAATGATAACTACAACTAATCACATTCATATAGTATACAAGAAAAATATAAACAAGTTAGTGGAAATAACCAAGATCATATCATATCTAAAATACTGTCATTTCTATTCACTAGTAACACATGAATGAGCTGAATGTGTAGGAAAAATCAGAGAAAGTATACATGCATTGATTGCTTAACTTCTGACAGTCCACAGGGATCTGTGTGTCCACTCTGCGACCAACATGAAATGTTTAGCAACGACATGATCACCTCACTAAACTCTTCCCTAATTATAGGTTTATAAACACTATGGCTTGATGGCCAATATAAAATTTTAAAATTTATTATATCTTTAAAAATCT
The DNA here is from genome assembly GCA_024699665.1 of Ostrea denselamellosa. NCBI lineage: Eukaryota > Metazoa > Mollusca > Bivalvia > Ostreida > Ostreidae > Ostrea > Ostrea denselamellosa. Next base: position 606,282 of record JAMZEH010000039.1, read on the forward strand.
TTGAAACCTTATCATTGCATACATCTTACCCACAAAATGCTGTTAATTTCCTCCAGAACCTTGTGGACTTGATCCCTTAGAAGCCAGTCTAGTTCTTGTCTCTACAAATCGCAACATGTACAATTTATAAAAATCATCAAGAAGCTTCTTTTTTTTTCAATTTGCATACTAGAGTATACCAGTGTACTTGTGTGTAAAAGGAATGGAGAAGATCTGGTTCCGGGTCATAAAACTTTGAGGAGCATCTAAGTCTCACTTTTTGTTATATGTTCCTTTTATAAAAGTGACACTGAAATTAAAAGTGAGTCCTGGAACCTACATTCAAACACACCGAATCTCTTGTCAGGAGTTAAACTATCTGATCATTAGTCATCAAGCTGACCACCACATTCTTAACGGATTTTGAATTTAAAAAAAAAATGTTCTATGGGCTAACCTACGCCACAAAATATAAAACAGAGCAAGAAAATACACAGATCAGTTTAGTATTGGAACCCAGGCTTCCTGAATCTGTAGTCAGGTGTCCTACTAACTGAGCAATCTGGCCAACTGCGATCAAACCTGCATGACCACCACAGATTAAATACTTCCAAATTGCATCCCTTGTCATATGCATCTGTGATTATGTTACTTTTGAATGTAGAGTCTTAATCAATTTTGTTTGCTCATCGCCCGCAGCTTTTGGTGAAAACTACTTCATTTTACAGTAGGGACAAAACTAAAGCCAGTAGAGGTGACGTTAGTATCCCCCCCCCCCCCTAAGGGGGCGTAGCTAAACTTTATCAGCCTCATGTTGAACATAAAACATAGATACAGATGAAATGACCTACTAGTACTAATTTCCTTAATCAAGAAAGATAAACGAATATTGTACAGGGCGATAGAACCGTACCGTGTTGGAAAGAAATTTTAAAAAAAACAAACCAAAAAACAGCTATTTTTCTTCTTTATTACCACTAAACCTAACCCTGACCCAATCAAAGAGAAGCGTAAGAGATGTATTCTATAAAATTTATAAATATACCATTCTACATCTTATCCGTCTTCAAACAAAAGAATAGTTACCAAAGTCTCAAGCTCGGAATCATCCTCCTTCGTGGCGTCCATGACAGTTTGTGTGAAGCAGTATTTTTACCTCCTTTACGAGAGAGCTCATCTAAAATTCAAGTGGTGGATCTAAAATTTATCGAGTAATTGGAGCGTTTCCATTGATAGTCTCTTTTACTTTTCACACATAGAAAGAAAGGATTAGCCCCTTGAAAGGGTTTCAAGTTTGTTTTTTTTCTTTTTCCGAAATTTTAATGTTGGAAAAAGTACTAGAAAAGAAATTACTAAAAATTCACATATGTTGACGGTGTAGTGCTACTGTTAGAGCGAGCACAGCTACGTATATACGCGCAGATATATAATTTTTTTTTCCCGGGAAATGAGCTCCACCACTACGCCTATGGAGCGCCAAATTAACATAAACTCAAATAATTAAGATATCTTTAATAATTTGAAGATATCATTAATTCAATTACTGCTCTTATCAATTGAATCAATATTCGCATCAAATCAACTACTGAAATTGAAATAATGCGCGGCTCACTTCAATTATTGCTCTTATTAAATTCAATTACCCAAGTCAAAGCGAACTGCTAATTTAGACAGTTTTGAGGCAGTTTTTGAGCAGTTCACAAATTTATTGGCAGTTTCTTAACATTTTAAAGCAGTTTGACATTAAGCAGTTTATAAAATTGTCTACTCTTTCTCATAAACTGCCTATTTTAACTGTTAGCAGTTTATCTAACCAGTCACACAGATGCACATTCTCATTGCTTAGCAGTTGTATTAACACAAGCAGTTCTCTTTGAAAGGGGTAATAACATGTATATGTAATCCAGAAATAGTATTATAGTAATAGTTGACAATAAATAAATTGATATTCTCATGGACACACGGATCATTTATATTTACAAATTTTGTTACAAGTAATATAACATTATAGATAACTGTCTATATGTGTGAGCCCCGTGAGGATCCGGGTTGTTATCCTCAGTACTCCTGGCTTGTCTTAAGAGGCGAATAAATGGGGCGGTCCTTCGGATGAGATCGCAAAAAACCGAGACCCCGTGTCACAGTAGGTGTGGCACGATAAAGATCCCTCCCTGCTCAAAGGCCCCGAGAGCCGAGCATAGGACTAAATTTTGCAGCCTTTCACCGGCAATGATGACGTCTCCATATGAGTGAAAAATTCTCGAGCGGGACGTTAAACAATATATAATCAATCAATCAATCTATATGACTGAAAATTGATTATTAAAGAATTATCAAAAATATTAACCTAACCGAAAGTGCATGCATGTTTCATTTTACTTTAATTTTCATGACAAATAACTATTTCCTATTCCAAGTGTATATTATACATGTTACAAGATAGAATTTACCTTTAAAATAAACATTTCAATGTGGAATTTCGCACAGGCACTTGGGGCATGGATCATGATCAACCCCCCCCCCCTCCCAACCTTATCACTATTTTTTTTCCTTTTGATCTGAAATAGTTTTGTTTTTTCTTTTGATCTGAAATAGACACACTATTTTTTTTTTTCAACTTATATTTTGTAAATGTGCATTAAAGATTACCCAAATACGTTGTTTTTAGTCTTTTCCTCTATAGCTATATAAAAGCGCTATATAAATCTACTGAATTACAATTACAACTAGTTAAAATTAGAAGACTTGACAGTGACGAAACCAACACATTTGCGTTCGAATTTATTATTAAAGGGCCCATGCAATGCAATCACATTTTTCGGTAAAATAAACATTTACCCAATTTAAAATTTTGGTGAAGATTTGACGAATATATAAATTGAATTAACGGAGATATTGGCAAAAAACTCCAAAATCACACCCGAGTGTATGTCGGGTTCAGGCGCTAAATCGATATTTAATATCGTTTGTTTGTAGTTTTAGTGCATTTATGTTGTAGTTGTTTAGATTTAGTTATCGTGAACAGTTTCGTGATCAGCATTTGAATACTGTGAGACTGATACTTCGTTCGGACATGGCCGATGAGTCGGCATGCAAAGCCGCGCCGTTAAGTTGATCATTACAATATTACTCAGATTTATTTATTTCCTAGTACCAAGATGTTTTCATTTACTAAGTATAAATCATACCAAATAGCACTGTTCTCATATTAAGATTTTGTAAATCTGATAGTCGTTAGAATTGTATCACGGTATGTCAGTACTATTTCCAGTTCCGTCACAGGGGCTCGTCACAAACTGTTTGTCTTATTAAAATTATCAACATCTATAATTACACAGTGTAGAGAGGGTCAATTCGTGACGAGCCTCTGTGGTTCGGTGTTGGCAGGGGCTGGACATTTCAATGAGACCTCTACAAAATCCCAGACAGTCACAAAACATGGAGATTTCCAGTATAAGACAGCATTCCCATAGCTAAAGAGATGAGTTTATAATATCAAAGAATGAAGGCTCTAAGTACCAAGTCTTTGTGTATTTGGTTTGTATTTTTTTTTTATTTGTTTAATTTTGTTTGTTTTGTTTTTATAGGGGGATATACATAGTAAAAATACAGTACAATATCTTATGTACATCATATGAAGATTCAAAAGTTAAGAACAAAAAACATGTACTATATCATGATATTATTTCAACTGAATGCATAGTGAAAATATGTGATAAATATCAATACAATTCTTTTCTATACATTTTTTTTCAAGCCATACAGACATCAATCCTGACAAAGACAGTCACCACTCTGACTGTACCTCTACCTACTCCAGCATGCTAGAGGTTCATGGCAAGATACTTTTGACTTGGCATGGCTTGACATGGAGGGATATTAGGAACATTAATCAAGGCTTGAACTTGTTGGAGTACAGATATAGTCAGATGCATGCAGTCATTGTGACATTGTGAATACATGTTCTGTGAAAAATAATTTCCACAATATCATTTGGACAATTTTTGCCCAAATCAACCTGAAGAATCAGCTATGTGTATTTCTGTGTACAGGTAAAACTTCGAAGTGTGTCATGACAATTATGGATGTAGATGACAGTGGAGCTGATGCAGAGGAGACCATGATAATTGTAACCAAATATCTAGCAACTAGCAAGTGAAGGATTCAAAGGATTTACTATGATCAACTGGTATATGTGAATTCTTCATGTGTGCACTCAAGATAATATTTCACAGTGCAATTGATCTGTTTCATGGATGAAGGCTTGTAGAAGTATCTAATTCAAATGTTTTGGCCAAAACAACTGCCTGAAGACTGCTTAGGAACTTTGAAGGCTAAGAAACTGCCAAGAAACTGGTAGATGAATGCTCCTATGTAAATGAGACATGCATACTAATGAGGCTTGTTGATGGTTAAGGAACTGCTTTTTTAAGTGAACTGTGAAGGTTAAGAAACTGTTTGGGGAAGGCATTCCACGTTGACTTGGGTAATGCTCTCATTAATTGAATTGATGCATGAATTAATTGAATTAATGAGAGCAATAAATGATTTGATGCAAACTTCATCAGTTATTGCTCTTCATCAATTCAATTAATGAGAGCATCAATGTGGTGGAAATATTGCTCGCAAAAATTAACTTCGAGTTCAGTATAAATAATCTGATGATCTCTATAATTCAATTGAGGATATCTTTAATTGATTTACAATGCTTTTGTATAAGTAATAATGTACGCATCAATACTTTTAAAGAGAGCAACAATTCAATTAAAGAGATCATTAATTTAATTGTGGATGTGTTGAATTGAAGATATCTCTAACTATATAGTTGCTCTCTCTAAATGAATTATTGATTGCTTCAAATGAATTAGTGATATCATTAGTTCGATTAAAGAGAGCAATAATTCAAATTCTGCTCACATCAAATTAAATAATGATATTATTAATTCATTTTAAGAGAAGAATAATTCATTTGTTGCGCGCGTCAACTCAGCTGAATAATTAATGCCATCATCAATTCATCGAATGCACACAGTCATTAAGAATTGAAGATATCATTAATTATTTGAAGAGATCTATAATTGAATTGTTACACGCATCAAATAAATTGATAATATCTTTAAATAATTAAAATTTGAGTTTATGTTAATATGACGCTCCATACACCACATGCTATTTTAAGGGATCCAATCAAAACTAAGGTTTAATATTTATTATTTATATGAACTGGATGAAAAGATTTATTCTCTATCAAGCTCACAGGGGCTTGTCTTCCAGATTGTGGAAAATAAAAAGAAATTAATAAAAATATGAATTCCTTAAAAAAACAACAACTTAGGAGTCGTTCTGATAATGGCGACACGTTCTGGTAATTTATATATCATTTAAAAAACATCCCCTGCAGATAGTATCATATCAATCAGTACTTAATCGGACTTGTACTTTTTATTTCAAAAAGGACAAGAAATTAGTGAGACTTTTATATCTCCTTCTAACATAGACAAATTTGTTTACTTAATAAACGATGTATCTGTTCAACCATTTTTAGCAAAAACAGCAAGTATACAATGTTTTATCATCGGAAATATTGTGAGAACAGAGTTAATTAATTTATCTATTTATTATGATATGTATCTGACATAACGGATCAGTTTATTTCTGTTTGTCTTTTATTTAATTATATGTATTTATATGATAGTGTCTCATAAGTCAACATGGCTGGATACCGATGCCTTTAATACTGGAACATTGTTATATATATATACATATATATATATATATATATAAGCTTGTATGTGAATTGTTTGTTGACATCTATATGTATTGGCATGTGGCACTGTAATAAAATATTACTGATCTGATAATTTCTTTAAATTCGACAAAGGCCTTTTTTGTTTAGCACCCTCTAACTCGTATTTATGTTGAGTGAATTTAGATATCTTCAGTGCGTTACAGAATTGTGTTGTTAAGTACAGTGATGTGGGAAATATTATTTGTGGAGATTTAAATACCAGGACTGAAACTGAAATGCATACTTTTGACCATGGTGATTATAATCTAATCATGATGTTAATGGGAAAAGATTTGATTAATTTTTGCACAAGATTTACATTGTTTGAATGGTTGAACTGTTGGAAATTTGAAAGGAAAATGACTTGTTTCCAAAACAGTGGAAAATAGTATGGCTGAATATTGTTTTATATCCAACTCATTCAGTATTTCAAATCACGTGATCATATTTCAGTGTCGTCAGATCATTCCAAACCCACATACTGGACTGTCGCCATTTTCCACAAAAGAAATCTGGGGATTGCTTTCATGATGTACAAAATATCTAAATATAGTTATACTACTATCATTCCTATGACAGTGCATCACTTCGTTTGATCGAGGGGGGCCTCCGTGGCCGAGTGGTTTGAGCATCAGGCTCAAAATCACAAAGCCTCTCACCTCAGTCGGCGCGTGTTCGAATCTCGGCCGCGGCGTTATGTGAGCAAGTTTGCCAGTTTACTTGCGGAAGGTCGGTGGTCGCTTCCCAGATACAATGTATCTGGGTTCTCTCCTCATCCAACAAAAACTGGACGCCACCAGATAACTGAAAAATTGTTGAGTGTGGCAGAAAGCAATAAATAATCAATCAATCGTTTGATCGAGCGTGCAAATTTCACTCTATGACCGCGTTATGCCGTTCTTTCAATGTGATTGTTCACAGAGAACAAAAGTAAAACCCATTTCATTGAAATCTAAGAGAGGCCTCGCCCAAACATTTGCATGCTCGATCATGCCAAGTGACACGCTGTTGTTGAAATGTAGCAACTGTACCACTCCAAACAACAGGTGTCTGAAATCTTGTACTGACAATGTCTTACACCAATTTAATGAAATAAAAAAATGTTTAAAATGCACACTAACAGAGAGAAGAGAGAGAGAATATTAAAAAATGTTTAAAATGCACACTAACAGAGAGAAGAGAGAGAGAATATTAAGTGCCACACTAACAGAAAGCAGAGAGAGAGAGAATATCAAGTGCCACACTAACAGAAAGCAGATAGAGAGAGAGAGAATATTAAGTGTTTGATCATAAATTGTATACATGTATAAAGTGAGAAGATAACTTTCTAGGAAAAGTCAACAATACTGCAAATATCTTATAGTATGGGGATCCTCAGAATTGGTTTTATAAAAAAAAGCTTGAAGCCTTGTATAAAAAGTTCAGCCTACAGACGTTTCAGCTTAGACATTTCGGCCCAAAGACACTTCTTCCTTCAAGGACTTGGGCAATTTGGTCCAATTTTTTTTTTTTTTTTGGTCAGAGACATTTCATCTCAACATTTTTAGGTTTAACAACTTAAACAGTACATTGAAACTTCGACCCTGTGACATTTCTGCCCCGAGACACTTCAGGTAATTATATATATATATATATATATATATATATATATAGGAAATAAATAAATATGCCTCTTTTATTGAAATTTAATATTGCTCTTTTAATTGAAAATAAAGATGGGGTTTTTTTTTAACTGAAAATAAATATGACTCTTTTAATTGGAAATAAATATGGCTCCTTTGATTGGAAAAAAATTAAATATGGCCTTTTTTTAATTGGAAATAAATACTGTAGAGATGTCCCTGCCTTCAACATCAAAGAAATAGTATACTGGCGGACTTTAAAAACGCAACACTTGATAATTTTATATATTATAAATTTGTTCTTGTATCTAATTAACAAATTCATTTCATAGTAGTATATTATAAACCATGTTAACTAAACACTATTCTTTGATTTTGAACATTTTATTCACAAAGAGGCTACAGTTGAAATGAATGTCAATGAGGGGTGCGTCAAAAATGTGGTTTTGTTCACTAGTAACGGATATGACCTCCATTAACAGTGATGAAGGCGACGTGACACTGATTGACAAACATTTCTGATAGTCCACTGAGGAATATTCTGCCATTCCTCCAACAAGGATCTCTCTTATTCTTGCGGATTCTGAGACTGAGGGCTGCGCACACGTCTCCTCAGCTCGTCCCACAAATGTTCCATTGGATTCAAGTCTGGGGCCAATCAAGGACGTCAGTGGCGTTCGTTTAAAAAAAGTTTTGTGTCAATTTTGCCGTATGTGCGCGCGCATTGTCCTACTGGAAAATTAACCCATTTCCTTGACTATTCTGCTGCATTAATGGTGCTAAAACAGGCTGCAGAATTTCGTCCACATACCTCTTAGCAGTGAGGGTTCCATTTAAAGCGACCAGTTGTGACCGAAAATTGTGGTTAATCGCACCCCAGACCATGACGCCTCCCCCTCCAAACCTGACGCGCTCGTGGATACAATTGTCTGCAAAATGTTCATGAAAACGACTGTAAACTTGACATCTGCCGTCTGAGTTGCTAACGTTAAATCTGGACTCGTCTGAGTACACAACATGTGACCATGTGAACTAATATTATTTCTTTGCTTTATGCTATATTATTTCAAATGTCTGCATGCTTCGTGTTGTCTATTGTCTTGTCATTTTGCTTGTATGTTTATTGTTAGTGATGTCGGTCAAAAGCTCCCTGGAGCTTGTGTTGTACTGTTTACATATACATACCGCCTTTAAATAAATCTTATCCTACCAATTTTGACCTTGAGTCAGATGCTGCCTTGCCCATTGCAATCTGTACCGTAGGAGATGCGGATCCCATGGCGCTTCAAAATCTGGAAATGGTTTTAGGATTAATAGGCCTTCCACTGATTTCTCTCGCCGTGGTCGCAAACCTATTGCGCTGATGACGTTGCCGTATGAACGCTTGTTGCCGTGGCGTTGTCACAAACGGTTGACCCGGTCTTGGGCGATCATATGGGACTCATGTCTGATGGAACAAAAACGGCTAACTGTACAAGGATGGACATTAAAACGCCTTGCAACCTCACGCTGACAAACGTCTACTTGCAGCATACGAAGTGCCCGATTGCGCATTTCATTGCTTAAGCGCGTCATAGTCTTGGTTTTGAATTTTTTCTGTTAGTGGTGTCTATGCTTTCACCAACAAAGTTGTTTTATCGCGGAAAAACTCCTCTATTACCTTTCCACGTGTTTGAAAAAAAAAAAAGCCCTGAAAATTTCGTGCGATACTACTCTCAACGCGCAAACAATGAATACAGGTAAATAGAGAGATGGGTTTTAAAATAAATACGATGTATGGTGGGTACATTTTGCAATAAAAGTTTTATATGTAATGTTTTCAATGAATAAATTTAAAAAAAAAACAAAACCGTGTTGCGTTTTTCAAGTCCGTCAGTCCGTCTAGCTCATTTCGATGATTTTTTTCCCTCAACTCTAAATCATCTTAATCCCTTCATATATTAAAAAAAAAGATCAATGAATGATATTTATCAACTTTGAAATGATTGCATGTTCGTCAAATAAGTTACAATAGAAGCTAACTTGTGTATATAGATTGAATTTTTGTCCAGGAGGCAAAATTTCAGGGGACATAATTTGAGGATTATAATTATTTTAAAACTTGGAAATAAATGCATAAAATTATTAAAATTTAAAGAAAATAATTTGTACTAGTCATTTGGACTCATTTTAATTCTTTAAAAAAATTGAATAAAATGACCTTTACTACAAATGGATTGTCAAAATTGATTTAGATAATCTAAAATCATGCATTTTACTTGTTCACGGGAGGAGCGGATAAAATTAACAAGAAATAACACACCAGTGGAAACTGGAAAGTATGTAACAAAATATTTTGGAATTAATAACAAAATTTGCCTATTTAATGGAAAAATTACATATATAGTGAAAATTAACCTTAGGAAAAAAAAAACCTCGGTAATTACAATGACGTGTTAACATCCTATTTTTCTTGGGATTCATTGTTTTTTTCAACAAAACTGACTCAGTTGCATCTGATATTTAATCTTTCAATCAAAAATACGTAAAATATAAGTTGCAAATCTTAGTTTGGTTGGGATGAATAAAACGAGTTGATGATATTTTCCCAACCGGCAAACAAATATGTGTTCCAGTGGTTCACAGAAAACTTAACAGCATGCACCAGATCAATAAATAGGGTGCGTACGTTTATAAATATGACTTCCACAGTATCATATTTACTGAAATTTTTATACAACACATTTTACATTGCTTTGCTTTGAGTTTCATTTGTATCTGGCTTTCCGCTTTCCTTTCTGTGCTAATAGACAGTCATCTGAAATAAAAATGGAATAAATCATGTTAAATGATCTACATACATAATTCAATTAATATACAATGTACTACATTATATGCGACTGCTGATCTGCATGCGTATTGTAACAAATATAAAATAAAACTGACATAAAATTAAACGTGTAAATGAAACAGAGTCAAAAAACTATGAAAAATTCTCCCGTAAGTATACACAAGAAGCAGAATAATACACCTGAGAGATTTCCTTGCAAAATAAAAAATCGATAAGATTTATAAGAAATGAAGTGCATCTTTCAGTATAAAAATGAATGAGATCCTTTTCTGAATCTTGACTACTCACTCGACATACGAGGTATTTTCCCACCATACAATCTCTGTTCTTTGAACTGTCTGGCTTGTTCTACAGACGAAAGCACCTTTTTCTTGGTCTCTTTGACTTTTTCTACAGAAACTCCTCCCAACCTACAAATTATAAACTCTCTGATAAATCAGCAAAAAACCAGCTTACAAACTAGGACTTCTTTTCTTCCTTGCCTTACCCAACATGTCCAAGTCATAAATTAGTCATGCTATGGATGACTGCAGATCAACTTCTGATCTAGCTGAAGTTAACATAAAAAGACTTCTATTATTTCAGGGCTAAAATAGGCTAACCCTAATCCTGTTGCCCAATCCCACTCATTTACACTGTGAATAAAATATTATTATCATAATGTGTATTTAGTTTGAAATCTACTCACCTTTCCTCTAGTGGAATAAAATCATCACTAAAGTCCTTGTCTTCTTCTGTGTCAGCGAAACTTTCTTCATCTACAGAGCAAAATCAAAGACTAAAATTTCTGTTCATTATAATTTTAGAATATCTTCATCTACAGAGCAAAATCAAAGACTAAAATTTCTGTTTATTTTAATTTTAGAAAATCTTCATCTACAGAGCAAAATCAAAGACTAATATTTCTGAACATTGTGACTTTAGACAATCTTCATCTACAGAGGTAAAATCAAAAAGGAAAATTTCTGTTATTATAATTTTAGAAAATCATCATTTACAGAGTAAAATCAAAGAGTAAAATTTCTGTACACAAAAATTTCAGAAAATCATCGTAATGGGTGTTCAGGAAAAAACTAAGACTCTGAGGCCAGAGACTGCAGATATTTGTGTTGTTAATGGTGTAAAAGTTACAATAAATTGACCCTAAATAATTTTATGAAAATAATTCAGAAAATAATTGTTTTCAATGAATCATATTATGAAAAAAGAAAATTAAAGATAAATTGTAGCACTACCTCATATTTATAATTAGTACGGATGAACTGGTGTCCTGAAAATTCTACTTCACAGAAATAAAGACAAACCTTGATCAGAAAAGGCACTAAAGCCTTCTATTAAAATACGAAAGTACTATTTATATATCAATTTCACTGAATGAACACTTCAATTCTGGAATACCCTCTGAGTTTCTGGATTTCTGTGAATCATCTATTTGAATGGCTTTACGCTTTAAGATGTTGGAGTTTGGAATAGCATCCGGAAGATCATCAAAAAAATCCGATGATAACTTCTTCTGTGCAAGGGCTTCTAATTTCTTTTGCTGTTTCAAGAAAATTGACGGAAATTTTTATGATGTGCTAAATCAGTCTTTTAACCAAAGTTTCAAAATTTACAAAACAGCTTGCAGCTGAAAAATTTTATTTTGAAGCTCAGGGGACCAACATTCTCAATACAATGAAAATTAAATATACCTATGATAAATACATTACATAGTTTCAAATTGTTTACAAATCTATTTATAGTATGAGCATTTCCATGATTGGACACAGAGAAATTAGACATGACATGCATATCTGATTTTAAATTAATAGGCGTATTGAAACGAGGATTGATTTTATTTTAATTCAATATCAAAACCAATGGAGTAAGCTGGTATCATCTATGGAACTGTTCAATGATAAGTCGCAATTTGTTGTAATGCCTGCAAGATATTTCTGTTTTTACCTTTTGTAACATGTTCTGTTCGTTAATCTGTCTCCTTTTTTCTTTTATTTTCTCTTTGTTTCGTCCAATATGCTGCAGGGCTGTTTTCATTTGGTGTAGTGCTGTTTCACGTCCAGAGGAGAAAGACACTGCTTCAGGAACATCGTCATCTTCCACCAGCCCTGCGTCTTCTTCCTCACTGTCATCTTCCTGTGTTACTCTTCTCGTATTTAATACAATGCCTTCTGCATAAAAAAGTAATAAATAGTTTTAATAATGGCAGATAAAAAAAAAAAGAGGTCCATTTGTCCAGATCATGACATTTCATCAGGCCAGAAAAGGCACCTCATTATGCATCTATTACTTGAAAATAACACTATGTCATAAAATATGCCATGTGGCAATCCATGCAAGATTCTTAAATACAAAATAGGAGTGTTGTGCTTTACTGATATTTCTTATTAAGATACGCTTTACAATATACAGGCATTGTAATGTTGGCATAAAATGATACAAGGAGTGTTGTGCTTTACTGATATTTCTTATTAAGATACGCTTTACAATATACAGGCATTGTAATGTTGGCATAAACTGATACAAGGAGTGTTGTGCTTTACTGATATTTCTTATTAAGATACGCTTTACAATATACAGGCATTGTAATGTTGGCATAAAATGATAAAAGATTTGAAATAGCTAAATTAAGCTATTTGAAATAGCTTTATAAAACCATATAACTTAATAAAGCTTCATAAATTATAGCTCAATATAAAGATTGTGTTGGACCTGTTGAACACAATGCTGTTTATTCCAAGAGAATTATTCAGACCAAATAGCCTATGGAAATTTCACCAAATACGAGTCATACAATGTTAGTTCGTGTGACATGCATTGAACAAATCGGACATGACTATATAAATCATGGTCAATTCCGGAGATTTTTTTTTTTACGTTTATTGGTGCACATATGTACGTATAGTAAAACGAATAATTAAATGAAAATGGTTATAATTATTTCATAACTTATATATTTGTTAATAAAAGAGGGGCGATGGCGGATATGTATAGTCATTCGACCCCCATACTTATGTGTTTTTGGTAGTTTCTCTGGTTTTCGGTAATTCGCCCTAGATTTCCACAGGCACCTGTGATCGGAATGACAGAATTATTTAGTTAGAATCTGTCTCGGGACATTCTGTAAATGAACTTGAATATCTATTTTCATTATTACCGATTTCTTCGTTACTTGAGTCATCTGAATCATTGTCCTCCTCTCGTGAGAAAAGTACCGAATCGTATTCTTCGGCCTCTGCTTTAGACTTTCTAAGATTGCGCAGTCTGGACATCGTGTATGTCGGTGGAAAATGGATTTACGACAAATACAGATTCGTTTGCGGCCAATGTAAAAATGTTAAGTTGTACGTTAGATGATTCCGGAAATTTAGCTATTGAACAGTTACCATTTTAGGTCATCGTTGCAAGCCACGGCTGAAATGTACGCTCCTCTCCTTTTTTCACCCGTGGTTCTCTGCATAAAATTTTTCTGGTTTCTCATAAATATGCATTACGAAATTATGTACTTCGTTGACCAATATGAATTCACGCTTAGCCTAATAGCGCAGCGGCGCTTAACTCAATAAAAGCTACGGCCATGAAAAATGGTGCTTTTTGCAACGAAACAATCTTTGACAATGAAATCATATACCTCAACACGTCTGTTTAATTATTTGTTAACTGTCGCCATATCTGTATACTTATGGGTTCTGTTTTTGGTTAGTTTACCGAAGAAGTGAAAGGACAAAAGGTCAAGAGTAATTTGCTCTCAATATATAAACAGTTTAAAGAGACACTACAGCTCATTTTTCACATTTTAATCGAATGTTTCTAAAACACGAATCGATAAAATGATATAAATCATAACAATACTTACAATTATGAACATGAGAAATGCATTAATTTGCTCTTAACTGCAATTTAAAGATCATCCGGAATTCAATGGTTTCTTCATTCTGACTCGGACATTTTACATCACGTGATTCAGAATGACAACACACGTGTTGCGTAAAGACTTATTTAATTACCCCTTAAAAGGGTCCACACTCGCTTCTCAAGTATGGGTTTATTTCCTGCTTCCTATAATTAAGTAATTATAAATATCACTATTATAACAGAACTCGCATCTCGAGTATGGAATTATTTCCTGCTTCTTATATTTAAGTAACTATAAATCATTATTATAACAGAATCTGTTCATGCCTCTATTAACCAAATGATGTTTTGTTTGTTTGTTTTTGTTTTTTTGTTGTTGTTGTTTTGTTTTTTTAGTTTAGTTTAGTTTTTATTTTTATATTAATTATTTTTATAACACGCTACATGTTTTGATTAAAAATAGCACTTACTTTTAAAGCCCTGCGTGTGTGTCTCGTAGCTAGAGGGTCATAGTAATATTCCCACGTAAATCCTAGTTGAGTATGAATTGTGTCTCGTTCTGTTTTAACCCTTTTCTCGCATAATCTGTCAAAATTCTGGGTTTAGCCATTGTACGCTTCCTTTCTCTGGATCGTTTACCGTCCGTGCGCATGCGTCGGAAGACCGAACGAAGAAGTCTCAATGTTGTTAAGAAAAGGGCCTTCAAAAACTATTAATTTTTGCATTTAAACGAGAATTTTCCACTTTAGAAATGCGTTAATTTTGGAAAGTTTATGCATTCAACTATGCCAACAAAATTAGAGAAAGCTTTGGGAAAATTGTCATTTTACGATTTTTGAGCAAAATTGGCTGTAGTGTCTCTTTAAATTTCCGACTAACCTGTGCTAGGAAGCTCGGCGATTGGCAGAATTGAGTCATGCATATTTATAAGAAACGAGAAAATTTTCATATGGAGAGCCGTGGGAAAGGGAGAGCTGGAGAGCATATTTCCGCCGTGCTTGCGACGATGGTTTTAGTTTTGTTTTGTTTTTTCTTCTAAATTTTAGGAGACTGAAAAACGAAGGTTTTCAATTCAAAATTGTTGATGATGGGTGTCCGGGAAGCGTAGTGGTTAACACCCTCGCTTCTCACCTCTGCGACCCGAGTTTGATCCCTGTGGTCGGCAGTAGATGTATATGGTGGTCGCCTGGTCGAACACGTGGTTACTTTGTATGGCAATTAATATGTATAATGTCTAATAAGGAGAGGACTACCTAAGTTTTGGAACTTGTGTCCATTCCTTTTGGCTTACTTCAATAATATATGTCCAATTCAATACGTGGGGTTCCTCCAGTTTCCTCCTACATAATGATCCCCTAATGCCAACATTTGTTGCAAGTCGGTAAATAGCTAGTACCGAGATAATGCTCATTGCTGTTTAATTGCATATCCAACTATCAAAATAAAGATTATAAAATTATTTATACGTTTTATCTATTAACAATGATCATTTTCGTTCATATGTCGATTCGATACATCCCAGTAAACTTGAAATTAAAGACACCAAAATGTCTTCCACAACTGCTTCGTTCTTAGACGTTTTATTGAAAGTAAATCCTGGCGGCAAAATAACAACTCAACTTTATGACAAACGGGATGATTTCAATTTTTCCACCGTCAACTTCCCTCATCTATGTAGCAAAATTCTAATATCACCTGCATATGATGTTTATATCTTCCAACTAATTCGATACGCAAGAGCTTGTTCTGCATATGATAAGTTTTTAAATCGAGGCGGGCTATTGACAAAGACTTTAATGTTACAGGGGTTTGAACAGTCTCGTCTAAAGTCAGCATTTCGCAAATTTTATGGTCATTATAACGATTTAGTTTGCCAGTACAACCTTCCATTAGGCCAATTGCTAGGCCGTTCTTGGCACACTGATTCTGACTACGGATTACTACGTTTACCTGATTGGGATAGAGGGCTCACGGCGGATGTGTCCGGTCGACAGGGAATGCTTACTCCTGTTAGACACCTGGTATGTCCAGGGGTCCGTGTTTGCCCATCTCTCTGATTTGTATTTTCTATAGGAATTACAAGATTGAATGCAGTTCGTTATCTTAGTCTTATCATGATATCACGATATCATAGTGTGAAGCTAGAGACGTACATATTTGTTCAATGTAATCCCAAACTCACGTACGGTATACCACTGTGTATAAATTTATGTCAACTTTTGGCTTTCTTTCCTTATGTATGTAATATTCCTGTTTTGGCTCTAAATATCTCGGGGGGGGGGGGGGGGGGGGGGCTCCTGAACCCAAGCACCTGTGATTTAGAAGGAACAGTCACGAGTCTTTCGAACGAGACATTTTAAACACCACGGTCTTCTGTCACGAGTAGCTGTTAACACTGATCACAGCTGTACTTAGTAAATGCCGTGCATAGGCCAAAATAGTCCAAATATCCAACCGACTCGAATCTCAGCCGAGATTAAGATCTAATTTCGGACCCTTCGCCTTCACTTCAGTTAATGTCCTGTATCATGATCAGGTAAACGGAGTAATCCGTAGTTAGAATCAGTGTGCCAAGAACGGTCTAACAATTGGTACGAAACACGTCGGACAGCATTTTGACCCAATGACAGGTTGTATTGGCAAACTAGAGCGTTATAACGACCATAAACTTGCCAAATGCTGCCATTAAACGAGACCGTTGCGACAGTGTTTATTCAGGTAGCATTCGTGTACGAGCTATCCATGTGAGTAAGTTTTACGACAATGATTTTCAGTTAATAATTTTATGTATTATATTTCCTGATAAAACATTGGCATTTGGAAATCAATCAAAATTCCATTTACTTTATTATCATTTCATGAGATTTCCAACGTATGACAGGTACATCCATAAAATGAAGTTTACGACATATAAGCTACCCCTCAAAAATGTGCAGCCTGTCACACTCCAAAGTTTTGTTGACTTTTCGCCGATTGTCGTGTCTCCGAGCTCAGTTTTTGGTAGTAAGAGGTAAATTATTTAGATTTACATGACGGATGACGGGATTAGTGTAATTTTAACGTTGTCAGTAAATCTGCTGCAATGAATTTTTTTGCAGAGAAAACTCGAGTTACTATGAAGTTCTATCAAACGTATCGTATTACCAAAGATACGACAATTTTAAAATTATGCTTAAGACTGTGGTAAGATATTATGGTAAAAGCAAGTTAGCTTCATCCATTTTCACAAAATCTCCTTTTCTAACATAATCATGATCATGGCATTGAATAAAATTTAGTATTGAAAAATCTTCACTTACTGGTGTCTGAAGTATTAGTAAAACTTAGGAAATGTTGAATTATTATTTTCATAGATTGTGAATTTTATTCATAATTAAGATATATTTTTTTTGCAACTTCTATCATTGTATCAAAGTTGAATTTTAAAGTTCACACTGCAAAATCTAAATCATGAATATTTTTAAGCTTGAACTTTAATAGTTACACAAAAATGCACTGAACAAAGTTTTCAAAAAAATTATATTAAATGTAACAGGCCTATATAGGGGCAAACTCATTGTGATATATTTATCATGATTACTGGTGTGTTTCAGGTGTAACACAAGATGTTAGTAGTCACACATTCAAGCGTCCGAAATTACCCGATAATATTGACCCCCTTCCTGTGTTCATGGAGGAGGAAGTTCAGGCAATCCTTAACAGAATCACTGGGGTCGATCTCAAGAAGGCTGCGGAGATACAGCCTACCTTGAAGCCTAATAAGCCGGTTTTCAAAGTCGTCCCAGAGAAAGAACTCAGAAGGGTGGGTATCATTACTTTTTACAATGCACAGATATTTTAAATCAGCATCCATTTTTGTGGGTTTCATTGCAAGTGTCAGGTAGATGTGTTAACTTTCTATTAAATTTAGGCGAATAAAATTTCCATCCTGAATTAGATGTAAAAATTCTGATCACAATTTCTCATTTTATTTTCTAACAGAGTCTGCTTGAATTTAGGACTTTTATTTTATCCCCATCTCAATTTTTGACGAAAAAAGAAATTCTTAAAACAGAAAATCAAAACATTTTAGCCTAAGTACACAGTAGCAGTACAGGGAGTGCTGTACAAAAGAACTTACAACTAAGACATAGTTCTCAAACTTGTCAACTTAATTAACTTAAATGACTCGAACAACAATAAGACCATTATGTGAAATTGAATGACATTTTTTTGCTGTTAGTTACAAGCGGAGGCCGTTAAAAGACAAAGAGTTCAGATAGAACAGAGACCACCATTTATGAATCCCAGGAAGGAAATCGATGTGGAACTGGCTAAGAACCCTGAGATTGCTCCTGTTATGACAAATAATCTACTGTTCATTGACACGTCAGCATACACACGACCGGAGAAAGCAAACAAGGTAAAGACAACGATGTCTAGTGATGTCCCGCTGGTATTTATAGGTCAGGTAATAATTAGATTTCATGGTCATTACAACCGTCAGCAATTGATGGGCTTTACAAGCAGGTAATCACGACTGAGATTTGGCTTGGCCGGACATTTGGACTAACACCTTCACCAAATCTTGGATCAAGCCTGTATAATTCATGTTTAGAAATTCACATGCAACTTTGGCTGGTTCTAGCAATTTTAAAATCTGCACTAATTCGACTTGGTCGTTCACATCAAATAGTTGATTTGACCGTTAAATAAATAAACTTTCTATCACTATTAATGCTGCATTGCTTACCGTCCAAATATGAAAATCCCAAAATAAATAGTCACTAAAATATCTGCTCAAATGAAGACTCCCATAACATGATTGTTTATCTCCTGATATTGAAGAGTTCCTATATTCCATTTTTTTTTTTATTAGTGATATGTAGTAACTGCCAATACCTACTATATATCACTATAAATAAAAACATTAAAATCACTTTTGAAGCAAATAACCATTTCATCTAAACGCACATTAATTACTCAATCTGGATGAAGTTAAATATTAATTTCCAGACATGAATAATGACGGACTGCTCCAAGATTAAGTGAAGGCGTCAGTCCAAATATCCAGCCAAACCATATTTCGGCCAAGGTTAGGTATCAGGATGTGGGTGATGATGAATTTGGTAAATAAGCATGCAATCTGCAAGTACAAGCAATCAAATATTAGGGAGTCGCCCTCCTTGCTGGAGATGAGGTGGGGGTGGATTGAAGTCTACAGATCTTTCATAATTCAAGAAATTACTTGAACAATTTGAATTTCTTAAGTACTTTAGTTTTGTGGATTTTGCATTATTATTTGATATAGATATAAGTAATGTATTTATTGCCACTTATTAGAGCTAAAATTGATAAATTATTAAATAAAACATATAGGTCATCACAAAGATGTGAGACATACATAAACAGAATCATATATCAGTGTCAGAAATGTTGGGTTTTTTTTTTGGTTTTGTTTGCAAAAAAGTATACAAATTGTTTATGACAAATAAAGTCATGGAGTCAAATAAAAACAGAGTTATTGCCCTTGATTCAATATTTTGAAACATAGTGATTATTCATCTATCAATTAGATATTTTAATTTAACAATATTTTATGTTTTACAAGATTTTTTACAATAATTGTCAGAAAAGACTCCAACAAAATATATGTTCTTATCATGCATAAATCTAAATAAATCATGGGTTTTCCAAAATCTTATGATGTCACATGGGAGTGGAATGACTTTAAATAGAAAACTTGAAAAATTAGATTGTTGAATTACTTTGAGTTTGTGAATTTTGTCCCCACAGGACAAGGTAGTGATTGTGAGGGACACTGAGGGGACACTAAGAATGGCTAAACATGATGAGAGAGAGCGCGCCATACAGATCGCATTTCCAGTGAAAGGCAGGACGATTTTCCCATCACATTTCTTCTTACCGGAATTCCTTCAGGTATTGCTCTTGGGTTCTGTTCTTAGTGACCCTTGAAATCTTTGAGAATATTTCACTCATATCCTATCAGTACATACACCTCATTGAAAGTACATCTCTTTCTAACTGTAATACTCTGTTGGTAGGGAGATGTTTTAAAGTTTGAAAAAATAATTGGTTTGAATGAAACAATTTATCAGTAATAATTTTTACCCAGAATGCACTAGAGAACTGCCGTTACGGGTATGTACTGGAAAAGGTGTGCCTACAGTATGAGCCAGATGACCCCGAGTTCATCAGGGTAAGTAGTGGTGAGAATTGTAATCTTCAGCTGCGAAACAAAGTAAAGACGTAAAAAGTGATTTCTCAACAAACATCACATTTATGATGACTTATCAGGGTCTATTTTCTCTTTAGATATCCTGCTCCATTTTTGATCATATCCTGGAGAGAGGGGAGTTTGACTTTCTCCGCGGAACCCGTCACTTTGGATCGCTAGTATTCTATTTAGCTCTGTGTAGGAGGGACCGTCCCCTGGTTTTGGACATGTTACAGCGACATCTGTAGGTGCCTTCTGCTCAATTTCAGTTCAGCTTTTGCTAGCAGAAGAGACAAGCTGAATTACTATATATGTATTTCTGAATCATTGTATATTTGTAAAAGTGATTATTTTGGGGGGGGGGGTGCAAGTTGGTTGTTTGTTGGGATATAAATAACTGTTCTTAGACTATATGATAAATGTCTATTAATTTTTCCTCTCTTGTAGAGATTGTGACTTTTATTGACAAACTGTTTAAGTTTGTACACTTAGTTCCATATCATATTTTTTTTTGGAAACATGCAATAATTATCCCTAAATAAAAAAACATTAATGTGTTTATACATATATCAGCATCCAAGTCTAAAAGATATATGAATACCAGTTTCAATACTTTCACATCAGAAAATCCCACTTGAAAATTAAATGGTATGTCAAGAACTAACAAAGTCATCCTCGCTAGGCAAGGGTTTATGATCTGCTCCACTTCTCTACATCCCTTGACTGCGTTAGCATGATTTTCTTAGCGTTGAGTGGCATTCTCTAGCAGATGGAGAAAACAAACTTTGTTTGGATAACATCATATTCAACCACTGAATTGTGTATTTCAACTATCATTCAACCACTGAATTGCATATTTCAACTATCATTCAACCAATGAATTGCATATTTCAACTATTTCAACCAATGAATTGCGTGTTTCAACTACACTTTGTGTATTGTTGAAGACAAAAGCTAATTGTCTTGCACGTGGTCTGATGTAACATGCTGTCTGATTAGATGCAGTGGGCTTGGCCTGCATCCAATCATATGCAGAAAAATCAAAGCTACGAAAATTGTGCTCACGTAGCCAAAGTTTTAGAGAAATGAAGCAGATCGTAAACCATTGGCTAGCAAAATCAGATTAATCAGCTCTACATGTGTTTACACGTTTAACTGTCTTCGGTCTGAGTTGTACGTAAGACCTTCTCAAGAGTTTTCTTGACCTTGACTACTCTCACTCTCTCCTTGTGTTTCATTTTCTCTCCCCAGGTTTCTCTCAGACTTCCCCCATTCCTAATAAAATCTGGCATCCATGTCATTTGTATTGCATATTTTGACATCAATTGTCTATATCACATTAGTGATGTATTGTAGAATCAAAACCTTAATATTATTCATAATTCAAGACAAAGATGAGCAATAAATCAAATTACAAAAATACATCATTTGGATTTTAAAAAATTGTTAAAAGGATTTTGTGTTGAAATTCCATTCTGCTGAAAATCTGGGAACTGATTTTAAGGATTTATTATAAAAAATATGAAGAAAACATATATCCATATTGAATTCCATTAAAAATATTCATGATAATGTAAACCTTAGCAAAATGTTATACACGACATGTTTTATACAGACATGTTTTACATGACATGTTTTACACGACACGTTTTATACAGACATGTTTTATACAGTCATGTTTTATACAGACATGTTTTATACAGACATGTTTTATACAGACATGTTTTTACAGACATGTTTTATACAGACATGTTTTACACGACATGTTTTATACAGACATGTTTTACACGACATGTTTTATACAGACATGTTTTTACAGACATGTTTTACACGACATGTTTTATACAGACATATTTTATACAGACATGTTTTATACAGACATGTTTTACACGACACATTTTTTTTATACAGAGGCCAGAAAGGTTGATTTGAACTAATATCTGTCATGTTTTTATCAGAGTTTATTTTATTGCTAAAATAATAGTGACAAAACACCTGATGCTATGTTTCTATAGTAACACTCATCACTTTATTCTGTATATTTCTGGGTAATTTTGTGTTATCGACATTCATACTTCTACACGTCTATAATGGCAGTTTTGTCAGTATAAGATTATAGTGGCTGGTTTTTTACCAGGGTCTTGGATGCCTGTGATGTTATCCGACTGGTGAAGAAAATCCACACACCGAAAGAGCAGTCAAAACACCATCCCTACACAACAAAAACTGTCCAGGTAGGATATGATACCTGAACCGCTTGTTAGGCTGCATCAAGCTTGGCAATCACAAGGTTTTCTTACCCAAAACTAAAAAATTTTCAGCTAATTCACAACACCAATTACTTAAATGACTAAATGCTATATTTCTCAGCTTCCATTTTATTTTTTATGCCCCCAGAATCGAAGATTCAGGGCATACAGTTTTTAATCTGTCTGTCTGTGGCAAAATACTTTAACCTTGCTCATATCTTTTACAACATAAGAGGTAGAGCTTTTATATTTTGGTACGTGTATTCCCTCTGGCTAGAACTTTCTATCAACACCTAAATCTCAGACCTGGTGACTTTAACACTGACCGACTTTTAGAAAAATACAATACAAGCAATATCTTTCAAATGGCAAGAGGTACTGCTTTTATATTTAGCATGTGAAAAGACCTTTCCAGAGATACCAGGTTTGTCAACTTGTGACTTTAACCTGTCAACCTTGTGACTTTAACCTCAGAACTAGTTTCGAAATTTTATTATAAAAACTTTATCCTTGCTCATACCTTTTACATCGTAAGAGGAAGGGCTTTTCATGTAGTATGTGTATTCCATGTGGCAGAATCTTTCCACTGACATCAAAAAGTTTTGACCAAGTGACCTTAACATAGACATTTGACCTGATTTTAAAAAATTCAAATATAAGCCATATATTTCAAATCGTAAAAGGTACCGCTTTTATAATTAGCATGTACATTACTTGTGAGATGACCTTTTCAACAATACAAATTTTGTTGACATTGACCTTTGACCTAGCTATTGGAAATTTTCAAAAAAAAAACCTTAACCTCTGTCTTACTGTATAACAAGTATTTTCTGTGGGTGGAAATTTTAGCTATCTGATCCCTATAAGGAAGCAAATTATATTCTGCGTTTCCAATTTCTGCAGTCTTTATACTTACCTATACATATATGTATCAATATATTTTTTGCGATTGTAATTTTTATGGATTTTTCCTATCCGCAAAATTCTGTAAAAAATACCTGTTACATGGTATCTTTTACACCATGAGGGAGGCAGACCTTTCCATTGACATCAAAATAATTGACCTGGAGACCTTTACAAAACTTTTAGTTCTGTTTTGTTGTAGTCTGGGGCCATCAGTGTTTCACAAACATATCTTTATTTTTTCTCTTTTTTTCCAGAGAATGTTGGAACAATATATATTGAAAATAACCAGCCAAGAAGAAAACAGAAAATTCACCGAAGCCATGGAAAACATAGAAAGCCGTGGTCTGGCAGAGGTCATAGAGGCCAATAAATCGGAACAAGATCTTATAGAAGACTATCTCAAACAGTGACCAAAATCGTGATATTGCGTAATATGTGTTACTCTTGATATTGCGTAATATGTGTTACTCGTGATATTGCGTAATATGTGTTACTCGTGATATTGCGTACTAATGTGTTACTCGTGATTTTGCATACTGTTAGTTATTTGTAGTAATATGTAATGTGTTACTGGTAATATTGCACAACATTGTGTTACTGGTAATATTGTGTATAACTGAGTGTTCGGATAATAAGTGTGTAATAAATGTGTAATATAAAATCATTGTTATTCTGATAGGAAATGTACAAAGAATTAAAGCAATATAAGCTGCCAAAATTGCAATTTTTTATAGTGGCATTAAAAGAGGTTAAATGAACGTTGATATGATTGGAAAAAAAGAAATGCATCGAATTTCCTCTCTTATGCATCGTTTACACACCTTTACATGATGAAAAATATATTCCTCGACATTCCGTTTAACCCTAACAATGGCAGCTGTTTAATCGTCGGCGACAATCCCGAAGATAACCGATGTTGACACGAATGATTCTGATGCTGATCGGGGTGGATCGGGTTGTATCCGGGTCATTAAAATATGGACGGCGAGGTGAGATAAAATTCTAGTTACCATCATTATTTTGGCATTGTTAACGATGTTATATGTTTTAAAGTTATGATAGTATGTTTTTTAGTTATGATAGTTTTAAGGGATCGCTCGAAACATTACGCAAAATTCCAAAGTCGGCTTTCTCCCTCGCTTCGAAGCTTTCGTGTCAGACATCTTTCGTGCTTACCGGAAATATTGCGCTTACGCATTTGATTTTGCCGAATGAGTTCAACTTTAGGTCATTGCATACGGAAATAATGTCGGGAAAATTAAGGTACGGGAAGACTTAATTTCAACTGTCGAACATTTTTGCATTTAATGCAAAAAATACAACATGTCAAAAGTTTAATCGATAAAATCAGGTATTAGAAGGTAGATGTTTACAAAATTTTCGATTAAATTTTAGGACCCTAAAATAACAATTTTGACAGCTTATATTGCTTTAAGAGACTGTGTGGTAAATCAAGCCCCACTAAGACTGGCTTTAATGTTTTGGGGCGTCACGGATGACTTATTGCTATTTGTTTTGTGGTCTCACCGATGATCTCTTGCGATGTGTTTTTGTCTGTCTTTTTGCATTAGTAGATGAATGCATTTTCCACTTCTTATTAGACAGAGATGGGCCAGTCTTTACTCAATGGGCTGGGGAACCAGAGTGAGTTTATATTCAAAACAAATATCTCCCCAACTCCCAAAATTATAGTACTCCAAATTTCAACTCCTTAATGTACTGCATGGTATGGAGTGGTAAAGCATGAGCAGGAACATAGACATTATAAACTGTGCTTTGTGCATTGAGGAAAAAGACAGAGAAAAGATTCAACATCAATGTGACCAGTGTCATTGTTTTATATACAATACAAAAAATAAAGACTGTCAATAAAGGCTGAAGTGTCAGCAGGAAAGTGGACATAACCCTTGTACATGAAACAAGAGGCCGTGGGCCACATCACTCACCTGAGTCACCTTGGCCCATAGAAAGATTTTCCCTATATATTTGGATGTAAAACTTTGATCCCCTAATGTGGCCCCACCCTACCCCTGGGGGCCATGATTTAAACTAACTTGAATTAGCACTGTGTCAGAAAGCTGCCTTGTGAATTTAAACTTTTCTGGCTTTGTGGTTCATGAGAAGATCTTAAAAGCACACATAAAACTTTGATCCCTAATTGTGGTCCTACCCTATCCCCAGGGGGCCATGATTTAAATAAAAAAACTTTAATCTGCATTATTTATGTCAGGAAGCTTCTACATAAATTTGAACTTTTCTGGCCAAATGGTTCTTGAAAAGATTGTTAAATGATTCCACACTATTTTTGTGATAATCTCCCCTTTGAAGGAGGTATGATCCTTCATTTGAACAAACCTGAATTCCCATCACCCAAGGATGATTTGTACCAAGTTTGATTGAAATTGGCTTAGTGGTTCTGGAGAAGATTTTAAAAAAAATTCAGTGTACTTTTGCTATTTTATTATTATCTCTCTGATGTGTTTTGCCAAGTTTGGTTGAAATTGACCCAGTGGTTCTGGAGAAGAAGTTGAATGTTAAAATTTACAGATAGATTGACAGACGTACAGACAGTCAATGGGTGATCAGAAAAGCTAACTTGAGTTTTCAGCTCAGGTGAGCTGAAAAAGCTATAAATCACTCCTCTTTGATTCACTGTAAATTGTACAAAAATATTGAATCCCTGGTCAGAACATTGTGAACATCACTGAATGATAATGAAGTATTGCGAAACATCTGAAGGCTATCTGATAAGCTATATATATTGTTGGTGGAGAAGTGTTCACAAGCTATTTTACTTCCTCCACTCTTCTTACATGCACTATAGATCCACAATAACTTTTAAGAAAATAATTGGATCCTCACATCCCAACAATATTCACAAATGGCAGTAATAATATCCTACCATGAAACACTGTACAAAGTTTCAAGTCTATCTGATAAACCATACAAGAAGAGAAGTTTTCACAAGATTCACAGACAGATGGACAGAAAACAACAATGTCTCCCCCTGTATATATAAGTATTATCTTCTATAGCAGTCATAGTTAAGGGGGGACTACAGTAAAACACAGTTACAGTGAACTCGATTATAATGAATTCACACTTACAGTAAAATACAGTTATAGTGAACACATTTATAATGAATTACTTATAGTAAAACACAATTACAGTGAACACACTTATAATGAATTCACACTTACAGTAAAACACAGTTACAGTGAACAAACAATGAATTCACACTGACAGTAAAACACAGTTACAATGAACACGCTAATAATGAATTTACACTTACAGTAAAACACAGTTACAGTGAACACACTTATAATGAATTCACACTTACAGTAAAACACGGTTACAGTGAACACACTTATAATGAATTCACACTTACAGTAAAACAAAGTTACAGTGAACACACTAATAATGAATTCACACTTACAGTAAAACACAGTTACAGTGAACACACTTATAATGAATTCACACTTACAGTAAAACACAGTTACAGTGAACACACTTATAAAGAATTCACACTTACAGTAAAACACGGTTATAGTGAACACACTTATAATGAATTCATGCTTACAGCAAAGTGATTTTCATTCCCTGTATAGCTTTAAAACTTATGAATTCATTTGATGTAACAGATTACGTTTATAACGAATCGGAATTGCACATCCTCAAAACTTCACTATATTCATATTATGTGACCGGTCAACAGGAGATGCTTCCTCCTCCTAGGCACCTGATCCCATCTCTATTATACCCAGGGGTCAATGTGAATTTTGTATTCTTTTTAAGAGTTACGAGATTGATCACTTATCGTTTTCTTCAATTGTTTTGCAATAACACCATGTTCATTAAAATTAATGGACATATATTGCGTAGAATACCCAGCAAGTGAAGCAGTATAAGGTTTATATTATAAATCGCGGGGTTTATAGTAAAAAAAAACACAAAAAAAACAAAACAGGTACGTAGAGAGACTCACGGAGTACTAGTGCACATAGTTCATCTACTATTTCAATGTTTGCTGTAGATCTTTTCATTCACTCCCTTTAATCAATACACAGAATCAAAGGATCCAATATATTGCTACATATCAATACAGTATGAATTATCAAACTGGACCGTAACAATACACTAACAAGAAATATTTGTAAACATATATGTGACTGTGGAGCAAAATTGATTGATTGTTTGATTTACATCCTGTTGAGAATTTTTTACTCTTACTGAGACATTACCAGTTCTAGGTGAAGTACCACAAATTTAGACATGCTTAGTGCTTGGGGACATAGCAGCGAGGTTTCTTTAATGTGTCAATAACTTTCACAAAATAGGACCTCCATTTTTAAGGTCATAACCGAAAGATAACCAATTTCCACTTTTAAATGCCGAGCACTTGGCAAAGAAGCAATCACTACCTATGTTTACGTCTAAGGTTTGACGCGGCCATAGCACGAGTGGAGTATAACCTGGTTATGCAGCGAACACTCTACCACAGAGCTACCACAACTGGCCATGTAAAATTGGAAAGGGTTTAATTGATAGCAGTGCCAAAACTATTCCAGATACTGAGTGAACAATAACTTCCTATGTCCTGAGTGGATTGACCCTTGACCATCTGACCCAAAAATCAATAGGGGTCACTTACTCCTTTGGATGTACCAGTGTACTAAATTTAGTGTCATTCTTAAAATATAGTACAGTGTATTACTATGTCCAATTTGACCTTTGACCATGTGAACCCAAAATTAATAGAGGTCATCTACTCCTTATGATATACCTCTGTACCAAATTTGATGTTGGTCAAATGAATGTTTCTCAAGATTTTAGCGGAAAGTGTGTATTTTCCTATGTCCAGAGAGAACTGACCCTTTACCATGTGACCTCAAAATCAACAAGCATTCTGAGTGTATTGCAGTCAATACAAAGTCCCCTGCTAGTAGGATAATTCAGTCAAAGTAGGTCAAGTGTAACAAAACTCGAACATGATCTGCAACTATCCAGGACTAAGCCACACATCAAAGGACAAGGTATGCTATTGGCAATATATGGCTGCTAAATCTAGGAATTTTCATAATCTGTTTTTTGTCTGACCACTTCTTTAAAGAGAATATATTAATAGTCGTAAGTATAATTTATAGTAATTATTTTTCAACTTTCCCGTACTTCAACATATGCAGAAAAATGTTGCTGTTAACCTGAACTAAGTGTGCTCCTTAACCATATTGTCTTTCAACAAAATCAGGGCATATCCTCTTAGTCAGAGTTGTATAAATGGATTTATCTATTTAATTTTCTATCCACCTCATGTTATTTTCTTAAAAAAGGATTAAACTTGCTGCTAAATACACGATTAATGATCAATTATTAATGCTTTGCCATTCCCGTACATATCATGATGTCAGGTTAGAACAAAAGAATGACATTTAGTAATGTAATTTTCAGTGTATAATTTACCATTACTTCAAATATACATAAATTATATACCATTGAATTGGTCAGATTCTAGGGTTTTATTTGAGTCAAGTTTTATGGAGTTTAGGAACACAACATAATTTGGCCAATAACGTACCTTGTTCTTTCAATTGAATATCTTTATCCAATGCGGAGAAAGGTTTGGAAAACTGATTCTTGCCATTTATCAAGGGGCATAATTCAGTCAAAAATAGGTCTAGCATAAAATTCACACTTAATCATTAACTATTGAAGACAGAGCCATATATAAAATTTCAGCAGAATACCTTCATCTAATGATGAGAAAAGTCCAGAAAACTGCAAGATACATCAAGGGGCATAATTCAGTCAGATATAGGTCAAGTATAACGAAACTCAAACCTGATCTGCAACTAATGAACACAAAGTCATATATAACATTTCAGTTGAATACTTCGGAATGTCAGACAGATGGCCAGACAGACAGAGGTAAACTAATAAAAAAAAGCCAGTAGGGAACCAATAAGGGTCATTCACTCTTGAAGATGTACCAGTATTCTAGTTTGATGTCTGTCAAACAAAAGGGTTATCAAGATATTAAGCAGACGTTTTCTTCTTATGTCAAGAATGCATTGGTATTATCACGATAATGAGCAAACATCTTACATCACGAATGCATTGACCCTTGACCTTAAAATCAGTAGTGGTCATCTCCCCTTTAGTGTGTACCAAGATTGATGTTTGTCAAGCAGAGGATTCTCAAGATATTGAGCAGACAGTACATTCCTATGTCCAGTTTGACACTTGACTATGTGACCTCAATATCAAAAGGTGTCCTCTTCTACCAATAACCCACCTACATATGAAATATCACGATCCATTGAATGAGCGGATAACACATGGCCTACTGACCGACATACTGACAGACCAACCATCAGGTACAAAGCAGTATGCCCCTCTTATTCAAAGGGGGTATAGATACTGATCTGTGCAACATTCTATTGGTCAAATTAATGTTTTAGGACGCAGCAACATTCTGTTTAAATTAGATCCTCGATCTGCCGCAGGAACCAGCAAGTTGTTTGTAATAATAGAAGGGGTATACACCATACAACCACCCTCCACTATTATTATTACAGACAAAATTTCTGCATTCTTGTAGGCGACTTCATTGTCTATATTCACAATACAGATCCTATTTATCTCTTTCGTGAACCTCAAAGCCACATTTTGTAATACATCTATTCTTAAAGGAAAGGTTATGCTCTAATCAATTTTATCTTGTTTTACATTGTTCTTTATGGTAGCTATCTTTTAGGTGTATATGTGATGTAAAGCGCTTAGAGTAATTATGAAATTATATAATGCACTATATAAATGCCGCACACTATCATTATTTAAAACATGATAAGAATATAGAACAGTCTGAATGAACATTTCTAGTGACCTGAATCCTGACTTTAGATATTGGCCAAATCTGGCGATCTACCAAATTCTGACATAAAGTGCAAGGTCATTCTGTCTGTTTACATATAAAATGTTGGCAATCTATGCCTCCATGTTTGTTATTTCCAACCCTGTTAAATTTGTAATAAAAACACAGAGCCAGTTCGATTTTTCCAAACTTTTAATAAATACTTAATTTAAATGCATGTAACATTACAAATAAATCACAGAAAGAACGCTACACTGCAATCTATTTCTACAACGTCATGACTTGAAACACACGATTCGTTTATACAGGGAATTTTTCCTGAGCGATACATGTCAAGTCCTTTAGATTGTCATGAACAGTCACTTTACAAAAGAGTGAAAACAACTGGTGTTCTCGTACTAATTACAAACAACGGTTCACGGAGACTTTAAAATTATGTGTTTCAGCAGTCTCTGCACTCAAGTTGAAGGTTTCATCTCAAGCAAAACCTAATGCCTCTTAATCTAAAACCGTGTGGTAAAAACAGTCGATGTAAGAGCATATACTTGTCAGAAACAATCTGTTAAAAGTAACATCAGGAAAAAGTTCATATAAATTATAACTGAGAAACCATGTAAACATTTTCATTTGAATCTTTTCTTCCCAGCATACTGCCTTTCAAACACGACTAGCTTTTATCTAACTTAATTTGGCACAAAGTTAAGTTTTGAACACACAAGGCCACAGGAAAGACATCGCACGCTCGATTCTTCATCTGACTAGCTGGAATGGAATCCGGTCTCTAAAGAGAGGTATCACAAACAGTGTTTAATGTCCTTGACCTTGACCGTTATCCTTATTGTCAATGTCCTTGACCGTTATCCTTATTGTCAAGCACGTCCTTTCATCCATTTGTTTGGAATGAAATCCTGCTTGCTGAACAATTATCACAGTATTAGATGTTCTTGACGGTTTTAATTTAATTTGAGAAGAGATACACGACTAGCTCATACGTGGCCATCATAATAGCCGTGTTTGGGATTTGTCGAATCAGCTGGGTTCCAATTCCTCGATACAACCCTGGACGACCCTCCTCTTTGTACACTAAAATTAGTGTCTGGAAGAATGAGCGATATTTTGTACCCTCTTCTCTCAGCCTTGTGCGTGCTACCTCTGAAAAATTTTGAAATGCAAACATGTTTGAATGGATAAAAGCTATGCGTCAACAATCATAAAGTGAGAATTATATTTTTTTCCAACTCTTACCATGAGGGTAAGCCACACAGGTTGCAATGGTTTTCGAGGTTGCTCCAGCCACCATACATCGAAGGAAGTCTGTCCAGCTGGTGCTCTCTCCAGAATACCGTTCCTGTAACTGAGCTTTGATGGCCTCGTAGATGACAAAGTGAATAACTGTTTCAGCCATACCATAGTAGGATGCCGTGATTCCTTTATAAAATCCGCGGACTCCATATTGTTGGTTAATTTGTTGGATGCATTCTCGAACCGTCAACCTGTTGTTCCTCCTAATTCAAAAAAATGGTACAAAAATTACATAATTGCATCAACCTATCAAATTCCTGTAATTCATGTTTTTAAAAAGATTTTTTAAATCGTCGACCACTTAAAAACTGCTTACTTTTGGTCAAGCTGCATCCTTGTCTTCACAAACCAGATGGGGTTGGTAAGTGTGCACGATGTGAAACCTGAAAAATAATCCAATATTTACATCTCCAGCTTAGATTACACTGTCCATTACAAAATAAAAAAAAAACAAAAAAACAAAACACAGGCGTATATAGTCAAGCATATTATATATATCAGGAGATTATATTTATGCAAACAAAAAAGACATACATAGTACATTTTAAATAATTTTCTGAAATCAATGTAGTTTTTTGTGTGTATGGTGCAGTGTTAATGAATTTTGTTCCAAGAATTTTCCTACACCCTTGCTATCCCGTTGACGGTAATTTCAGATTTCCCCATTCTTTTTGTTTTTGTTTTGTAATGTGCAAAACTGATGCCCAAATGCTTACTCTATCATCAGGTAGTTTTCTTTTCATTATTGAAGTTAAACAACACAACCTTGAAAACTGTTGTTCTTTATACATTAATGATTAAACATTCCTACTAAGTAGAAACAAGACATATTCCTGCAGGGGCATACCTTGACACGTGTCAATATTTTGATTTCATATTCATAAACCTTCCAACAGACTACAGTAAAACACGCTTATAATGAACATACTTATGACAAATTTGTACTTATTGTGAAGTGATATTTACCCCCCTAGGAGAGGAAAATAACACTAATTAAACTGAAGATAATGAAGTTTGGTTCTAATGAACTATTTTTCACTGGCTCTAGATGTTTACTATAACCGTGTTCTACTGTATCACACATATAGGCATCAATGTTGCAGCACTTCTCCACAGTGGAAAAAAGATTCCAAATACAGCCAAAATCCAAGTAACCATTACTGTACCTTTAAAGTACCCTCTGTTAATAGTGCCCTCTGGCGAGGGAGAAGAAAAGGGGCGGTACCCAAGGGACAGTACTCTAGCGTACTGACGAAGTAATCTCTACTGAAAGCTGCAGCATCCATCTGAAAAAGCTTATGTTTAGGATTTGCTGCCACGAAAACAATTACATGATTGTAAATTCACACATCTAGTAAAAAAAAAAAAAAAATCAAAAAAAAAAAAAAAAAAGCTTCCCCGTCCAATCAGATAACGATGCACTCGTGTCACGTCCATTTAAGGAGTAGTTTCAACTCAATTACCAAAGCATAATACTGAAAATCACCGTCATAAAAGTTCAGTCATGCCATCATCCAAGAGCACTATACCACTTCTGTTAGTCTGTATCAAATAAAACCACGGCTAAGGTGTTTGTATCAGCTGACAATTAGTGAAGGTGAGTCTGTATTGTTGCCAAGATACAGAAGAGTGGTAAGGTTTACATAATGTGTGGGACGTAATCACAACTCGTGAGCGATGCAATTCAACCGTCATAATTTCAAAGTCTGGTGATTTTCACAAATTGGTTAGTAAAATCAGAGTTTTAAATGTGTTCATGGTATGAGGTGATGAGAATTACATTTGATAATATTTACTCTGGACTATGGACTACGGACTACAGATGCACTACTGTCTTTCAATTACAGAATCAAGCTTTGAAATACTGATTTCGTAAAATTTACAATCTTGCAGTGCAAATGCTTATAATGAGTGATCCCATCTTTAAATTTCCACTTAAGTCAAACTGGTTTAATATCTTTCACATAATCTAGTCCATAACTTTTCAACTCTCTGCAACATGTCAGACACACGAGTACATAAAAAACGTTCGTCTATATTTTGGCTCAATTTTAATGCTGAATTTTCTGATTAAACAAAAATTATATAAAGATAACACTTCCAGATGTAGAATGATTTCTGAATGCAACACTTGAAATACATTTCATTCAGCATAATGGAGGGCATGCCAGACATGGTCTCCCCCCCCCCCCCCCCCCCCCAACATAAAGGGAGATAATGCACAACTACTTCACGGATGTGTACAAAATAGTTTTTGCCGAGAATTTGATGAAAGAGCTATCCCCTGCACTAGTGGGCCATTGTTTTATCATACTGATATATTTCAAAACAAATATTAGATATAATGTTAACAATAAGTTCACAATCTTAAAAGATCTAAAAAAAAAACAAAAAAACCCCCCAAAACAATAAAAACACCCAAAAAACAAGTAGTTTCAAATGGACATTTGTCTTATGATTTAAAAGCCGCTCTGATGATTTTCTGAGTATTTATGAGATCACGAGAGTCCATTAACCCATCAGTATCTTCAAAATTCTTCACAATGTTTCCCTGAATTACAGCTTCCAGATTATTTTATTCTGAGGAAGTATTTGGGAACATATCATATAATCTGATAATTCAACCTAGTAGTTGCAAATCACATGTTGGCACTAAAATCTGAGCGTAAGATATCAATTCTTTAAAGGAGTGGATAGTAATTTCTAAATCCAGAGGAAAACTAAGTTCCATTATTACCAGGAAGTATTTCAATCATTTTTAATCTTCTTAACTTTATTTTGGCATAATGCTAAATCTAACAAAAGTTCAATAAATCTGTCTATTGAAGCAAAGAGTGTAATATTTACAATGACTGATAACGGAAGAAGAAAATTCTTCCTTTCCATTTCAATATATCGTCACTGGTATAAATTATCATTTCTGGCACACCCTTTATTACTTTGCTCTCGTCACATCAGAAGAAACTGCTGAATTCCTTGCAAATTCGACATTATTTTACTTCATAAAATGCACCACCGTCAGATATAGGTCATTTGGTCAGTGCATTTGCATTCTTTGTGACACAAACATTTTGAAATAAAATACAGCATACTAAATATTTTCAGGTGGTCTGTTAGAAATGAATCAGTCTGATTTGGGTGGGACCTTAACATTAGCTCTCCTATATCAAAAACAAAAACCACAACTCCCAATCAATGAAAGAGAACAATACCCAAAACTGGAAGGAAATGGCATTGCAAAACAACTGCACAAACTTTTCATGTTTAACTTTAATAAATGCATTACTAATTGTTACCTGCAGCTAATGCCGAGAAGAAATGAACGACTGGTGTATCAGGAGTTATCCTCGAGTTGAGAAAAGTCTTCATGTTAGCATAGGAAAAGAAATAAATAGCCCTGAAAGATACAAAAAAACTACAATTGTTAGTACAAGTGTTCACTGTAACTGTGTTCTGCTGTAACCGTGTTTCGCTGTAACCATGGTTTACTGAATCAATTGGTATTTTCGTCAATGTTTGATATTTATAGTCAGAGACTGATCACCAAAAACTGACCATCGCTTTGAACATTTTTTTTCTTATTCAGCAGTTTTTATTCATACGTGTTTCATATTAATCCAATGAAGTAAAGAAACACGAAACTGGGTCAAAACCACGAAACTGGGCCAAAGCAGGGCAACCGAAGTCTGTACTATCCGGCCAATAACAGCATGTCACTTTGCTTCAAGTATGCAAATTCTAGGCAAGTTTTCACATACATTTCAATGACTGTTCTCAATGACCAATCACGTGAAAAGAATGACATAACTTGGTCATCCAAACCATATGGCCAATCAGTGTATGAAATTTACATGTTCAATCAAAGAGACATGCTGTTATCATAATGATGGTATGTTTTGGTATAAAAACGGGTCTTGGAACACAGAGCCACCAAGGAGCAGCAATACCTGATAATAAATATTGCTTCTGTAAATATCATGTAGTTCAAAGAATATGACTTATTTCATGAAAACATTACATGCTAAAATTACCATGACAATTTTCATTACTTGATGTGCTAGTGTAATAGGCACCATGCCAAATTGTATATCCTGAAGTGTTTAGCAAGTTCCGCATCATTGAATTCATGACTGAAATAGTGTACTATTACAAGATTGTATTGTTTACAACCATTGTGCATTTCCTTCTCTATTCTGAGACATTTTTAGTCTGAGTGAAAAACACCCTTAACATCTGTCCTACGTAAATAATCTGCAAGATGAATTCAAATTTAAATTTCCATTTGTATCTGTTTTCTCTGGGATAACCCTTTGAATTGAAGCTCCAGTGTGTCAATTCCCCCTCCCCTCATTCTAACATCCGTATGTAAATTCCTCGCATGCAAATCTAAACGTAATCTTAACATGCTACAGAAAAAGAATAGTTTGGTAATTTGTACTTTGTATTTCTGTAATACGCCTTTAAATAAATGGATCTATTGACAGATATCTTTAATGGAAGAGAAGAAACAACCATCGGATCAACATTTCAATTAAGATTACCAAAAATACTGTAATGACAAGAACTCATCCCAATTACGTGTTCAATCATGGCTCTAGTATTTACAGGACAATAAAATGTTGATTAATGTTACTGTTCACATACAACAAGAATCTGCCCGTCATTTAACTTGTTTTATGTACATTGCACAAGCAGTACCTAGATGGGGCCACACCCACAAGGTTCGGTCCTAGTCCCTTGAAGAGTCCCTGAACACCTTCTGTTTCCAAGATATGTCTGAAAAAAAAAAGAAGAAATTCCTAAAACTCAGTAAAATCAATCATTTCTCTGTTACTTAATGACATACTTTTCCAAATTACTCAAATAATGCTGTATAATGTATAATTTCTGACAGGTAATTAGTTTATACATGTCTGCTATCACCTGTAATCATTCAGTGACCAGGATTATATTGGGCACGCTTAACTTACGCCAAACAGTATCGCAGACTTCCTGTTTGCGACCTCAACACGGGGAAAACTGCCCCCTGACTTGTGTGAATGCCAGCTGTGTGGGCCAGCACTGTGTTGTGAGACAGACGAAATGCTGGATGAGCTGTTAGGGACATCCCCAAGGAGGACTGGAGGCGAGTCTTCACCACCTCCAGGGGACATGTTGCCACCGCTCCTGCTGTACCTCCAGCACTGTCAAAGATAAAATAATTCCTCACATTAAGTCCACGTAACAGTTATAGGCAATAACTTGTACGCCGAATTCCAGGTCTATCTTCTACAGTTGGCAATCTAGTTTAAGCCAGTTATAAATTAGATACAATCTACCGTGTATATCAACAGCAACACCCTTTAAAATCTAATTCATGAAATACTGCTTTATGAAAAGCCTGCACACCTGTGTATTTACAAAATACATGAACCTTAAACGACAAATTTTTTTTCTCTTCTGAACCCATTTTACAAAATCATAACTACATTCTCATTAAATCTCGTTTTAAGTACTTGAGACCTAGTTATGCAATGCATATTGTGTACAATTTAAATATCTTCATTCACAATCATTTGGTTGAACATTATCCTCTGAGCATGGTGTGATCATGCTTATGTATCGTGACACAGTGACACATTTACTTAATATTCAAGCACAAATTATGTCATTATTGTTTCTATCAATAGCTATTCTTTTCTGTGTTTTTGTTTCCGTTTTGCTTTTATAGATAATTAAGATGATCGCATT
This sequence comes from Ostrea denselamellosa, assembly GCA_024699665.1. Lineage (NCBI taxonomy): Eukaryota > Metazoa > Mollusca > Bivalvia > Ostreida > Ostreidae > Ostrea > Ostrea denselamellosa. Next base: position 643,628 of record JAMZEH010000039.1, read on the forward strand.
TTGGGGGGGAGATGGGTTCAATAAAAACAAGAATAAGAAGGTATAGGAGAAATGTAGGCAAATCATAAATGTAATGTGTGCATGTAATGTCAATTTCACAGAAAACCATGTTAAATATCAAGTAGCTAATAACTCTGCTAAAAAGTCTAAATATCAAGATCTATATTATTATTATTATTTTTTATTTCCCTCCAAAGATCAAGGACGCCATACTGTTGGTTTGGTAACAAGAAGTTTGCCTGAGGCAATTTTGTTGTGTGATTACACGATGACAATTTTGTTGCGCTTCAATACACACACTGAAATAAAACATTTCCTTATTTAAAGGTTGTGAAGAAATGCGTCTTTATAAATAATAAATCTTACGCAATCATTTATCATCAAATGGTTAAAAAATTTAACATGATGTAATAGGTTACTTATCAAATACACGTACACCCTAAATATTACATCTCGTAATTTAACTTAAGAAAAATAAATATTGATCACGATGTACAGTCTGCAAGCCCGACACCATATGACCCAGTGTACTGATTTTAGTGATTATGAGGTCATTCAACGACCTTATTATGTATACATGCGCTAACGCACTCGTGCCGTTCAAAAATTTAACTCAAAGATTTTTGAATACTCTTCATGGTTTGCATAATATGATCGAATTTCACTGCAAGTTTAATAATTAGCAATCACTGCAAGTATTGTTTACATGAACTGCAGTTTAACTTTTAAAACGTAATTAGTAAGGGGTGCACCGGTTTTTTCGTGAATTTCGCAAAGAAATGCAAGAAAATAGCTTTATTAACTTACCCCCCAGCTACTAAATGAACAAAAATTCCTCTATCTAGTGTCATATCCATGAGTTGTCCTAAACACGACTTTATTCTTCAATAACAAACACGAAACAACTCCACAACTAGAAATTTTTCGTGCACGAGATGAAAACATGATCGCCCTACTTTTCAGCCAATGAAAAACCACCTTTGCATTTCTGCCATTGGTTGGGTTTTAAATAGCCGAGCACATGGCTCTTTGACCTTGGGAATTTTTCCCCATGCGATTGGTTTTATTTACAAAAACTCGCTGGCGGATCTAACTTTCTGTGGAAGGAATACGTGGAAATTACATACAAGATCTACGATATAAGCATTACAAATATTGTATCATCATGTTATATAGAATTGGGATGCTAATATATATATCTAGCAATTATTGTTCACCACTAAACATTACATATGGTTTAAAAATATAAATCTATATATAGAAACACATAGATTCGGGAGCATCACATAGATAAAATAGGTATCTATAATTTAGCACTGTCTGTCTTAATCTGTTGTCAATCATGCTTTTTATCTTGACTGCAATGTATCAATAATATTGACCGTGGGCCTCGCCAGATATGGACCTTCGTTTATCAAAAACAAACAAACAAATGGATCCATTACAGGCGCATCCTTGTTTAATGTATTTTATTACTCATTTTAGTGAACTTTGCCTGGATGCCGTGAGCACTCATAGGGTTAATATTTGGCAAACTTGAATTGACTGCAAGCCTCCGTTTTTCCCCCAACAGACGCGGGGGTTTTCCACGCTAGTGAGTCAAGGCGAAAGGTAAATAACCACGTCACGTGACTCTTATTTATAATAAACTCGTTTCAAACGTCCAAGTCACCGATATTTCGGTCGGACATCCACCGGTCACGCTAAGTAGACCGGAAAGTTCGAGTTAAAAACACAAACAATAAACATACTGACCACGTGATAGCAGCGCTGGTGGATTCAGATGAAGCGAGGGGCGTGATCCCCCCCCCCCCTCTCTCTCTCTCTCTCTCATTTTGAGCATAGAAAATTTACAAGTTTTCGCAAATTAGGTGTCTAACTTTGAAAGAGGTCAAGATCACAAGAAAGACACTGTTTAGGATTTAATACCATTATGTAATGAAACATTATTTATCTATTTATTTTTTTTCTTATGTATATTTATACTAAGAAGGGAAAGAAAGGCCTCACAGTTCCTTTTTCATTTCCTCCACTCACCATCAACATAAAATGTATCGTGTGAACAAAACTTTCTTCTACCGTTGTATGTGTATGTCTTTAATCATTTCAATGTTCTTTGCACATAATATTACCTTTTGTGGATTCATCATTAGTCAGTAAATCATGTCATATATATAATAATTATTGTATGTAAATCATGTCATAGATATCATAATTATAGTATGTAAATCATGTCATAGATATCATAATTATTGTATGTAAATCATGTCATATATATAATAATTATAGTATGTAAATCACGTCATAGATATCATAATTATTGTATGTAAATCATGTCATAGGTATCATAATTATAGTATGTAAATCATGTCATAGATATCATAACTATAGTATGTAAATCATGTCATAGATATCATAATTATTGTATGTAAATCATGTCATAGATATCATAACTATATGCAACAGATCATGTCATATATATCATATATGAATTTGGTAAATAACGTCCGTAAGAACTTTCATAACACAATGTTCTGGAGTTGACTGGGCTCATGATCAATGAAGATGTACTAATGCTACAACAAATCAGTAACACACACACACACACACACATATATATATATATATATATATATATATATATATATATATACATAAACTTCTGGGGTTAATCTAAACAAAAAGTTGAAATTATATGAACAAAGTTATCGTTCCCGTCGATCGCTTTTCCAGTATGTGTGAATGAATTGCCTTGACTACCTGGAGTAAGTCTGAGTCTGACCAGTCTGAGTGAGCGTGCCTGGGCACCGGCCCTTGGTATCTCTGTATTCAAAACATATTATCGTTCCAGTAACAGCGTGTCATTTCGCTTTATCAAGCGTGCGAATTTCATACACTGATTGGCCGTGTGGTTTCAATGAAAGTGAGTTTGGATGACCACACTATGCCATTATTTCCATGTGATTGGTCACTGAGAACAAAAGTAAAACCTGTTTCGTAGAAATACACAAAAATTAACACGCCAAGCAAAAATTAACACGCCAAGCAAAAATTAACACGCCAAGCGAAGTGGCACGCCGTTTGCTGGAATGATATATTACTTAAAGTAAAAGACCTCCCCTCCCGTCAGAATGACTTTATACCCCCCCCCCCATATATATATTAATACACACACACACAACACATATATATATATATACACACACACACATACACATGCACACATATACACACACTTACACACACACAAACACACCACTCACACACACTTACATACACACACTTGCAAATAACGTCCGTAAGAACTTTCATAACACAATGTTCTGGGGTTGACTGGGCTCATGATCAATGAAGATGTACTACTGCTCAAACAAATCAGTAACACACACGCACACACACACCACTCACACACACTTATATGCACACACTTGCACACACACACACCACTCACACACACTTATATACACACACTTGCACACACACACACCACTCACACACACTTACATACACACACACATTCCTTTCATCAGAAATCATGGAACGAACTTTCTTAACACCCTTTACACACACTCACACACACACACACATACACACTAAGGCTGTCACGTGTACACGTGTAACCGGTAACGTTTCGTGTTTGGGCTGTAAACGTTTACAAAATCCCTAAACGTTTAAACGATGTCTTATATATGTGGCACAAACCTTGCAGGGTTCAAATTACAATCTAAATTATTTGAATAATTATTTCAAGTGAATAAACTTCTTAAACAAATTGCGAAGGGAAGTAATGAATTTATAAAAGTTTGACTATAGTCTATAGGAACGGTGAACAATTTTTTCCCGTCATATTTAATTAGTAAACTGAAAGGGACTCAGAATCTCTTACTATATGTTTCTGGCTTGTATTGCATTACTGTGCTGCTCTTTGATCATCTTGCAAAATGTGCTTTATTGTTTTTAATAAACATTTATTAACGGTTTTGACGGCAATTATAGCCCCCCCCCCCCCCCCCCTTTCCAGAAAATTCCTAATAAGATATCTAAATGTATGGATACAAATCTGGAAAAACGTTCAAATTTAAAATCTGTATGAATATTTACGTGTCACTTGCATGGCATCTTTGGCATGTGTAATTTTTTTTTTCATTGAAGAAAGTTGCTGAATGAAATTAAGTGAATGGATGAGATTCAATACGTCATAAAATTGTCGATTGCTTTCAAACAGGTATTCTTAAACTTTATTTGTATTACCATCTGTCGCAAGACTCGCAACTCTCAAAATTAAAATGGCCGAAAAACAGAAACGTTCTGGTGTATGGAATTATTTTACGGAGTTGGAAGTAGCGGGAAAGAAAAAAGTGAAATGCAATTTATGTGCTACGGAGCTTACTTATGCCGGAGGGACAATGACCAATCACATCAAGTTCAAACACAAGTCTACAAATATTGATGCATCTGATAAAAGTCACAAGCCGGGGTCTTCCGCAACATTGACGCAAACAGCAATTACAGCTTATTGAACGCCGGTATTTTCAAGAGAAAAATATCAAAAGTGTACCCAGATATTAGCACTGATGTGCGCGCGTGATTTACGACCACTAAGTATTGTTAGTGGCGAGGGATTCAAAGATTTCTGTAATGAACTCAATCCGCATTATGAAATCCCTGTAAAAGCAACTATTTCAAACTACGTATCTTTACTATATGACGAGGAGGTACAACTTTCGATTAGAGGTACGTTTGATTCTGTAAATTCTGTTTCGCTTGGGTAATCTATGCCAGTTGCAAGGTGTCTTAAGGTGGCGGTCAACTTCACCCCTGCTTCTATGGCTCTTCTATAGTTAGTGTCCATCTTTGCAATCCTGGGGCCAACCCTGGCCAACAGTTCGTCGAACATCTCCGGTGGCATACGCAGATAGTTCCGATAGGAAGCTTCATCTCCAAGCCTCAGTTCTTTCATGAGGGAGGTATACTGGCCATAATGATCTCTTTGACGTTCACGTAACCACGGAACAACCCAATATTTCTTTTTAGTATATTTTTTTCTTCTCGTCTTCAACATCGTCAGCATGATCATAGAGTCTTGCTGTAGTTTCAGGGCATGATGTTGCAATAGCATTGCATGATGTAAAGCGATAGGATCCATGCTTCTTTCAGGTTGGTCAAAACTGATGGTCGCCCACTGATCGCTGGGTCTTTTTATACGATAGCAGTAGGTCGCACGTAAATCTGAACGACCAGGGCAAATTTGGCGTAACTCGGACGAGAAGTAGTTGAGAAAAGAACTAGAATTGAGCGTATAGATCGAGGCTAGAACGTTTGGATCGTATCTAAATCGTATTGATCGAGTGTTTATTGCAACTCGTACGCGCCGAAATCGGCCAAAGTCGAGTACTGGTCGGCAGAGGTCGTGCACTTGCGAAGATAGGTCGTCGAGAGGTCGATGCTACATGGTAGACTGATCGAACACAACGATCCCTGATCGTGTTAAGATCGGGTGGAAAGGCGCAGGTAGAGCGTGCACCGAGCGTCCATAGAGCGTGTAGGACGCACCAAGAACGTTTACAACGAAAGTTATACGAGATAACATCGAACGTAGAGCGCAGAGAGAAAATAAATGTCTAGGTCGCACGGATTTTTCACGCGACTACGTAAAAACAAAAGTGCGACCATGGTCGCGCGTGGTCGCGTGCGATGTTTCCAGATCGTACTTGGTGAAATGGCCCTAATAGGGGCGGCAAAAAAAATAGTTGCACACTTCAGAAAATCAGTGCTAGCTACAAATGAACTACATACAAGACAAAAACAGATGAATCTACCTGAAAACAATTTAATCATTGATGTGGCCACTCGGTGGAACAGCACGTTCGACATGTTTGAGAGACTCAAACAACAAAGGCTGGCTATTTATGCCGTGCTTCACGATACTAGTAAAACAAAACCCAATGATGCGCGTACATTAGATCTGAATGACGATCACTGGCGAGTACTTGACGGCATGATACCTGTTCTGAAGCCTTTGTACATGGCTACTCGTGTCATATGCAGCGAGGAGTATCCGACCGTCAGTGGCGTCTACCCAATTTTATATAGCTTAGTAAATCACCATCTTACTTCAAACGACAGTGACTGTGTTGCAGTCGCAACATTCAAACAGAAGGTGCAAACCGATTTGCGCAAAAGGTTCAATATGGACAAACCAGAAATGTGTCGGAGTATTCCAATGCTCTGCACATTCTTGGATCCGCGTTACCGCTCGCTTCTGTTCCTCAATGACGAGCAACGCAATGTTGTTCGAGATACGATAAATAAAATCTTAAAACAAAAAGACGATGGACAGAAAATTGATGCATGTAGTGTTAATAACGAAAACAAAACACAAGAAGTAGACATCAAGGAAGGCGAGAATGAGCCCGAATGCAAGAGAAGTAAACTTTCTCAGGATGATATATACATGTTTTTCGAATATTTTAATCACTGTTTAACCCATTCTATATCTAAACCCCCTTTTATATTTTGTATGCCCATATTATTTTCAATTAATTTTAGTTGTGTATATTCATTGTGCAGTTTCAAATAATTATGTAAAGCGCTTTAGAGTAATATAATTATATTTAGCGCTATATAAATGTTATAATAATAATAATAATAATATATCCTTCCTGTTAGGATCATATTTTGACACCGGAGATTGCAAAATAATTACCTCTTCCACTTCAGATGAAGAAATTGAATTATATCTATCTGAAAAAAGTGCGCCGACAAATACCAACCCATTCACTTGGTGGAAAACCAGTCGTATTAATTTTCCAAAATTAGCAAGTCTCGCAAAGGATTTGCTATGCACACCGGCAACGTCCGTTGCCTCTGAGCGCGTCTTTTCCACATCGGGTGGAACTGTTACAAAACTGAGCTCCTCCCTTGACGCTGAGAACGTGAACAAACTGATCTTTTTGAACAAAAGATTAAAACATAAACTGCACGTGAAGTCCATGTTAAAACCGAACCGACGGAGGAAGCCGCAGCACCAGTTCTGCCCTCTCTGGACAATCTAATGTGAAATCACTGAAATGAAAATTTGAAAAATGAAGTTTATTGTGAATTTGTGATCTGTATTGTGCAAATGTTGTACAGTCACTACAGTGTGAATAAAATTGAATTCAATTTAAATGCTATCCGGATATTTATGTTTGTGTATTTTATTCTGTCTTATATTTATACTCCGGAACGTCCGGTGACAATCTCTGCATCGTCCATAGAACGATGAAAACTGAAACACAAACATAATGGTCATTAATGGGTCTTAAAATTCTGTGCGTATTTTATTTTATTAAATTATACAACACTTCGTTTAAACGGTAACGTTTCGTTTACAATGCTTCGTTTAAACGTTTACAAAATTTTGTAAACGTGACAGCCTTAATACACACACACACTAACACACACAAACACACACACACACACACACACACACACACACTCCTTTCATCAGAAAGACACTGCATGTATTCGATGCAATACCAGTGTACTTAATGATGAAAACATTTTTTTATTGTCCTCTAACGCCGACAGAGAGATTTTCATATGAGTGGCAAATAACTCTCATAATAACTTCTGTAACATGGACAGTGATGAAAAGTAGATCCGGCTCATGGAAATGCACAAATACACGAAGAAATCAGTAAAATGGGAATATCGAATATAAGGTTCATCTCAATAGTTGTTAAACTTGTTGTATATATAATTTATTGTTTTGTCGCTTTCAAACAGGCGTCCTTGTAGGAATGGTCTGTTTTGACTACGCGGAAGTATAAGACTGCCAGTCTGATTGACAGGGTACAGGCGCCGCCCCTTAGTACCCATCACATCCTCCCGTTCCAATATCCCACTCATTTGCCACGATCCAATATCAGACCAATATATATGACTATAACCAAATAATTCAGATTGCTCGTGTCGTTGGTCATTTTGGTATTTGACCTTGTATCCACGCTGTGGATCCGACACTGACATAGGCTGTGGGTGTTGTTGGAACTCGGTGCTTGCTTATATAATCTTCATAGGGAATTAAAAAAAAAAAAATCTCATTAATTGTTAGAATTGTACGTGCCCCCAGAGGGCCCCTAATTTGAATAAACATGTTTTTGTTTTTTTAGAATATTTAGAATAAACTATTAGAATCAATTTAACTTACCATGAAGACTCGTTTCTTATTTTTCAAATATCAACACCTCCGTAATATATATTATACTGTTCTCTTGCACTCTGTACTAAAGGGTAAATTTGAAATAGTAATTTTTCATAAAAAAGGTGAAGATAATGAACACAGTGATCAATCTCATAAATACTCTAAAGAGAACAGAATTAAGGGTAGAGCAAACACGGACATGAGACATACCAGAGGTGGAATCAGATTCCTAGGAGAAGTAAGCATCCCCTGTTGACAGGTCACTTCAGGTAAGTACGGAGTAATGCCTAGTCCGTATATACTATGTATATTGAGTTCTTTGCATAAATAAGCCTCAAAAGACACACACGTAAGTACGAAATAATTTTTTTTATCTTTTATATAATTTTAAAGATCACAAAATTTTCATATTCTTTTATTCCTATGAGGTGAGAGGGCAAGATTGTGACAAATAGTAGAGATGAGATGGGTTTTGAGTTTTAAAGAGACTTATAAAATGACATCTTTCTGACCTGACGCTAGCAAATATTCTTTTGGTAAGCTACAAGTACTTGGAAAATGTGCCCCGAAGCTGTGACCCCGTTTGTTTACAAATTTTTATTTCTTACCTTGTGTTCTACTATACCGGTAGAAGACCAATCTTTCAAGCTTACAAATAGGGTGAAACGATTAAAAAAAAATTCGAAATTTGGATAAAATAGACAGGGGATCCACGAAGTTATCAGAGGTGGGATTATGGTACCTATACCTCAGGTGTCTGTGGTAATACCCCGTGCCTTACTGCGTAATAGAAACTTTACAACTTTTTAAAACTTTGTTTTGCGGTCAGCTGTTTTGCTTGTAAAGGCAAATCATTCCATTCTTTAGTGGCATTATAAAACAAACAAAGAAACAAACAAAAAGATTCTTTTGGGTAATACTTCTAATATTATTATTGTTTCGTACAAATTAATCACAAAAATGATTTGGCGCATTACCATGAAATATATTGAATACGTGGTTCAGTCTTCATTAAGTAACCTGTCATGAACTCTTAACCTGCCCAAAGGGTATAAATTGTCACAAGGAATACGGATCTATGGCGACAACTTTGTTTTGCGTTACTTGCAATCTATGCTTAAGTTGCTTGCTAACACCACAAAACCAAGGACATACGTAAAAACAACATTGCATTAAGCAGCATATATGGTCTTTGTCGACTGTAAATTCCGACAAGATGCATTTCTACATTTTTAAAAATCCATGTAGAGGTTACCTTTTGTGTGATGCTTAAAACAATATTTCACATGAGAGAAACATGTCTATACATATACCTATATATTTAACATTTTCAGATCTACTGATTTCACGGCAGTGACATAGAATTTCAAAACCTGCAATAATTTTCAATTTTCTTCGTGGTCTAAATAAGGTGAAGATACAGTCTATTATCTACAGGCCATGATCACATCTTTCAAGAACATTTCCTAGTTTCTGTGTAATGACACATGGATCTTTAGAAATGTGAAATGCAGCACTTTCATCGGCATATCAAATCAAATTGCAATCTTTGCCAATCTTATAGCATATCGTTGACATAAATTAAGAGTAGAAGTGAACCAAAAATGCTCCCCTGAGGTACTCCATGATATATTGGATTAAATATGGATGCTATATTTATATAGCAATATTCCATTATCACCTGCATATAGTGCTTATATCTTGCAAATGATTCGATACATAATAGCTTGTTCTGCGTATAATCAGTTTTTAAATCGAGACAGGCTACTGACAAACAAATTGATATTAGAGGAGTTTCAACAGTTTCGCTTAAAGTCAGCATTTCTCAAATTCTAAGGTCGTTTTAACGATCTAGTTTGGCAGTACAACCTAACTATGGGTCAAATGCTATCTGACCTGTTTCATAAAAATTGTTATGTCGTTCTTGAAACACTGATTTTGACTATGGATTACTGTGTTTATCTGATAAAGATATAGGGCTCTCGGCGTACGTGATCGGTCGACAGAGAATGCTTATTCCTCTTAGGCACCTGATACTACGTCTTGTATGTCCAGCGGTACGTGTTTACCCACTCTCTAACGCGAAATAAAGGACACTACAGAATCTGACGTGTCTGCTTCATATTTGGATATTTTACCTAATATTGACTCTAATGGCAGACTGACAACTACATTATATGACAAGCGCGATGACTTCAACTTTGCAATCATCAACTTTCCATATCTATGTAGTGACATACCACTTTCGCCTGCTTATGGTGTGTATATCTCCCAGTTGATTCGATACGCGAGAGCATGCCCTGCGTATGAGAATTTTTTAAAGCGAGGTCAACTACTGACAAAAAAATTGACGTTGCAGGGTTATAACGAATCTCGTTTGAAGTCATCATTTCGCAGGTTTTACGGTCGCTATGATGACCTTGTTTGCGATTACAAAGTGTCTCTGGGATAGATGTTGAATGATTTGTTTCATACCCTTTGTTAGACTGTCATTTGTCATACTAACTTTGACTACGGATAATCCCGTTTACCTAATTTAGACTAAGGGCTCACCGCGGGTGTGACCGGTCAGCAGAGGATGCTTACTCCTCCATGGCACCCGATCCTACCTTCGCTTTGTCGGAGGTCCGTGTTGCCCTACACTCGAACTTGTATATGTCTTTGGGATTTATGATTACGATTAACACATTGTTAACTTCACCATTCGATATCATAACAGTGATTGTCACAATAGTGAAGGCGGCCGGACATCTCTTAAATACCATACCATTAAACATAAAATAATATTCACGACATTTCGGACATGTGGATATGTGGACTAAATGGTGCGGTCCTTCAGATGAGACAGCAAAATCCGAGGTCACGTGTCACAGCAGGTGTGGCATGTTAAAGACCCTCCCTGATCAAATGCCATAAGCGCCGAGCATAGGCCTAAATTTGCAGCCTTTCACCGGCAATGGTGACGTGAAAAATTCTCGAGCGGGACGTTAAACAATATATAATCAATCAATCAATCAATCTTCGTACTGTTGGGATGTTGCAGGCTGGGATGGCCCAAAACGTTGTTGCACTACGATTTGGTGTTCACAGAAACACTACCCGGTCTTTATGGAGACGTTTCCAACAATTCGGCAACACTTTGAATCGACCTCATTCAGGACGTCCCCATGTGATGTCGGTTGGGTGAGCATAATATCAGACCAAGACGTCCTGCGATACGTCCAACACTGCTTTAACGTCATCGAACTGCACGATTAGCATGGTGTCAGGAACATCTGAGGTACCGCTTTCAAGACTGGGTCAATGTTTTGTTCACTGATAAATCAATATTTCATTTGGTCCGCAGTGACGGTCGCCAGAGGGTTTATCGCCGGGAAGGGGGGAGGGGCTTACTCGAATGCTTGGATAGTGTAGCATCGACACTTTGGAGGCGGTGGCGTAATGGTGTGGGGTGGTATTGCAGCACGCGATAGGACCCCTTTACAGATAATCGATGGATATCTGACAGGCATTCGCTATAGAGATGAAATATTCCAACGTCATGTGATACAACAACATCCCATTACCCTGCAACAGGACAACGGCAGACCAAATGTTGCCTTGTGTTGTCAGAAACTTATTTGCCCAGCAGAATGTCGATGTCCTGCCCTGGCCAGAAGTTTCACCTGATTTTTCACCGATTCTCGAGCGGGACGTTAAACAATATATAATCAATCAATAAATCTGGTTGAAAAGAAGAGCAGTTGAACACTTGTATGCGTCTGGTATTCAACGAGTGTTGGTGGGCAGCATTATCCCAAGAGGCGAGTCACCAAAGAGTCCTGATCTATCCCATACCTTGTTCCAGAAGAAGGCGAAAGTCAACAACAGAACCCTTCAACGTCACTTTAAAGAAGACTTAGTGAAATTCAGGCTTGATTACCCAAGATAGTATTGTAATGACAAGATACATCTGAATCAGAGCGGCGTGCAGCTTATCCACGGTCAGGAAAGCCTTCTGCTATAGATAAAGATTACAAGATGCAGAACAACAAAGGCCCTTTTAAGGGCCACAAAATTATTTCGAAAAGAAAAACTTGATTTTTCAACACTAAAATTAAAATGTGAACTATATTACACAGGGGGGCTGCGAGGCAGTTATTCATCCCATTATTCTTAATTATTATTATTGTTACTCTTCAAGAACTTCATGCATCAATTGCAACAACCCTTCTCTTTCCGATTTCGTAAAATCCAAGAGAATAGACACAGAGTCCAAATATGACCACCAAAACAGTAGATTTGGATAGTCAATTTCCTTTCTGAAATTAAAGAAAATATTCCTAGAACACGAGATTCTGCAAGTGCTTTAAACTAGACTTTATGTTTGCCTGCTCATTCATAATATCATTCAATATTTTGTGATTGATCTACATCCCTGGTAGCTACAAATGACAAAAATCTGGGAAGTAAAATCTTCCAGGGAGCTTGGGCAGTGATGTTGTGTGTTTTTCATGCCATGACTTATAATGCTTCCTCCTAGAACATTCTGAGCAGCAACAGTCCCATAGTTCATGCAGACCAGAACCAATCATATTATCGCCTGTATATTTCATAAAGTTCATAGTAATATGTAAGCCACTTATTCGAAGCACATCTCTCTCCCTCTCTCTCTCTCCCTCCCTCTCTCTCTCTCTCCTGGAACCAACCATTTTTAATCTATTAACTTGAAGTACAGAGTTTGATCAGCTGTTAATACAGAATGCCGTTGACCGAGATTGTCAAATCTGTATATGCATTTCTGAACAACTGTGTTAAACGTGACTATTTCATGAGCAGGTGCTTGTATGATTGGCATGTAACCAACGATAGTGCAATCTGGTTTATGGTGCTAACCGCCTGATTAAAAGCAGACCACGTTATCGGAACATTTTGTTTGTTTCTTTTCAAACGATAGACCAGTTCTCTTGCAAACGCAGTGCAGCATGATTGGTCTCCTATATCAGGGGCTTTGTAAACATCTAGATTAATTGCTTTTGGATAATTCCCCTTCTGTAAATGTGATTTCTACGATCCTGTCCACCTGAGAAGGTACCTGTAAAGTCTCCTTTGTAGATGGAAATATATGTTGAAGGTCAATGTCATTTTCCGATCAACGTTGCCAACAAGCATTTTGCACTGCATGGAATGTTTCCTTGCCGTCCAGTGTCTAGTCACTAATGTCTATATTATCAGCAGTGAAATGCGTGAAAACATTAGGTTTTAGATTTAATGTTCGAAAACTACCACTTCTCTCATCGGTAGACTGGAGGATTCTTTCTACTAGACATGTGTCGACTCACAGCACATCTTTATAACTAAACGTTTGGCTGAAGATGTAGATGGTAAATTTATTGGATCTGTATTCGGCCTTGGAGTATGTTCAAGTACACTAGCTTTTGTTTCTACTGCTTTTACAGATTTGGGATGTATGGATCCCCTGTGACATTTCTTTTACACAGTACTCTATCAGCTAAACTCAAATGGTCTATTCTATCAATAGCATCACAGTTGTTAGCACCTTCAACTTTTCTACGCCGAGGTGCCTTCTAACGACTGTCTGTCTTTTAACTCTAAAACATCTGGGAGTTTTTTGTCCTGACATATTATACATAATATTGTATTGATGACTTCGTTTACTTGCTAATGATTGAGTCATATTGAACTTCCATCAACACTGGTTAAATAATTTATCGACCATCTACGTATAACTTTCATTCGTGACGTATTACATGACAAGTCTTGTTTACAAATTTGGTTAACTTGAACACGAATTAGTCGTTTACGCTGTTCATATTAAACGGTTGATTGGTATTTTGTATGATATCTATTGTCCCTCTCGAGAATATTTCCGACATGTGGAGAAGTCACCATTACGGGTGAAGAGCTACAAATTTTACGTCTGTGCTCGGTGCTCACGACCTTTGAACAGGGAGTGATCTTTACCGTGCCACATCTGCTGTGACATACATTGCCGTACATATCGATAATACATTATTTCAAACGTACTTACGTCTCCATATGAGTGAAAGATTCTCGAGCGGGACGTTAAACAATATTTAATCAATCAATCAATCAAACATACTGAAACCTACTTATCCTACTTTAAATAATTATTCATACAGACATATATATTAAAGTTACAACAATTGCAGAAAAAAATACATCAGCCGCTTACGCGTTATGTATTGTTTCTGCAACAGCTACAAACAAAATTCCCATACAAACAACCAAAGAAAGCATTTTATTGTTTAAATAAATCATCACTTTATTCAATTCATGACGCAAACAGTACTTCGTACTTTAAACAACGACTCAGAATAAAACCTTATGAGAAACTGCTGAAGTTCGGGTCCGTATTTTGAAACGCCATTTTGACCCAATTAACGCCATTTTCAAGATGGCCAGCATATTTTATCGGATTCAGCGTACCTTTATTATGATTAAAAACTATGCTGGACCAAATAATAATAATCATTTGCCGTTAAAAAGTATTTCTAGCCTTCTTTTTGAAAATCAGGACCAAGCTATCTCTACTTTTTTCCTAGGGGCCTCCGTGGCCGAGTGGTTAGAGCATCGCGCTCAAAATCACAAGGCCTCTCACCTCTAGTCGGCGCGGGTTCGATTCTCGCTCGCGCCGATATATGTGAGAAAGTTTGCCAGTTTACTTTCGGAAGGTCGGTGGTCTCTTCTCGGGTACATTGTATCTGGGTTCTCTCCTCCACCAATAAAAACTGGATACCACCAGATAACTGAAAAATTGTTGAGTGTGGCGGAAAACAATCAATCAATCAATCAATAATTTTTCCTTAAACCTAAGCCAATAAATAACTCCAATTTTTAAAAAAAGATAAAGCCTGTATTATTGGTACTACTTTATTTCCATATATATATATATATATATATATATATATATATATATATATATATATACCACTTTTTTTAAATAACAGTAGATAATATTTGATAACGATATCAGAAGAGGCTGATTTACACAATATGGCGGAGAGTGAAACCGAGCAAAGACTGGGGACTCCTCAGAAACACCTCCCTACTTGTGACAAACATAGCGAACTTATTGATATTTTCTGTGAGGATTGTGATGAATTCATTTGTACTGACTGTGCTAAAACGGACCACAGAGATCACAATTGGGTCACAGTAGTCAAGGCGGCCAGCCAAAGGAGGAGACAACTCTTGAGGTTTACAGAAACTATCAAGGAGGAGAAAGTACCGAAAATTGACAGAAAGATAGAAAAAGCATCGGTAAAGATGAAAGAAATTGAAAAACAAAACGAATGCGAAATACAAAAGCTTCAAAGACATTTTGATGAAATCATAGCGAGAATTACAGATATCAAAACACGTCACGAAAACACTCTGAGAGATAACCTGATTAAAAGGCGTAAAGAGGTAGATCGTTTGAAAACTCAACACGAAGAACAGAAAAAAAATCTTGCTGAAATAGTGAAATTAGTGGAAGAGAATAATAGCACTATGTCTGATTATAAGTTCATTAATCATCATATAGAAATGTCGAAACTGATGTCTGCTATGGATATTGCTTCGAATATTTGTGAACATTCATTAATCTTCGGATGGAAAGAACTCAGTCACGACGAACTAGATTCCCTGATAGCAAAGATGTTTGGTCTAGAGGAAATTAGTGTTACCGAAGCAAACTCATTTGAATACAGTGATACTGCAGTAAATAACTTGGAAGCGTTGAGCGAGAATGAATGTTACATCAAATTCTTGATATCAGAATACATTGAATATATCAACAAACAAGGGGATAAAATACATAAGTGCAATATTACTGCGAAGGACTTCTGTGTAACAAAAAAGCGTAATGTTTATTTTACTGACCATAAGGACAGAACCATCGCCCGCCTCTCTCCCTCCGGATCCGTCTCTACAGTAGTCAGCACACGTCCCCTGGTACCACAAGCAATATGTCAGTCTAAGTACGGGGGTCTTCTCGTCACTTTGGGAGACACTGAATCAGAGTTGTATGAATTAGATTCTCGCAGCAGACGTCTGGTGAGACATATGAAGTTGACTGGTGACGTCATTTGTGAGTATGAGTACCAGGAGGACGGTGAGACCAGACTGTTCACTTTCCCTTTCAGAGTCCAACAGAACGGTAATTCGGACATCTGCGTTGTGAATTACACATCTAATACTACGGGTAACTTGGTGATTCTGTCATCCTTTGGACGTCCGAGATCCGTCTATCACGGGCAGAATCTGAATACCGACTTCTTTCCATCTGACGTGGTGTGTGACTCCCGCTGTAACATCCTTGTTACTGATTACTTCAATCATCAAATCCATCTCCTGAGTCCTGATGGGAAGTTCTTGAAATTTTTAGTGACTGAGAATGAAGTACACGGCCCAACCGCATTGTCTCTGTATGGGTCTACCCTGTGGGTGGGGAATGTTAAAGGCACTGTAAAACTGTTTCAGTTTAAATATCAAACAGAATAATCCTACTACAAAATAAAAGCATTCTTACGACATTTGTGATCCACACTTTCAGAAAATCAAAGATCAGAGTTAATTGGTTGGAGAAATAACTATCAAAATTCATGTGGGCGAATTTCTCACTTTCGGTAATGACTAGATGTAGACAAGCGACTGGATGTAGACAAATAATTGATTGATTGATTATATATTGTTCAACGTAGTGTGGCGTAAAGCAAGAAATAATCAATCATATTGTTCAACGTCCCGCTCAAGAATTTTTCACTCATATGGAGACGTTACCATTGCTGGTGAAGGGCTGCAAAATTTAGTTCTATGCTCGGCGCTTATGGCCTTTGAGCAGGGACGGACCTCTATCGTGCCACACTTGCTGTGACACGGGACCTCGGTTTTTGCGGTCTCATCCGAAGGACCGCCCCATTTAGTAGCCTCTTACGACAAGCAATGGGTACTGAATATCTATTCTAACAACCCGGATCCCCACAGGGCTAATGACTGGATGTAGACAAATGACTGGATGTAGTCAAATGACTAGATGTAGACAAATGACTGGATGTAGACAAATGACTAGATGTAGACAAATGACTAGATGTAGACAAATGACTGGATGTAGACAAATGACTAGATGTAGTCAAATGACTGGATGTAGACAAAATGACTGGATGTAGACAAATCATCACACTAGCAATAGTCACTGAAATTGTGTGACGGACTATACGTATGAGCTTTGATTGATTAATTGATTGATTATTTATTGCTTTCCGCCACACTCAACAATTTTTCAGTTATCTGATGGCGTCCAGTTTTTGTTGGTGGAGGAGAGAACCCAGATACAAATGTACCTGGGAAGAGACCACCGACCTTCCGCAAGTAAACTGGCAAACTTGCTCACATAACGCCGCGGCCGAGATTCGAACACGCGCCGACAGAGGTGAGAGGCTTTGTGATTTTGAGCCCGATGCTCTAACCACTCGGCCACGGAGGCCTCCTGTATAAGCTTTGTAAAATAGCACCAGGATATAAATGTTGAGAAAAAGTCTTGAATTGAATATATTTTCTTCTCTCCAGTGCGTTTTTAAATTGTTACTTCAACTGCTTGTAGGTAATCCTTGCTTGTGATAAGAGTTTAGACTCTCAGAGAAATAAAGTCACATCCACTTTGCATGAAACTTTCCGAGTTTCAACTCCAACTGGAGTAAGATCAAATTCTACAGGGGGCGTTTCTGCTTAGCCGGGTTTCATTGTCATCCATGTGAGTCCTTTTCTTTCGGGTTTCTTGGTTAGGACTCTCACAGGTCACTGCATTAGTAGATAATATTAGAGTACAATATACAATTGAAAATAGCCACAATGTACAAAACCGTATGACGGGTATATGTAAGACGTTTTAATAAACGAAATATCCGTGTGTGGTTTTGCTGTTTGACTGAATTTTATCAGGTACGATATTTTATGAATAAAGACTCTATTTTCTAAGCTTTGACATCATTTTGTAGCAAAACGATTGATGAATTAAGAAATTCATTTCAAAATTAAGGATTATCTCCCTCATGCATAGCTCTGATCGATTGATGAAAAGGCTGAGATAACAAACAGTACTCAATTTCGTAATTGCTGTAGAAAATACAAATCTGAGATATGGGCAAACACAGACACCTAGACATACCAGAGGTGGGATCAGGTGCCTAGGAGGAGTAAGTATTCCTTGTCGACCGGTCACACCCGCCGTGAGCCCTATATCTTGCTCAGGTAAACGGAGTATTCCGCAGTTAGAATCAGGGTGCCATGAACTCGACATTGGTATGAAAAACGTCAGACAACTTTATGACAAACGGAATGATTTCAATTTCTTCATCGTTATTTCCCTTATCTATATAGCAATATTCCATTATCACCTGCATATGGTGTTTATATCTCTCAACTGATTCGATACGCAAGAGCTTGTTCTGCATATGATCAGTTTTTAAATCGAGACAGGCTACTAACAAACAAGTTGATGTTGCAGGGTTATAGGGGGTTGTACATTTTCATCTAAAGTCAGCATTTCGCAAATTCTATAGTCGCTATAACGATCTGGTTTGCCAGTACAACCTTCTATTTGCTCAAATGCTGTCTGACATGTTTCATACCAATTGTTATACCGCTCTTGGCAGACCACAAGATCACAGAAAGCGCGAAAACATAATGCTGAAGAATGGCAGAGAAATACTTAACCAAAACATGTCAGGAAAAGAGAAAATACAAATGGAGAAACTTGCCAAGAATTTCTTTTTATAACTGAAAAATTGCTGAGTGTCACTTAAAATAACAAACAATTTTATTGGTGGAAGAGAGAACCCAGATATACAGTACCCGGAAAGAGACCACCGACCTTCCGAAAGTAAACTGACAAACTTTCTCACATATATCTGCGCGAGCGAGAATCGAACCCGCGCTGACTAGAGGTAAGAGGCCTTGTGATTGTGAGCGCAGTGCTCTAACCAGTCGGCCACGGAAGCCCCTTTTAGTTTAGATTGATTGTTTTCCTCCACACTCAACAATTTTTCAATTATCTGGTGGCGTCCAATTTTTATTGGTGGAGGAGATTTTTATTAATACGCTAAAAATGTTTTTTTTTTTTTTCTACCGATCTGTGTTTATTTCCCTGATAGAAAAGTGGGTTTTTAATTCTAGGGTGGACGCTAAATAGCTAAACATAAAAAAAATTGAAATGGCCTAAAGAATTTAAGAAACTCTGGTCATATTATCAAAGTTAGCTGCAGATCTGTAGCTCTCCGGGAAAATATTGGCATGATCAACTCCGGGACAATATTGGGACTGATCAACTCTGAGGAAAATTTTGGGATTGATCAACTCTGGGAAAATTTTGGGATTGATCAACTCTGGGGAAATACTGGGACAGACGAGCTCTGGGAAAATATTGGAATAGGCCAGATCTGGTCTGTCCCAATATTTCCCCAGAGAACTAGAGATCTGGGACCTGGTTCCAGGGCGAAGCCTCCGAAATTTCCACGTTTTTACAGATAGTAGATTATACGAAATCTGCACACAAAATTGATGTATAATGTGTTCAACGAAAATAAAGGCATATGTGGGGCATTTAAGACAAAAAATTATAGTGCATGAATGATAGCCGTTCAATAAAACATTACCAGTTCTAGCCACGAGGAGGCCTCTATTTCCATATCTACAGGCTACGAAATACTGTCTTCGTAGATCGTTACGTTTCCATATGATAGAACGTTATTTATTTATTTTTATTTTTATTTATTTATTTTTTTTATTTTCTTTTCTTTAAGTTGGAAATTCAAAGGTTTTTTTTTTCCAAGACCCCCTCCCCATCTAGCTCCGCGATTGAGATCTGCAGCTAAATCAACATCCTTGAAATGGTTGACAGGTGATGTTCGAATTCCGGAGTATCTTATTGTCACCGTGCTATTCTTGTTTGTATTCTTCTTTCACTTTCATTTTCACTACTTACCGACATGGAGGAGTCCCGTCGTTGTCTGAATGTTTATCAACAGATTAGAAGAAGAGAATATGGCATAAAGCAAAGTTCGAAATCGAAATTTAATATATTGAAGACACTGCTGTTGGACGTAAGTTCATAAAATGACAAACATTCGAAGGCTCATTAAGATAAGGTTTATTTTAAGTTGGGCATGTCAGTGGAGACAAGCTCAGGGGAGCTCTTAGATTGAATCCAGAGCTTAATACCCCTTGCATGCAAGTTCGGTAAACATTCACAATAGAAAATTTACTGTTTTTTCTCCAAATTTCGATTGAAAATTTCCCAAAATATCAGCTCACAAGCGTAGTAAAAATGGTTGTTAGGTAAAACTGCAACATTTTGGGAATAAGTTGTCTAATACTGTGTAAAAATTTCGCTTATCTAAGTGAAATACAAACACAGTAGGGCCTGTAAGTCAATATTAGGTACGTATGTACTGCTGATCCGGAGATTATCCAAAGATTCTACAACTTAACATGCTCACCTCACAAATGACATACAACTTAAAATGACAGACAAACATGACAAAGAAATAATTCGATGTTAAATTTCATCAAGCAAATAAAAAGAATTCTTTCTTTCATCAAATCACATCATCAATAGAATTTGTCCAGAACATTTAATGGCAAGAAAAGCTCTGTCCAGAACATTTAATGGCAAGAAAAGCTCTGTCCAGAACATTTAATGGCAAGAAAAGCTCTGTCCAGAACATTTAATGGCAAGAAAAGCACATCAAACAGCACATTAATGACACATAACACACTCCTACTAAATATGTGTTATTAGAATCCAGGATAGATCTAATTTGTAGGTCTGTAGTATATCTATAAATACAAATATACATAATATTCAACTGTGAATCAATGCACCCATTATGAAATAATATAAATCAAATAATCATACTTCTCTTTCACTCACTCTCTACATACATTTCTTAGTATATTTAGTAACTAAACTGATTTATTAATAAGTAGATTATATGTTTGCACACCAAATGTCCAGTGTGATTTTTAACTGAAGTGTAATTTCAACTGCCCAATACAATTTCCAAATTCAAACTGAACCTTACACTGACCAAAAACTGTCATGTGACCAGTAATTAAGAAACTATCCAATGAACTATGAAAAACAAGCTGTAACCAAACCTATGGCTGGCCATAAGGGTCATATTCAAATGGAATACCTATTGTGGAAACCTGTGTGTGAATTTATTGCACACATTATGCTAAAATTATCATAAAATTAAAAACACTAAACACATGTACTAATATGATTAAACATTTTATTATTCAAACAGATAGGGACAGTCACATGGTCAGTACTTGGCTCATTTGTTTAAAAAGACAGACTGTCTTTTAAAACTATTTTAATTTATATCTCTACAACCATACAGTTTTTGCAGGTACATTTGATAGTGTTTGTTTCATTTTATTTACAGAATACTTTAGTATTTATATTGTTATTAACATCCAGTATAAAAATGACTCTACATTTTGTTTTTCTACCTACAATGCATTATGTTTTGTCCAGGTACTTTTCCCAAAATAACAGTTTTTTCGACATAAAATTCATGATAGAAATGGTGCTAGACCCTGTACCAGAAAGGGTCAACAAAGCCCAGGATTGACATGAAAGATGTTCAAATGTACCTTAATTATATCAGCTTAATCACATCAGCTTAATTACATCAGGAATCTGAAGCGAGGATGTGTAAATCTTGTATACATATACCCATTCCCCACTGAAAAAATGAAGATTAGAACCAATAATTTATCCAAAATATGTGATTCCCTCACCGATCATCTTTGTAAGTCAATTTGAATAGTTAGTTTCTACTTTCTATAAGCTTTTGCATATAGTATCTCACAAGTGGTCATCTCAAAACCTTACAAATGAACAAAAGATGCAGTGGAAATGTGATGAATTAGACGTACCACAATTTCCTGGTCAGTTTGACAGTCATAGTCAGATTGTAATTTATAAACATATTTCTTCTGGCAGGAAAATTACATCTACAAAGATGTTTGGACCAAGTATTCCAACAAAGACATAAAGACTGAAGGGTAAGATTGGTTAAGCTGAAGGGTAAGATTGATTAAACTCAAGGGTAAGATTGATTAAACTCAAGGGTAAGATTGGTTAAACTCAAGGGTAAGATTGATTAAATTCAAGGGTAAGATAAGTTAAACTCAAGGGTAAGATTGGTGAAACTGAAGGGTAAGGTTAGTTAAACTCAAAGGTAAGATTGTTTAAACTCAAGGGTAAGATTGGTTAAACTGAAGGGTAAGATTAAAGGATAAAATCGATTAAAATCAAATGTAAGATTAGTTAAACTTAATGGTAAGACTGGTTAACTTGAGGGTAAGATTCGTTAAACTGAACGATTAGATTGATTAAACTGAAGGGTAAGATTTATTAAACTATCCGATAAGATTAACTATGATGTTAGGAGATGGCTATCAGAATATTGATCTCTTGTGCAATCATTGTCATGTAAAGTTCTAGGTGAACTTATTTCTTTTCCAGAGGGAGAGTGTACTTTGAAAATTACACCAAGTGTTATGGCGGGTAAGTCTGAAAATTTTGTTGAGTGCTATGATGGATAAGTTTGAAAATTACTGTAATTTACATCGAGTGTTATGGTGGGTAAGTTTGAGAATTGAGTGTTATGGCGAGTAAGTCTGGGTCCTAATGAGCAGGTGCTATTGATATGTCCTAATGAGCAGGTGCTATTGAGTTGGTAAGCTAAGATATACAATGTATGTTATCACATGTGTGAGTGTTTTCTAGTTTACATGTATGTTTCATTTTTATTTTTTTTGCCTATGATGTAATCTAAACAATAAGATTTTATTTGTTTATTTACAAGACATGATCTTTGATTTGTGTAAATTGAGAGTAGTTGATGTGTGTAACCAAGCTGTCTGTCTGTCTGTAGGTACGGGAAGGGTAACAAGCCAGTCTACCTTCACTCTCTGTCAACCCCCCAGGGGCAGAAAATTGAGACAGCGTTAGAGGCCTCTATACAGCCAGTAAGTCAACATAAAAAAATGTCGTACCTTTATATACTATAACCAGAGCTTTGACCAGCCGACAGGTTAATATATAAAATATGTAATACCTGTGTATGATATAAGTAGAATTCTATCAAGACAGTATAGTTGGATTGGTGTCTGCCAGATTTCAGTTGGTGTCTAAGCAGTATTAGAGTCTTGTTTTGATATTCACATTCTGATACAAGGTTCTTAGAAATAACCTGAGTGTTTACAGGGTGGTTCTAAATATTAGTATCAAGTAATTAGAAATAACCTGAGTGTGTATATTGATTGATTTATTGTTGTTTTCCACCACACTCAACAATGTTTCAGTTATCTAGTGGTGCCCAGTTTTTATTGGTGGAGGAGAGAACCCAGATACAATGTACCCGGGAAGAGACCACCGACCTTCCGAAAGTAAACTGGCAAACTTTCCCACATATATCGGCGTGAGCGAGAATTGAACCTGCGCCAACTAGAGGTGAAAGGCCTTGTGATTTTGAGTGCAATGTTTTAACCACTCACCCACGGAGGTCAAGTGTGTATAGGGTAGTTCTAAATATTAGTATCAGGTAGTTAGAAATAACTTGAGTGCCTACAGGGTGGTTTTGCACACTGGTATTAGGTTGTCAGAAATTATTGATGAGTCAGTATTAACTTTAAAATCATGCTGGAGTAATTAATACTTGATAATGAGTTCTGGTTAGTGTGTTTATTTTTTTATTTATCTCAGAATTTTAAATTCAGAAGACATAGTGATAGAGTCATACAAACATCATGTGATTTATTTTAAGGCAAACCTCGCTCTATTTACAGGAGAAGTTATCCTTGCCTTGTAAAGGTGAACGACCCTCTTTCTACTGCATTGTGGGTAAATGTTGGTTGATGAGGTACGACTTGTTTCGTGGAAATTTACTGGAGGAGGTGTACCTATCGCCAAGGTCACAGTGTCAATTCAAGTAAATTCCTAATTATTTAGTTTTAATTAACTAGAGAGGGGCATATAGAAATTATCTACTTCTCTGTCTGAAAGTTGGCTTGTACATCAGTCCTTTAAGGTTAAAGTATTCAACGTTTTTTGACAACAGAAAATTATATTTTTTGAAATTCATAGTTCAATGTATTAGTATATGGAACCTCAAAAGAAATGTTGCACAGGCATGTAATACAGTCTTGGGCTCCAAATGCAGGAGATTGGGGGTCATTTCTAGCAGGAGATTTATAATAAGAAATGTGAAGCAATTAAAAAAGTTTGGGAGTTGTAAAACAATTATATCATAAATGAGGATTATCAACCTGTAAATTATAACATTTTGACTCTTAGGCATAAAAAAAATAATTTTGTGGTTCAGGTTTTCTGACCTTATTTTTTGATCCCAAACTCAATTTTTTTTCAGGATCCAATTATTGTAACTATATTATGTGCCCTTGGTTACCCAAGATGTCAAAATGTGTGGATGTTAGTCTTCATCAACGTATTCACAATATTTCAGTACCATACATGTTTTTCATTTATCATCAAATATTCACTGGCGTTAGACTTTTTTTAATACTAAATCATCCTGCAAAAAAAAATAAAACATTCCTTCCTACCTACCTACCTATCTACCTACCTACCTACCTACCTACCTACCTATGCACCTACCTACCTATCTACCTACCTACCTACCTATCTACCTATCTACCTACCTACCTATCTATCTACCTATGTACCTACCTATCTACCTACCTACCTACCTACCTTATTTCTGAAAAGCATGTAATAGATACCACACAATTTGTTTTCATTTTGCTTTATGATGATTAAGATATTTCTCTATATTGGGTATTAATACATAAATAAGCGATTTCCTCACAGAAATGTTTAATCCGTGTACTTCAGTTAATCTAGTTTGAGGTACTGTACAGTAGATTGGTCTAGGCGTACTAAATTCCTAAAACTTAATTCATTGAAAAAACATGCAGTACGGTCAGACTATTAGTACAGTCAGGCAAAGCGGCGCATGTTCGAATTCCGACCGCCGCGTTATGTGAGCAAGTTTGCCAGTTTACTTGCGGAAGGTCGGTGGTCTCTTTCCAGGTACATTGTATCTGGGTTCTCTCCTCCACTAACAAAAACTGGATGCCACCAGATAACTGAAAAATTGTTGAGTGTGGCGGAAAGCAATAAATAATCAGTCAATCAATCTATCAGGCAAATAATTAATTATAGCCCAGAATTAAACAAACAGCAGCCACTAATCAGCTGATCACAGATACCTGTGTAATCCAATGAATGAAAATAACAAGACTCCGAGAGCTTTTCTTTATCATTCTGAAATGGGTTCTTAATAATGGAGTTCACAAGATTCACGATTCCTGATGGGAAACGTTTTTGATGCTTTATTGCAGGGGTCTTCTGTCTATTTCGGATGTCTCTATGGGGATCCGGGTTAAAATAGGTCCTCAGTACCTCTTGCTTGTCGTAATAGGTGACTAAATGGGGCGGTCCTTAAGGTCAGACTGCAAAAAAACTGAGGTCCATGTCACAGCAGGTATGACACGATAAAGAACCCTCCATGTTCAAAGGCCGTAAGTGCCGATCATACATTAGGTCTAAAATTTGCACCAACAATGTTGACGTCTCCATATGAGTGAAAAATTCTCAATGTCTCCCAGATGAATCTATTTTTTTCCCTTCAGAGACTTAAGCTGGAATGAACCAGGAAGGTCCATTGTTGTGAAATCAACACACAAACTATCAGGCTGTATTAGACTGGTATGTAAAAGTTATCTTTCCATTGACTGGTATGTAAGAGTTATCTTTCCATAGACTGGTATGTAAGAGTTATCTTTCCTTTGACTGGTATGTAAGAGTTATCTTTTCCATAGACTGGTATGTAAGAGTTATCTTTCCATAGACTGGTATATAAGAGTTATCTTTCCATTGACTGGTATGTAAGAGTTATCTTTCCATAGACTGGTATGTAAGAGTTATCTTTCCATAGACTGGTATTAAGAATTATCTTTCCATAGACTGATTCTGTGAGCAAAGTGGGACATAATTTTTGCTTACTTGTAAAGAAAGACGTCATTACCAGTCACCAGTTGTCATCTTTTAATTTATTCTATATTGATTCAATATTTTAAGGGATTGCTCTTAATAGTTCATACTAGAGCACTAAATTACTTAAGGGCCTTTTTGCTTGGAACGGCTTATGTAAGAGTTACCTTTCATAAACTGCAATTGAAGAGCTATCAAAAACATTCCTCAGAGCTGCTTTGAAGAACTCAGAAAACTTGCACAATGTTTATTCTCAGGTGAACATGAATAAGTGGCATTAGCCCTCATTTAATGACAAGTAAATTTTTTTAAATGATTGTTGGAATTTGAATTGTGTAAATTGTAACAGTAATGGAGAAAATGCAATAGACCAGACCGGGATTCTAACCTGGGCTGCCTGAATCTCTGGTCAGTTGTTTTGCCAAGAGAGCTAAATGGGCAATGGCAATCAAACCCATCTGACTGCTACAAAACCATTGACAATCTATAACCGTACTATAACTGTACTTTAGGATTTTGTGTTGCGCTAGAAAATCTTGGTACAGTAAAACACAGTTATTTTTATCACAGTTATAATGAATTTATGCTTACAGAGAAGTGATTTTCATTACCTGTAGTGTTAAAATATCACATGTTATGAACTTGTTGGATAAAAGAAATTGCGTTAATAACAAATTAAACTTGTTAATTCTCTTCACTTTGTTATAAGCATGTTCTGTCTTTAGCTCAACTCTTTCTTTTCATGTTTAGGTTGAATCCGGTCGCCCGACTGTCATCAAAGTCTTAGCTCTGTTTGATGTGTTTCCTCTCAAGTTCACGGGGATGTTTGAAGTGACCAAAACAGTAAGTGAGCGAAGATAGACAAACACTGCTGCTAAGTCTAATCCAGATGTGTTCTGCTGACTGTTTTTGGATATTGACTTTCTGATATTGGATTTTTTGGATATTGACTTTCTGATGTTGGATTTTTTTGGATATTGACTTTTTCATGTTGGATTTTTTTGGATATTGACTTTCTGATGTTGAATTTTTTGGATATTGACTTTCTGATGTTGAATTTTTTTGGATATTGACTTTCTGATGTTGGATTTTTTGGATATTGACTTTTTGATGTTGGATTTTTTGGATATTGAATTTCTCATGTTGGATTTTTTTTAGGCATTTGGGAAAGACACAGTGGATGCGATGGCTTCTTGTGGTTTTTTGACCACGATGCACTCATCTGGATTGGTCAGACTTCATAGCATGGCATATGTGCTACAGGAGGTATATCTGGATTGTCAAACTCCACATGGAGTATGTCCTACATTGGGTATATCTGGATTGGTCAAACTCCACATGGAGTATGTCCTACATTGGGTATATCTGGATTGGTCAAACTTCACATGGAGTATGTCCTACAAGATGTACTGTAAATACTCACCTGTAAGTTGGATTTTTTTTGGGGGGGGGGAGTTAAATTTTGGTCCAAATCTCTTATGTCCTACTTATAGGCGAGTCCTAAAATGATTGGTATTTTTATGGACAGTGTGAAGTAGTATTTTTAAACAACTCTGACAATCAACAGGAATATTGTACTGTCTAAAATATATCTGATAAAAGATGTGATATCTTCAAAGATAATTTAGAATATAATTCTCAATCATCTTAAAATTTTGTTGTTTAGGAAATTAATTGTATCCAATGTACACAGTGTTTTTGTGACTCATGCCGCTATAAACACAATGTCAGGTACGAGAGACAAAGAACTAGAGACTATAATTGTTCAGGTTAACAAATGAAAAATGAATCATGACTTTGCCAATAGCAGGTCATGTTGTGTACACCAACTACAACAGATATGGCTTGAACATTGCAGGCCTTGTAATTATTAATATCTCAGTGTTCAAAATCCATAAGACAAGGGACATGACTCTTAACCAAAATACATGGATAAAATAAACGAAATGGCAGCGGTTTAGATACGAATAAAAAGTTAAATATCGATGTTATATCCCAAAACACGGGTAAACACATCAATAAGGCTACTGATTTGAAATTAATATATTGAGAAAAAGTGATTGAAGATCAGCATTAAATAATACAAACGACTTATAGGTGGAACAAATAATGATCGACTATATATGGTATGTCTGGATTGGTCTAACTCCACAACATGGAGTATGTCCTACAGGAAGTGTCTTGTAATCTTGTGGAGTGTCATGAATGTTAAGCAGTTTTTATGCCTTCTGAAACCTTGCAGTAACTGAGTAACTGACCAAATGATGTGGATCTGAGATTGATCCCCTATTGCTTTATATAGTACAAGCAGTATGAAGCTGAACTTTACACCGAACTTCCAGACCAGAACGAGATCTGTGGAAAGCAGCCCTTTGGTCTTCCACTGAACATCATCATCAAAGGTAACGATCTTCTCTCGTGCGACATTTCTGTTGACTTTGTAGCGTAGAAAATTTTAAGATATTGGAAATAATGTTTATTTTCAGTCTTATTGAAAACAAAATGTAGAGATTTATGTAATCATTGAACTCTTTGTATTTGTAGAGGAACCACCTGTACTTTTCCAGGTGCAATGTCACCAGAGCAGTCTGGAGGTCGGGGGGTACCCCTGGCACTACATGTATACACCCAAACGCAAGGAGGGTTCATTTCATGTCAAGTCTCTGTCCTCGGGACAACTTGTAAGTATGTTCCTAGAGAGCCTGGAATAAAGTCTCTGTTCTTAAAACAGTCTGTAAGAATGTTCACATATGGGCTGGAATTAGTCTTCACAGACAGACTGGGATTAATCTCCTGTCCGTATATTCACAGACAGGTTGGAATTAATCTCCTGTCCGTATGTTCACAGACAGGCTGGAATTAATCTCCTGTCCGTATGTTCACAGACAGGCTGGAATTAATCTCCTGTCCGTATATTCACAGACAGGTTGGAATTAATCTCCTGTCCGTATGTTCACAGACAGGCTGGAATTAATCTCCTGTCCGTATGTTCACAGACAGGCTGGAATTAATCTCCTGTCCGTATATTCACAGACAGGTTGGAATTAATCTCCTGTCCGTATGTTCACAGACAGGCTGGAATTAATCTCCTGTCCGTATGTTCACAGACAAGCTGGAATTAATCTCCTGTCCGTATGTTCACAGACAGGCTGGAATAAGGATACACTGTAGGTGGGATTTGACGTGTGCTAGATCTATACAAAACAAGTAAAAATATTTGATATCTTCTGTAGTTTTAAAAATCTTTTTACAGGCAAAGAATGGTATCCTGCGCTCTGACACACTAGGGCTGGAGGAGGACCGTGCTATGTTTTGTACAGATGAATCTGGAAGGATTTTACATATAGATAGTAACACTGTCAGGTACATATCATATAAACTCTTGTCAGGTACTATAGATATATAATAACTGTTCAGTACATGTACTATAGATATCAACTGTCAGTGTGTATACTATAGATATCATACTATCAGGTGTATGCATTATAGGTATCATACTGTCAGGTGTATGTACTATAGATATCAACTGTCAGTGTATATACTATAGATATCATACTGTCAGTGTATATACTATAGATATCATTCTGTCAAGTGTATATATACTATAGATATCATACTATCAGTGTATATACTATAGATATCATACTGTCAGTGTATATACTATAGATATCATACTGTCAGTGTATATACTATAGATATCATACTATCAGGTGTATGTACTATAGATATCATACTATCAGTGTATATACTATAGATATCATACTGTCAGGTGTATGTACTATAGATATCATACTATCAGTGTATATACTATAGATATCATACTGTCAGGTGTATGTACTATAGATATCATACTGTCAGTATATGTACTATAGATATCATACTGTCAGGTGTATATACTATAGATATACTATCAGTGTATATACTATAGATATCATACTGTCAGGTGTATGTACTATAGATATCATACTGTCAACTGTATATATACTATAGATATCAACTGTCAGTGTATATACTATAGATATCATACTGTCAAGTGTATATATACTATAGATATCATACTATCAGGTGTATGTACTATAGATATCAACTGTCAGTGTATATGTATTATAGATATCATAATGTCAGATATATGTATTATAGATATCATACTGTCAGGTGTATGTACTATAGATACCATACTGTCAGTGTATATACTATAGATATCATACTGTCAGTGTATATACTATAGATATCATACTGTCAGTGTATATACTATAGGTATCATACTGTCAGTGTATATACTATAGATATCATACTGTCAGGTTTATGTACTATAGATATCATACTGTCAGGTGTATGTACTATAGGTATCATACTGTCAGGTGTATGTAATATATATATATATATATATATATATATATATATATATATACTGTTGAGTATATGTTCTATAGATATAGTACTATCAGGTACATATAGGTATCATATTGTTAAATACATATAGTAATACTCTAAGGTATTTATAAATATCATACTCTCAGGTACATGTAGATATCATACTGTCAGTACATGCAGACATCATAACTGTCAGGTACATGTAGATATAGTAACACTGTCAGGTATATGTAGATATCAGTAATTCTGTTGGTTATATGTAGATATCATAGTAACTCTGTCAGGTATGTGTAGATATCAGTAAGTCTGTCAGGTATACGTAGATATCAGTAACTCTGTCAGGTATATGTAGATATCAGTAACACTGTCAGGGATATGTAGATATCAGTAAATCTGTCAGGTACATGTAGATATCAGTAAGTCTGTCAGGTATATGTAGATATCAGTAACTCTGTCAGGTATGTGTAGATATCAGTAACTCTGTCAGGTACATGTAGATATCAGTAACTCTGTCAGGTATATGTAGATATCAGTAAATCTGTCAGGTATATGTAGATATCAGTAAGTCTGTCAGGTATATGTAGATATCAGTAAGTCTGTCAGGTATATGTAGATATCAGTAATTCTGTCGGGTATATGTAGATATTATAGTAACTCTGTCAGGTATGTGTAGGTATCATAGTAGCTCTGTCAGGTATACGTAGATATCAGTAAGTCTGTCAGGTACATGTAGATATAGTAACACTGTCGGGTATATGTAGATATCAGTAATACTGTCAGGTATATGTAGATATCAGTAATTCTGTCAGGTATATGTAGATATCAGTAATTCTGTCGGGTATATGTAGATATTGTAGTAAATCCATCAATTAACTAGAGAAGCAGTTAGTTTAAAATAGAAGGGTGGAATTAGAAAAGGCTGATAGACAAAGAGATAGATGATAGAGACAGATATGTACTTCTAATACAGTGGATTTACTTTTAGCTTTTGTTTTCAGTGTGTATAGGATTCGAGAGAAAAATGTCATGGAGTCAGTAATAGAAAAGTGTTTTACGATTGACCTAAAGAAGGAGCCAGGATTGCCCGTGCCTGATGAAAGTTACACGTCATCTGGGCGACACATCAGGAGAATCGCCTTGGGGTCAATGCTGCTTATGGACTTTGAACTCCCAAACATGGTACATTAAAGTGTTCAAACTACTCCATATTTATTTTTGTTTGGCTCTGTAGTTACTTTTAATGTATATTCCCACATATTGAAATTCTGCGCAAACTGGAGAAAGTGAACTACCCAAGAAAAGAGGACAATTCTTCCAGAGGCATGAACATGCTGTTTTTTTTTCTCAAAATACAAAAGTTTACGTCACGAAATATTAAAACAGTACAAGCTGTACTGACGGTAAATAAATTGAAAAATAAAACACTAAATTAATAACATTTTTGTGATTGCATGTATATGATTTCATAGAATCTGAAGCAGTAAACCTGTCAAATCGACAAAAAATGTCAATTCATGAATCATTGTCATCTTGCAAGTAATCCCTGCTTGTTGTCTCCGACATGCATTGATCTTGTGGATCACTAATTTGGAAAAATGTGAAAGAGATGCACTGTGCACGTGTCAGAAATAAATAATTTAATGTGTCAAATTTATAGCAAATTCATCGATAAAATTTCATTTGAGTGGCACATTTGTTCAATTACTTTCTTACACTTACAAAACTTAATGTCATTCATGACATGTAGTATTTTAAAACCAATAAAATGTGTAGTTACATCAGTCTCCATCTGTGTATCACCGCGATCTCAGTGCAATCCAATTACGTTCGGCAATCATCATTCCCATGTCCGTGTGGCGCAATGGTGGTTTATACAAAATGCGCATTGTAAGTATGCTCTAAAACAATCTTCCCTGGTTTATTTTGCTGAATTTTTCTTCAGATCTTGGGGATTTTATAAGTTATACTGATAGTTGTCAATTGGTGCATAATTGTATAGATGAAAAAATACCATCAATTACAGCTTGTATTGCTTTAAGTAGATTTTACAGTCTGTCATAAAATTGACCACTAAGGTGGATCCAAGAACTTTGGGGGTAGAACTGAATGTCGTAGGCTTCATCTCATTTCAAAAATGGTTCTGAAGTTTAAAACCGAATAAAATAAAATACGTTTATTATAAACACCAAATAATGAACTCAAGCTTTTTGCAAAGTGATAATTCCTCCATGAGAGAAAAATGTCGAAAATTTTATTGAATATAATAAAGTTTGGTTATAATGAACTGGAGTTTACTGAAAAAGACGGAAGCAGTAGCTGCAGAACTATCTAACTGACACAAAATTTGGATAGACAATATTTATGTCCCCCCCCCCCCCACACCTGTAAGTGAACAAGAGGAACAGTACCATAATAGATGTTAGTTCACTTCTGATATAGTAACTGGTGGATTTTCAGATTTTATTTCATTTTTCTATGTATTTGTTTCAGTGTATACAAAATGTGGATTATGAGAATGAGCTAGATCTCCTTTGGACAAGTGCCGACTATTCAACATCGGACGAAACCACGGAAAGCTATCTTAGATTCCATAACAACAGCACAGGAAAAAATGTGAAGGAAATTCAATTAAAACAGCCTTTCATTGAGTCAATGGTAGGATATTTTTCTGTACTTTGGCAAAATGTAAGAAATAGTCTGTAATTTGAAGGGGAGTAACTCGTGAAGGATTGACGTGTTGAGGATTTGCATATATTGTGAGCAATTTCTTTTTACAGCACGATGAAAATAATATACATGTTGACCTTGACACAGTGGTGCAGACTGTGAAGTCCTTTAATGGAGAGTTTGCGTGCGTGGTGTACAGACTGCATGCAATAGAGAAAGATCAGGATGGGCAAACTGACGATGGGATTCAGCCGCAGAGAGGCATTCAGTCAGGTCAATCTGGTACGTCTGAGGACACACAGACAGACACCAATTCATCTAGATCCCAGCATTATCGACGCAAGCAGCGCAGTGGCAGTGGAGAGCTGGATGAGGATTGGAGTGGCCCCAGCAGTTCCTACAGGCGACGGAGGGGGGCTAGGAAGAAATCACATAACAAGCAACAGACCTCCAAACGAAGACCATCAACAAAGGAGAAATAGGAAAGTCCAAGCAAAAAACAAAATGGTGCTAGTAAGAGACTGCGGAATCACTGACAGACTCCCAGACGAGGTGGAAGGCTGAGGACAAAAGAAGTAACAGAGACAATTCTGGTGTGTCAAATCAGTGTTACCATAGAGATTGTTCTGACAGAGGATGGTTCGGTTTCTGAGGGCAGACATGAACAGGTCCCAAGTTGAGACAATCAGGGCAGAAATGAAAAGGTCCCAAGGAAAAACAGTCTACAGAGATGCCCATTTTTTGATAGATACCAAGATCATACTGAAGGACGTCACTAGTTCTCATGACAGGTACCAAGACTGGACTGAAGGATGTCATTAGTTTTAAGCACAGAATGCAAGGAATTGCACTGGACTTGTGGTGTGATTAAACTGAAGGTCGCTAATTTTACTGTAAAAAAAATACTGACTATCCACTTGCATGAATTATCTTGCTTCTATATTTGCGTAACTGTGCAATATCAATCTAAGGTCTTCATGACCTACTTTTAAACTGTGCAAGAATTGTAAAGAAATTTTTAGCTTGAAAAGTGCAGAAAGTCAATAAATATGTGTTTTATATATCCTTTTATTTTGATATTTGATAACTGTTGTGTCAAATTTTTCCTGTACAGATATGATCTATTCAGTATCCATACAGCAAAAACACATAAAGTTTTAACAGTAGCAACAATGGAATATAAGCAATCCAGCCCTCAAAATGAAATAAATCCACATCCAAACGTCCTCTTCAACCAGAATGAAATTGTGCATCCAGGATTACTCCTTCACCAGCTGCACATTGAATAGGATTCTGCTAGAGTTGCTACAAACACCAGTACCATGTCTGGGAAATCATGACAGAATTCTAGTGTTTATAATAAAGTGTCCTCATTTCTGATGTATTCTCCGATGTCAGCCTGATGAAATGCCACCAAGGTCATAGGGTCAGCATGGCGACAGTCCTGCGTGGATTTAGCTGCCACTCCAAAACCCTGTGAACAGAGTGCAAGATTCAAAAATAATCATCCAAAACCCTGTGAACAGAGTGCAAGATTCAAAAATAATCATCTTACCCAAAACCCTGCAAACAGAGTGCAAGATTCAAAAATAATCATCTTACCCAAAACCCTGCAAACAGAATGTAAGATTCAAAATGGCTCTGCAGCTTGTCATGGATGTGGGTGTGTATATGTGTATATGTGTTGGAGAATGGAGGTTGGAAATTTTTTATGCCCCTGTAATTGAAGATTCAGGGATATGTAGTTTTTGTTCTGTCTATTTATCAGCAAAAACTTTAACCTTGGCCAAGACCTTTATTTGATTACCAGAATTACTTTGCTGCCGTACAGGGGAGATCAGAAACACATCTGGTTTTCAAATGTAATTTTCTAGAATTGAAATTTTTAAGATAATACAAAATCTGTAATGTTTGCATCTGAGTGATCTTGATAAATTTTGTGATTAGAGAAATATTACAACATAAATTCCCCTACAACCAAGTTCTTCATTTCTGACTAGGACCTCTTCACATCCCAACATGGGTGGGTAAGTAGACAAAATAGTCCCTCTCTCCTTGAACATGGCATACAAAATATCCCGAAAAGTGTTCACAAGATATTTTACATTCCCAGCCCTCTTAGATCCAATATAACTTATGGAAAAATAATTGGATCCTCATGTCCTGACAATATGCACATCTACAAATGGCAATGAAGCATTGTACAAAGTTTCAATCCATAGAGAAGAAGATTTTGTCAGGTACATGTAGATATCAGTAATTCTGTCAGGTATATGTAGATATCGGTAAGTACAGTAACAGTACCACGTAAGTAGAATTTTTAGCAAGGATTTAATGTTGGCATGATGAGATTGCTAAAATTGAAATATTCTATATCAGAGGTAAAAGTTATCTTTCCTGGAATTGTAAATCACTGAAATAAGCTCTCGCAAAATATATGTACCCATTTTTATGAATTGTGTCTCGCTAAAAATTCCACTTGTATGGTATGTCTCCCCCTGGAGGAGGGGAGACATGATACACTAATTATATACTCTAGCAAACTGACTGTTACACTAGATTCAAGGGAGATAATTACCAGGGGGAGATCACTCATGCTGTAGACCACCACTCCCTCGTACTGTGATGTGCTCTCTGTAATTCGGCCCAGACCAGACTTCATTACGTGATGGCCATACACAAACTGCTGCTCAGCACTGGGCTTCAGCCAGATTTTATGCTACAAAACACAACAAAAATCAGTCCATACACTGTGTATGAAAATCAGATCATATAAACTGAATGCCACGCATAATCAAAGGAATAATTTATGTTATCAGTGTGATAAATAACAACCATAATAAATTCTGTTCTTACCTTTGCATACGGAGCCATGAAATCCAATGCTGTTATCTGCAGGTGAAATTTTCCTGATTTTGTCATTTTTCCAAAGCAGGTCCCCATACTTAGAAGGTTTTTTCTGGAAACATTGCCTGCTTTCTTCATTAAGTCCTCCCTGTCATGAAATGTAAAAAGTCAGAATTGGATTCAGAGCTAATGGGATAGAGATGTTTATAACATTAACAATGACAGAGCTCAATAGACACATTTTCCTTGATTTTCATCCAGCAATTTTTTAAATTTGAAGTGCCTGAACCTTGTCTGTCATTTATAAAACTGTGCTTTTACTGTCAGTAGTATTTAGAAATCTTGATGACATTTGGTTTAGTAGGAATATATGTAATATCTGTATTATAATATCATGTTTACTAGTTGCACGATTTTCATTTTAATGTATTGATAATCTTAACACCCTCTGTTTCCCGCACTTTTGATCATGTGATGCCATGGCGTAAGGATTATGGGAAATATCCAGTAAATTATAGTGAACACACACATACTGAGTTTTATACATAATAAGATCCTTACACAGGATAAAACAATATGCCTGCATTTTGTAGTCTTCTGAGCATGGTACTATATATCAGGGTTGGTGTTTGAACATTTACTGGAAAAAGAGGCATTTAAAATAATTTTCCCAACTGAATCATTTGTCATTTAGACACCAACCTGTGTGTATGTGCGTAAAATATTTTTTTTCCAATGAAGCTTACTATAAAATTAACCTTGACATAGCATCTATTTCTGTTACGTCTGTGTATGTGTTATTATCCCAGTTAAGTCTCTGTGTACACATTCACCACCTTCAACATGGTACGTATGTAAATGTTCACAAACATCTTGTCTGTAAAGGTTCACGATCTCTTGTAAAGGTTCACCATCTCTGTACAGAGTATGTTCACTAACCTGACATAAAATATTCGGTCTCTGTGAAGTCTAAAGCAATAAGATCCATCTGGCCTGTCTAATAGCAGCTTTATATTCTCTCCAATGCTATTTTGAAATAAAATGACACAATAAATCATACCAATTCAGTACGGTTATTCATTCAGTACATTCAATCCAAGACATTTAACAGTAACAGTAACTTCAAGTTGAATTGTTTGGTATCAAACTTGAGCTCTAAGGAGTTCATAGGGAAAGAGCTAATCTCAGTTGAGATTTGGCTTGGCTGAATATTTTGGACTTATGCAGTCCAAATATCCAGCCAAACCAAATCTCAGCTGAGATTAGGAGAGGGCTAAAATTGGCTGTGCCTGCTGCTCAATTATCCATTCACTTTGTGAATAAAATATTGTTTAAAGAGTTCATACTTCGACTTAAGATCATAAATGTACTATAGAATCTAGGTATGTGTAATATGACAAGGAACATAAGCAAAACACAAATGTGATGATGAGACAATGCAAGCCATTTAAAATTTTAAGCAAAACTTTGCTGATACGAGCCATAAGTATTTCAATAAAAAATAATATAACTATTTCCTTCATAAACCATTTATTTAAAAATTTACATTACAAGACCATGAGCACCTTATCCTCTTTACTTTCTATTCAGGGTATTACAATGCAAGACAGATAAATATGAGTAAATGGTTTATTACAGGCTGTGCAAGAGTGTGGTCTCTTCTGATATGGGTTTTCAAAATGTACATGCATTTCTGTGGGATTAACGTTTAATGTATTTTTCATGATTCTCTCCTAAATTAATGTAATTTAACTACTTAATCGGGGATTGAAGTTATTGTTAATATTAAAATTAATATTTTGAGTTGTAAAACCAAGTGTATTTAAAATTAACTTTAAAATGCAATAAACATTATAGTTATCAGTTTGCACTGCATTGGTTTCAAGTTCAATTACTTCATTTATATGAAATACGAAAAGAATGAGGTAACTGGAAAAACCACAATCATCCTAAAAATATCACAATCACCCACAAAAAGGTATAAACACCAACAAAAAGGGACAATCACCCAGGAAATAGTATCAGATGGTTCATAAATGGTACAAATGCTTTAACTGTAAAGTATATGGGTATAATTTTTTTTTTATAATTTTTTCCCAAGTGATTGTCCCTTATTGTTTTTGATTGAACCTTTTTTTTGGGGGGGGGGGGGGTGATTGTAGTATTTTTAGGGTGATTGTAGTTTTTCCTAGCACCAAAAACAATGCTCACTGTTTTGTGGATTCAATACTATTTTTGCGGATTCACACAACCAGTAATATATACAAGTAGTCTTGAGGTAATAAGGGGAGTTGAGTCCAGATAAGTGCATGCGTGAAAATCTTATTGAAGTCGTTATCCTTCTCTGTAATGTTGTTTCTGATAACGAATTTTGCTTACTATAGAACAATAAAAAATATCTTAATTAAAGAATGACTTCACAATTAACTCTTCAACGCACAAAATGCATGTCGTCAATACGGTCCGATCATATATATATATATATATATATATATATATATATATATATATATAAGAATATAATTTTTTTCGCATCTTTTTGTGGCTTGATACCTTTGACGTTTGCGTGAAGTTGAATTCCATGTCAGTTTTGAAGTGTCTATGCTTTCCGCAAACTTGTGGAAACCCTAACCACAGCTTAAAACCCGCTTACTAAGAAATTCGCAACTTACTATTTTGAAAGTTTATCAAAGAAGGTTTTCGTTTCTTCGTCCGTAAGAGGCCTCATCTCGATTTCATCACACTAGAAAGTTATACACCGTCAACACGTGTTTACATTTACTCAATAATAAAATGATTTTCGAACCCGAATAAATTTTTTAAAAATGATTTTCGAACCCGAATAAATATTTAAAATTTTGATCGAGGTCGAAGTCAGGAGATAATTCCGAAGGGTTCCGAACGGTTG
Source organism: Ostrea denselamellosa (assembly GCA_024699665.1). Classification (NCBI taxonomy): domain Eukaryota; kingdom Metazoa; phylum Mollusca; class Bivalvia; order Ostreida; family Ostreidae; genus Ostrea; species Ostrea denselamellosa. The sequence goes on from JAMZEH010000039.1 coordinate 682,706, forward strand.
CTATGGGCGCGCAAACAAGATCATGAAGATGATTGAAAGTGGCATCTTGGTATAGATATTAGGACATACAAGCAAATTTCATGTAAATACGAATATGTAAGGGAAAAATGAAAATGCAGCATGACAACTCATGCATACATGAGAGAGGTCTTTGGTACGGTTACTTTAGATACAAGTCAAAACCAAACCGAGTCGAGGAAATTCGGAGGGGTAATCAGCGATCGCATGTCTATGTACCTTGATAACACGCCCCATACGGCTGTCATCAAACTTACACATAATAACAACCTGTTGCTGAACGAGAAAAAAATTCAGAGTCGAGAGAGCACAGTTTACAAAACTGAAACGGACAACAATGTCATCAACAGCCTTAAAGACTCTCACTTCAGATTACTCACGGCAGAGTCGAATGTACGCCCCACATCTAGCAATATAAGTGACAGGATTGACCTTGGGGCTACAAAGCCCGTCTTCAGTCAGTCCACCACTCCGCATGCTGAAGACGGGGAAGAAGAAGATACTGTTACCCAACTGCAGAACGAACAGCTGATAGACAGCTACAACATCACCTTGAAGTCTTCCAGTAGAAAAGGTATCTAGATGTCTCATATTTTCCTCTCAAGTAGATTAAGACAGTCTTCAGATTTTTAAGTCAGGTTAGATGGTAAATATTTCAGCATTGGTATTGTATGGGCATTTTTACCAACATGCCTGTGATGTGCTTGTGTATGAACCCAGTAGGTAGGATAGGATAAGATTTATTTAAAGTTGGTATGTATATGTCAACAGTACAACACAAGCTCCAGGGAGCTTTTGACTGACATCACTAACAATAAACATACAAGCAAAATGGCAAGACAATAGACAACACGAAGCATGCAGACATTTGAAATAATATAGTATAAAGCAAAGCAATAATATTAGTAAGGCGATAAAATTAGTACCCTATCACAAAGTAAATACATGTAACACATACTGTCATATATACTTAATTGGCACAAGCAAGCACTAGTATGGCATCAAGATAGGCAGTTGAATTTCGGACTTTTAATCCTGAAGTTTCGAAGATGTAGTTTTGATTTATGCACAATTGCCCATTACAACATGGCTTGAGAAGTTTCCATTTATGTTAAATTGTCACTGTCCATACATGTACCACTTTTTGTAAGCCTTGTCATCCCACTAAAGGTGTGTCTAAAGGTTTAATAAAAGTGTTTGTAGTAAGTGTCTGCTTTGAAATGAAGAACTGGAATAACCAGGGGTTCACTGTGGCAGAAAAAAATTATGTCCTGGACATGAAATTATTTGAAATAAAAGAAATTCAAAATTATGCGATTAGAATTTATTTCCAATCTAACAAATTTTTGTTTTATGGATATTAGTGGCAACACAACAATTATTATATTTGGTCTGACTTATCACATTGGTCCCAGTAACTACCTATACAGAAATCCTGAGGAAAATTGTCATGCTGTGGTGACCTGATGCACAGGGAGGAGAAGCTAGTCTGCTAGGGACACACTCGTTTGCTTAAGACTGCTTTTGATTAGGTTTCTGTTTAATCAATAGTTCTTCATTCACGTCACTCAATTTTACAATCTAATTAAAATTAAATGTTAAATTTGCTTGCTTGTTTGCGTGTAGTCATCAAGAAGATGTGCTCTATAATGATCAGTGATATTACATTTCAAAAATGATTTCTTTGCGGAATATGCAAACTCCATTGAAATATAAACACTCTGAAGTTACATATTTTATTAAAAATACACCAGAAATACCTAAGAACATTTGAAAACCAGAAGGCAGGGTACTAGTGGTTTTATGGTTTTATTTTTTGCACTGTTTTAAATTCACAGAAGTATATTCATATAACTGTACAGTGAAAAATAAGCTATATACAGTAAAGGGAGTTTATTTGTAGGTGATTGTACATAAATTTAAGCATTGATGATAAATCATTAATCATCAATCATGATTAATCAATATAATTTGAATACAAATACACTCATTTAAAATGCACGCATATGTATTTAAACATCCCAGCAAATAATGTACTAGAACACTGCAAAATTTTGTAGAACATATTACCTTTTTGATAAATCATGAGTCCAGGGTTCATCTTAAAAAAAAAACTACAGAGACCTCTTTAAAAAGTCATGAACCGAAGCTACATCCTAAATAGGTTCCCAAATAGATCCCTAATAGATTCCCAAATATCAGACTCCCAAATAGATTCCAAAGGGCTGCATGGGAAAGAACTTGGATCTAATTGTGCCAGATTGTTTAAATAATTGATTAAATATGAATCATAAGTCACATTGTGGTAAGTAATTTCTGCTAATTTTCAGAAGAGAAAAAAATTCCAAAATTGCTGCATAAAGTTACAAAAAAGAGGAGTCGAGGTGACAGAGATCAGAGATTGCTGTAACTGTGTGTTGTTCATTCACTATAACTGCATGCTGTTTTTTGAAATTTTATTTTGTAGCATTTTACCTAAAGATTGTTTGCTTTGGTTTGGGGAGTTATATGTATTTGGGAAGTTATATATATATATATATATATATATATATATATATATATATATATATTCATTTCATTTGGCTAAATTTGGCATTTTATATCAAGTTTCTAATTAATCCACATCTTGCACTGATACAAAACAGCGAGTTCACTTGTCTATATACATACAACAATTTTGTTACAACTGGGAGGTTGATTGATAATACCAGATTGTGCAAGTAAAGGAATGGAAACAGACAACAGGAAATTAAAGTCATTTCAAAGCCTTTGTGTCAGCTTAAAGCATTCATTTCTTTGTCAGTGCAATGTAAATTGCAGCTGAGACGTGTTAAATGGTAATCAGACATTTGTAAGCTTAAGATTATCAGGACACAAAAAATTGCACCCAGTTATTGACAAAAACATGTACATGTATGTGAAAATTGTTTGGGTTTTATGTGAACACAATTTTATCAAATTGATTTACACCTTAGCTGAAAAGCTGTTTGATAAATTATTGATATAAGAGACAGTTTTGCATATTACAATCTGTATATCACATTGTTTATTTATTTCGATGATGCAGGGAAGAGAAAGAAGAGGGCAAAGTCTAGTCGAGGCTTACGGAGCAAATCCACCCTGGGTAAAGATGGTGGAGCATCTAAACAACGCATTCCCACGGCAACGACCCTTAAGACTGGTGTGATACAGAATGACTCTCAGAATATGACCACTGGTGTTGCTGGACTGGGTGTTTTGGAATCCATGTGTAAACCAATGGTTCTTCATAAGACATCGGAACGCAAACACTCAGAGAAACGAGAAACAGCAAAAACAGTCAGCTCAGGAAATCGTTCAATGACCCACACTAACACAAAGCATCTTTCTCTTCCGCAAATGACCAACAACTTCATGGTTAAAACTGATTCCTCTGTGAGGAATTCTCACTCAGAAAACCTTCAAACCTCGAAGTCTTTTGTGTACCCATCTAGTCGAGTCAACCATGCAGAGATTGCACGGATTACAAAGATTTATTTGTCAGAGAAGCAGTCAGGAGTAGTGAAGGACTGTGGAATGGAAGTTCCTTGTGCACCTCCTGCAACACCACTCCCAGGTGAGTTCGCACCCACTATACATCACTCTGTGTGTCCATGATGAGTTCACACCCACTATACATCACTCCCTGATGAGTTCACACCCACTACACAACACACCCAGATGAATTCACACCCACTACACAACACTCCAAGATGAATTCACACCCACTACATAACACACCCAGATAAATTCCCACCCACTACACAACACACCCAGATGAATTCACACCCACCACACAACACTCCCAGATGAATTCACACCCACTACACAACACACCCAGATAAATTCCCACCCACTACACAACACACCCAGATAAATTCCCACCCACTACAAAACACTCCCTGGTCAGTTCACACCCACTACACAACACTCCCAGATGAATTCACACCCACTACACAACACACCCAGATAAATTCCCACCCACTACAAAACACTCCCTGGTCAGTTCACACCCACTACACAACACACCCAGATGAATTCACACCCACTACACAACACACCCAGATGAATTCCCACCCACTACACAACACTCCCTGGTCAGTTCACACCTAGTATATTTTACATCAAATCAAAAATTGACATTTTCAGATTCTCTCCGAGTTCAGTCAGTCTAACAGAAAATATTTAGACTTGTTTTTTTGGTTTTTTTTTTGTTATTTTGGGGTTTTTTTTGGTTTTTTTTATTTTTATTTTTTTTTTTGAGAAATCTGCCATTAATTCACATTTATGTTTTGTTGGTTTTTTTTTGTTTTTTGTTTTTGTTTTTTTGGGGTTTTTGGGTTTTTTTTTTGAGCAATCTGCCATTAATTCACATTTTACTGTTTTTAAATGCGTAGTGTTATCTGCTTTGGAGAAATCTCAATATGAGTGAAAAACTCTCAACGGGACGTAAAACAAACAAACAGGAATGACAGAGAATCTTGGCTTGATAGAGTAGGTTTGAATCCTGTTAGAGAATCTTAGCTTGATAGAGTAGGTTTGAATCCTGTTGGAGAATCTTAGCTTGATAGAGTAGGTTTGAATCCTGTTAAAGAATCTTAGCTTGATAGAGTAGGTTTGAATCCTGTTAGAGAATCTTAGCTTGATAGAGTAGGTTTGAATCCTGTTAGAGAATCTTGGCTTGATAGAGTAGGTTTGAATCCTTTTGGAGAATCTTAGCTTGATAGAGTAGGTTTGAATCCTGTTAGAGAATCTTGGCTTGATAGAGTAGGTTTGAATCCTGTTGGAGAATCTTGGCTTGATAGAGTAGGTTTGAATCCTGTTGGAGACTTTTATACATTATCACTCAGGTGACCTATTGTTGTTGGTCTTCATCCGTGGTTGTGTGCCATCTGTTAACAATTTTACATTTTCATCTTTAAAAATGCATGGCCAATTATTACCATTTTATTCCCCCGTGGGGATACGGGTTAGAATAGGTCCTCAGTACCTCTTGCTCATCGTAAGAGGCGACTAAATGGGGCAGTCCTTTGGATGAGACCGCAAAAACCGAGGCCCTGTGTCACAGCAGGTGTGGCACGTGAAAGATCCCTCCCTGCTCAAAGTCCATAAGCGCTGAGCATAGGCCTAAATTTTGCAGCCTTAACCAGCAGTGGTGACATCTCCATGTGAGTGAAATATTCTCGAGCGGGACGTTAAACAGTATATAATCTATCAATTACCATTTTTGATGTGAAGCTTCTTTAGGGTAAGACGAACGTACATTATGAAATTTATTATCTTGGCTTCCCCAGGACCCCATGGTGGGGCCAAAACTGCAAATAATGCCATATTTTCAAAAATCTTCTCTACTCACACATATGTGGGAGAAAAACTAAATGCATGATTATGAAGTCTATAAAGCCTTTTTACCAAAATTTACCAAAATTGTGAAATTCATGGCACCTGGGTTAGGGATTTAGGCCCTGGAGAGGAGCCGACATCGCTCTGTAGTGAAAATGTATTAAACCTTAGAAAATCTATCTTCTTCTTTACTCTCAGTGTGAGGAAAAACTAAATGCATGGTCTTTGTATGGGATATGGTATTCAGATGACTGTTAAGACCTGTGAGCCCCTTGTGTTATGTACCCTTAAAAATTCTAACTCCTAAAAAGAATCAGTTGAAATATTTTAGCCAAGTTACACCCAGCCCTTAAATTGATGGAAGATGAGAGCATCATCAATCGGCTTCTAGTGACATTAGATCTTTAATTAATCAGATTTCATCTGGAAAGTCTTCAATCCTTAAAAATATCCCCTAATGGTTTGTCCCCAAACATTAAGAATGGCCCCTATTTTTTTTGTCCCCAAACATTAAGATTGGCCCCTATTTTTTTGTCCCCAAACATTAAGAATGGTCCCTATTTGCCCTATTTTTTGTCCCCAAACATTAAGATTGGCCCCTATTTTTTTGTCCCCAAACATTAAGAATGGTCCCTATTTGCCCCATTTTTTGTCCCCAAACATTAAGAATATCCTGTTGGTTTTTAGGTCTGAATCAGAAATCACAGTAACTCCTACAGAATAACTAATGCTGTTTGATTAATAGCTATATTTTGAATATATAGGAAATTTAAATGAAGTAATACAAATACTGTACAGGTCCAGAACAATTAATTTTATTTTATTGAATCAGAGGTGGATATGGAATACCATCCTTGTTTTTGTAGGTCAGAAGGTAAAATGTCAAGGTCACTGAGTCACATGGTCAGATATGGTTTTATTTCTGGATGATCTGATATTTAAATACTTTTGAGCTTCAGCAATGAATTTCTTCTGATTCACATGAATAGTCTTCATGACTGTAAGTTTTGAGTTCAGAAGGTCAAATGTTAAAGTAACTGGATCACATGATCAGAGATAAAATAGATTATTTAAGACAGTCAAAATCACAACCTTGAATGAACTGTGAACTCTAGATAGTAGAAAATCATTGTAGGTGTTGTGCTTTCATCTTCTTCTATTTACTCTGAGTGAGGTATGAAATAATTAAAAATCAAGAGGGTGATGGACAAAAGTTTTCCTCCGTGTCACCATTAAAATTAATCAAGAGGGCGATGGACAAAAGTTTTCCTCCGTGTCACCATTAAAATTAATCAAGAGGGCGATGGACAAAAGTTTTCCTCCGTGTCACCATTAAAATTAATCTTCTTCCCTATGTAGTTCATTAGCATTTTCTTTGTGTTATCACTAACCCTAATCCTGTGTCTGTTAAACAAGAAATATTCTAAACTTCCAAATTTTCATTAAAGCACTCCATTCATTATTTGAATTAATATTTATCAAATTTAATCCATATGACAGAGCACATTGATCACACCTGCACTGACACAAGATTTAACTTTCAGTTGACAAATTTAATATGACTCCAATGTAATAGCTTGAGAATTTTACAGCATGAGTACTTGATACCTTAATTGTTGAAATAATTATCTTTTTTAATTTCTATTTCTGTTTTAGTGTTAAATTGAAATGCATTAGTACAGGCAGAAAATATTTTAACAAGTTGAACTGGAGTAAAAAAGCCAATTAAGCAGATGACCTATAATTTCAAATTTTGCTCAGTGCCAATTTTTTTTCTTGAGGCTTTCTTAGGTAGATTTAAAAAAAAAAGTTTAAAGTTCCTACAGACAGGGAACTTTGCTGAGAGAAAATATTTAAATTAGTCTTATAAACGACATACAAGCAATCAGTGTAAACAGTCTTGTTTAAGTCTCGAGGGAGATGGACGTTAGGCAGATTTTCAACCAATGTTTAAACAAAGTGTTATTGTTCCGAGAGGTAGATGTCCTATTTGTAAATGCAGTTTATGAAATAGTGTGTTACAAGGTGGAGTTGCATTGGTGTCCATGTGAGTCAGAATCTTAAAACATCTCAATCAGCAGACCTGTGTTTTATAAGTCTGATTGTGACATTTTTACTGTGATGTGTGGCCTCCTGAGCAGCAGAGAACACAGAGAGGTCATTAGTGTTGCTCCACATTCAGGTATATACCTCACGAAACAGACATCGTATCTGTTTCCATCTTGTAAAAATAATGCATCTGTGGATGCACACAGCCAGTCATGAAATGGAGGCTGCATTTGGTCTGTATTTTATACCAGTTTACAGTGTGTGTGATGTAGGTCCGTTCCTCGGTCTGTATTTAATACCAGTTTACAGTGTGTGTGATGTAGGTCCGTTCCTCTTTACAGTGTGTGTGATGTAGGTCCGTTCCTCGGTACAGTGTGACCATTTACAGTGTGTGTGATGTAGGTCCGTTCCTCGGTCTGTATTTTATACCAGTTTACAGTGTGTGTGATGTAGGTCCGTTCCTCGGTCTGTATTTTATACCAGTTTACAGTGTGTGTGATGTAGGTCCGTTCCTCGGTACAGTGTGACCATTTACAGTGTGTGTGATGTAGGTCCGTTCCTCGGTCTGTATTTTATACCAGTTTACTGTGTGTGTGATGTAGGTCCGTTCCTCAGTCTGTATTTTATACCAGTTTATAATGTGTGTGATGTACGTCCATTCCTTGGTCTGTATTTTATACCAGTTTATAGTGTGTGTGATGTAGGTCCGTTCCTCGGTACAGTGTGACCATTTACAGTGTGTGTGATGTAGGTCCGTTCCTCGGTCTGTATTTTATACCAGTTTACTGTGTGTGTGATGTAGGTCCGTTCCTCAGTCTGTATTTTATACCAGTTTATAATGTGTGTGATGTACGTCCATTCCTCGGTCTGTATTTTATACCAGTTTATAGTGTGTGTGATGTAGGTCCGTTCCTCGGTCTGTATTTTATACCAGTTTATAGTGTGTGTGATGTAGGTCCGTTCCTCGGTCTGTATTTTATACCAGTTTACAGTGTGTGTGATGTAGGTCCGTTCCTCTTTACAGTGTGTGTGATGTAGGTCCGTTCCTCGGTACAGTGTGACCATTTACAGTGTGTGTGATGTAGGTCCGTTCCTCGGTCTGTATTTTATACCAGTTTACAGTGTGTGTGATGTAGGTTCGTTCCTCGGTCTGTATTTTATACCAGTTTATAGTGTGTGTGATGTAGGTCCGTTCCTCGGTCTGTATTTTATACCAGTTTATAGTGTGTGTGATGTAGGTCCGTTCCTCGGTCTGTATTTTATACCAGTTTACAGTGTGTGTGATGTAGGTCCGTTCCTCTTTACAGTGTGTGTGATGTAGGTCCGTTCCTCGGTACAGTGTGACCATTTACAGTGTGTGTGATGTAGGTCCGTTCCTCGGTCTGTATTTTATACCAGTTTACTGTGTGTGTGATGTAGGTCCGTTCCTCAGTCTGTATTTTATACCAGTTTATAATGTGTGTGATGTACGTCCATTCCTCGGTCTGTATTTTATACCAGTTTATAGTGTGTGTGATGTAGGTCCGTTCCTCGGTCTGTATTTTATACCAGTTTATAGTGTGTGTGATGTAGGTCCGTTCCTCGGTCTGTATTTTATACCAGTTTACAGTGTGTGTGATGTAGGTCCGTTCCTCTTTACAGTGTGTGTGATGTAGGTCCGTTCCTCGGTACAGTGTGACCATTTACAGTGTGTGTGATGTAGGTCCGTTCCTCGGTCTGTATTTTATACCAGTTTACAGTGTGTGTGATGTAGGTTCGTTCCTCGGTCTGTATTTTATACCAGTTTATAGTGTGTGTGATGTAGGTCCGTTCCTCGGTCTGTATTTTATACCAGTTTATAGTGTGTGTGATGTAGGTCCGTTCCTCGGTCTGTATTTTATACCAGTTTACAGTGTGTGTGATGTAGGTCCGTTCCTCTTTACAGTGTGTGTGATGTAGGTCCGTTCCTCGGTACAGTGTGACCATTTACAGTGTGTGTGATGTAGGTCCGTTCCTCGGTCTGTATTTTATACCAGTTTACAGTGTGTGTGATGTAGGTCCGTTCCTTGGTCTGTATTTTATACCAGTTTATAGTGTGTGTGATGTAGGTCCGTTCCTCGGTACAGTGTGACCATTTACAGTGTGTGTGATGTAGGTCCGTTCCTCGGTCTGGAGTAGTGACCAGTTTATAGTGTGTGTGATGTAGGTCCGTTCCTCGGTCTGTATTTTATACCAGTTTACATTGTGTGTGATGTAGGTCCGTTCCTCGGTCTGTATTTTATACCAGTTTACAGTGTGTGTGATGTAGGTCCGTTCCTCGGTACAGTGTGACCATTTACAGTGTGTGTGATGTAGGTCCGTTCCTCGGTCTGGAGTAGTGACCAGTTTATAGTGTGTGTGATGTAGGTCCGTTCCTCGGTCTGGAGTAGTGACAAGTTTACAGTGTGTGTGATATAGGTCCGTTCCTCGGTCTGGAGTAGTAACCAGTTTACTGTGTGTGTGTAATGTAGGTCAGTTCCTCAGCAAGAGGAACTGATGTGATTCAAATTGGCATGGATAATATCTCACTGCAAATTCATAATCTTCATGTTGCAAAGATTTAGGTCAATTGGGAAATGTTTAGTTGAGATATCAATGTCTATGTCTTACCTCGGGGTATCACAGTCCATTTGACACTAAGATATCACTGTCAATCTGACACTAAGATATCACTGTCAATCTGACACTAAGATATCACTGTCTATCTGACCACAGGATATCATATGACATTAGGATTTCATTTTCTGTCCAAACTCAGGTATCACAGTCAATCTGACACTAAGATATCACAGTCCATTTGACACTAAGGTATCACAGTCAATCTGACACTAAGATATCACTGTCCATCTGACACTAAGATATCACTGTCAATCTGACACTAAGATACCACTGTCCATCTGACACTAAGATATCACTGTCTATCTGACACTAAGAAATCACTGTCCATCTGACACTAAGATATCACAGTCCATCTGACACTAAGATATCACTGTCCATCTGACACTAAGGTATCACAGTCAATCTGACACTAAGATATCACAGTCCATTTGACACTAAGATATCACTGTCAATCTGACACTAAGACATCACTGTCCATCTGACACTAAGATATCACTGTCCATCTGACACTAAGATATCACTGTCCATCTGACACTAAGATATCACAGTCCATCTGACACTAAGATATCACAGTCCATCTGACAGTTAGATATCACTGTCAATCTGACACTAAGATATCGCTGTCCATCTGACACTAAGATATCACTGTCCATCTGACACTAAGATGTCACTGTCAATCTGACACTAAGATATCGCTGTCCATCTGACACTAAGATATCACTGTCCATCTGACACTAAGATATCACAGTCCATCTGACACTAAGATATCACAGTCCATCTGACAGTTAGATATCACTGTCTATCTGACACTAAGATATCGATGTCCATCTGACACTAAGATATCACTGTCCATCTGACACTAAGATATCACTGTCTATCTGACACTAAGATATCACTGTCCATCTGACACTAAGGTATCACAGTCAATCTGACACTAAGATATCACAGTCCATTTGACACTAAGGTATCACAGTCAATCTGACACTAAGATATCACTGTCCATCTGACACTAAGATATCACTGTCCATCTGACACTAAGGTATCACAGTCAATCTGACACTAAGATATCACAGTCCATTTGACACTAAGATATCACTGTCAATCTGACACTAAGATATCACTGTCCATCTGACACTAAGATATCGCTGTCCATCTGACACTAAGATATCACAGTCAATCTGTATCACAGTCCATCTGACACTAAGATATCACAGTCAATCTGACACTAAGATATCACTGTCCATCTGACACTAAGATATCACTGTCCATCTGACACTAAGATATCACTGTCAATCTGACACTAAGATATCGCTGTCCATCTGACACTAAGATATCGCTGTCCATCTGACACTAAGATATCGCTGTCCATCTGACACTAAGATATCGCTGTCCATCTGACACTAAGATATCACAGTCCATCTGACACTAAGATATCACTGTCCATCTGACACTAAGATATCACAGTCCATCTGACACTAAGATATCACTGTCCATCTGACACTAAGATATCACTGTCAATCTGACACTAAGATATCACTGTCTATCTGACCACAGGATATCATATGACATTAGGATTTCATTTTCTGTCCAAACTCAGTTCTGTTAAATTTTACACAAGCTTTTGAGCAATTAGAGTTATTGAAAGTTTTATGTACCTAAATTGATGCATTGATTAAAATCACTTAGAAACTATAATCCTGATAATTATATCAATTACGGCAATTATAATTCATTGCTGAATACATGGATAATGATTTAAATGTCATTTTAAAAAGATTATATTTTTATACTAGAAAATCCACATCTAATATCAGACTATATTTGTTTTTTTCTTTCAAAATTTAAAGATACTTTGGATAGTGGTCTTATATTCAAAATTTAAATCATGTTGTGGTGTTTTTTTTCCAGACCCATCCAAAAAGGTGGAATATATACCAAGTATGAATGACATCCGGGTGAGTCTTTAATCTCAAGCACTAGTGCTTTAAACATCATAAAGTAAATCTTCTACTGTGCAACATTTACAGTTAGGATCTTTTCCAAAGCCATCAAGGCTGACAGAATAGAGATATATAATCAGGGTTTCATATTAGGCACAGAGAGCAGTGAAAGTGAAACTACAAGTTCTGGAGAAGGAAGCCCAGAAAAAATCAGCAAAACGCAGAGATGATCAAGCAAAGCAGGAAAAACAACAACTGAAGGAGCGGGAAAAGGACCTCAGAGTCAAGCAGAGGTTAGAGGTAAGCATACAGAGGTTAAAAGAAGTTAAAGGTCACAACCTGGTTTGAACCTCATAACAGATGGGAGAAGAGTAAATATTTGGGTAAAGCTGTAAAGAAAGTTGAACAAGAAATGTAATCAATGGAAGCTGGTCATCAGAGATCAGTGGAAGCTGGTCAGTAGTTGTTAGTAGCAACTGGTCAGTGAGAGCTGGTCATTAATGGTCAACAGAAACAGGCCAGTGTTGCTCATACTGTCCACATTCTTTTATTATTTTGTATGGCTTTATTTAAGAAATAAACACTGAAATCGTGTATATTATTGATGCAAGGTGTAATTTGTGTCATCAGCACAGCTGATCATGCAGAAATGACCTCATGCTTCTATTGTTGTAAACAACTTTAATTTTGACCTTTGAACCTTGAACCTATAACTTTATTACAAACAACCTTAACATTTATGATGTCATCTGAGTCATTGGTGCCTGCATTGGATACTGATATTTATAGACTTGCCTGGAAAGAGGAAGTGAGAACAAGAGGCCCATGGGCCACATCGCTCACCTGAGTAACCTTGGCCTATATCTAAAGATTTTCCTTATATATTCGCATGTAAAACTTTGATCCAGTATTGTGTCACCACCTTACCCCCAGGGGCCATGATTTTAAAAAAATTTGAATCTGTACTATGTCAGGAAGCTTCCATATATATTGGAACTTTACTGGCCCAATGGTTCTTAAGAAGGTTTATAAATGACCCAGACCTATTTTTGCATTTCTGTGATTGTCTCTGGATTGAACCTTTATTTGAACAAATCTGAATTTCCTTCACCTGAGGATGATGTACCAAGTTTGATTCAAACTGGCCCAGTGGTTCTGGAGAAGAAGATTTTAAAAAGATTTTTCTCTATTTTTTGCATGTAAAACTTTGACCCCCTATTGTGGCCCCACCATACCCCTGGGGGCCATGATTTTTACAAACTTGAATCTGCACTATATCAAGAAGCTGTCATGTAAACTTGAACTTTTCTGGTCGAGTGGTTCTTGAAAAGAAGATTTTTAAATGACTCCACCCTAATTTTTGCATTTTTATGATTATTTCCCCTCGACAACAACTTGAATTTCCTTCACCCAAGGATGATTTACATCAAGTTTGATTGAAATTGGCCTGCTGGCTCTGGAGAAGATTTTTAAAATTTGTCAGTGTATTTTTGCTATTGTTATTATCTCCCCTTGAGAAGGGTGATGTTCTTCATTTGAACAAACTTGAATCCCCTTCCCCAAAGAATACTTTTTTGCCAAGTTTGGTTGAAATTGGCTTGGTGATTCTGGAGAAGAAGTCGAAAATGTGAAAAGTTTACAAACAGACAGACAACTGGTGATCAGAAAAGTTTACTTCAGCTTAGGTGAGCTAAAACTGCTGCACAAGTAAAACTTTATTAGAAATTTGCTTCTCCTTTCAAGGGAGCTAAAATGATCATAAGATACAGTACAACACAATTATAGAAAGTCTCCAAGGCCAGCAAAAAACAATGTTATAACCAAACTTCATTATATTCAAATGTTCATTATTTTCCAGGGGACTTTATGGCCGAGTGGTTAGAGCATCATGCTCAAAATTACAAGGCCTCTCTCCTCTAGTTGGTGTAGGTTTGATTCTCACTCACACCGATATATGCGAGAAAGTTTGCCAGTTTACTTTCGGAAGGTCGGTGGTCTTTTCCTGGGTACATTGTATCTGGGTTCTCTCCTCCACCAATAAAAAACTGGACACCACCAGATAACTGAAAAATTGTTGAGTGTGGCAGAAAACAACATACAATCAATCGAGAACAATCATTATTTTTCTCTCATAGGGGAATAAATATCACTTCACAATAAGTGTGAATTCATTATAAGTGTGTTTGTTAGAAGCATGTTTTACTGTCATTGTAACCAATCAAATTAGTACTTGGACATTGTACAAGACAACACATTTTGAAATACTTGTAATTATATAAATTCTTGGATTGAAATTTACTTTACTATTTTCTCTTCAGATTTATGCACTCAACAAAATCATGACAGATCTCGAGAACAAGAGGTTTATGGAATTCTGCGAGAAGAAAGGAATTACAGCAACATAAGCCTACAGTTTACCATTCTGTGGATATGTAGAGGGTGGGGTGCAAACTACAGAGTACCATTCTGCGAGTGTGTAGAGGGTGGGGTGCAAACTATAGAGTACCATTCTGTGGGTGTGTAGAGGGTGGGGTGCAAACTATAGAGTACCATTCTGTGGGTGTGTAAGGGGTGGGGTGCAAACTATAGAGTACCATTCTGTGAGTGTGTAAGGGGGTGGGGTGCAAACTATAGAGTACCATTCTGTGGGTGTGTAGGGCATGGGGTGCAAACTATAGAGTACCATTCTGTGGGTGTGTAAGGGGGTGGGGTGCAAACTATAGAGTACCATTCTGTGGGTGTGTAAGGGGGTGGGGTGCAAACTATAGAGTACCATTCTGTGGGTGTGTAAGGGGGTGGGATGCAAACTATAGAGTACCATTCTGTGGGTGTGTAGGGGATAGCCCTCTTTCACTCAGGTAGTGCTGGTTACTGGTGATAAGAGCTATAACAAAGACACAGCTGACCTCATATAACACAAAGCAGGACACAGTTCTCATAGCAACACTTACCTACAAGGTTCCCATAGCAACACTTATATACCATGTCAGAGTTTAGCTTAGCAACACTTACTGATCAGCTTATATGTTCTCATAACAACACTTACATACAAGGTCAAAGGTTCCCATAACAACACTTACATACCAGGCCAAAGTTTATCATAGTAGTACTGACATATCAGGTTATATGTTCCCATAGCAACACTTACATACCAGTTATATGATTCTTGCATCAGGCTGGTGTGATCAGCTCTCACTTTGTGTGTTCTCTTGGTGTATACAGTGTTTATGATAAAAGAACTAAACTCATTGTGCTGTATAATGGACAAAGAACCCAAGTTGTCTTTAATCCGGCTGCTGTGTAATGGACAAAGAACCCAAATTATCTTTAATCCAGCTGCTGTGTAATGGACAAAGAACCCAAGTTATCTTTAATCCGGCTGCTGTGTAATGGACAAAGAACCCAAGTTATCTTTAATCCAGCTGCTGTGTAATGGACAAAGAACCCAAGTTATCTTTAATCCGGCTGCTGTGTAATGGACAAAGAACCCAAGTTATCTTTAATCCGGCTGCTGTGTAATGGACAAAGAACCCAAGTTATCTTTAATCCGGCTAGTCAGTCAAACTAAAGAGGATTACCGCTTCATGCAGTGTCTACACAGACTGTTATCTCAAAATGTCCACTAGCGCTGTCAACTGTCATCTCACTGCCAACTGTCATCTTAGATTGTCAACTGTCATCTCAGATTGTCAACAGTCATCTCAGATTGTCAACTGTCTTCTCAGACTATCAACTGCCATCTCTAACTGTCAACTGTCATGGTCAAGTTCCCTCAAAGAAACCAGAAAATAATATGTGATTATTTTTATTACAGGGAACAACTGATGCATTTATTTCACAGATTCATGAAATGTGTGTTTTTTTAAAACTATACCAATGTCTTTATGATCACAACAAAATGACTGAATCTCAGCAAGGAATAGAGAAACTCTTGCCGATCCTATGGTGGCCATTTTGTGAGGTCTGTTCCTTGTTACCAAGGGTAAAGTAAAATGGCCATCACGTCTTGTAAATAACAAATGTATTTTAGGTGCTTGTCATTTCATGGCTGTGTGCATTGTGCTAATAAATGTTCTTTTGTGTGATGAATGCGATGTAGAATGTTGATTTTATGAAAATTTGGTGTAGATCATGTACTGATTGAGATTCTTAATGTTTCACTGTGCCATTGTCTTTCATTCTGTGGACACTGACTCGCTTGCGTACTGTAAATTTGTATTGCTAGTATATACAGTGAAACACAGTTACAGCGAACATGCTTAAAATGAATTCATGTTTACAGTGGAGTATTTTCATTATAAGCATGTTTTACTGTTCCATATCTATTCACAAACTTCGTTATTATGTCACATTTTAAATTAAAACAATGTTAATTTTGGAACTTGTCTTGTAATTCAGTTGCTTTAGCTTATGTTTAACTAAAAGTATAATTATTTTAAATGTTGTTCAATATGGAGGCAGGAGACCTAACCATATCATTATTTAAAGATTTTAAACATGTTTTGGAATTTTTTTCAAATATTTTAAGACTGCTAATTTGTCCAAACTTGAAAATATTTAGAGTTGTCTTTTATGGAACTATTTTACAGATTTGTACAGAGATATATCTAGATGTATTACATCGATGATTTTTGTATCCTGTGATAAGTACACTGTGATATAAATGTGAGGAATATTTTACACCAGGGTTTGTTATCTTTTTACTTTCACCTTTCTTAATAGTTTTGGAGGGTACGATTCAATTGCAATTTTGTGAGAGCATATATTCTGGTCCAGTTAACCGGTTTCTTGTTGGCATTAGTTGTTTTGCATTGGGAAAAGATTGTAGATGATAAAGTCTGTATTTGCCCACCAAAAGACTGTAGATGATAAAGTCTCTATTTGAGTTGAGCTTATTTCATCTGAGCTTTCAAATGAGCTTTTATGATCACTCTGTCTATTATTTGTCAGTATACTTTTCACATTTTCATCTTCTCCAGAACCACTGGGCTAATTTCAATCAAACTTGGCACAAATCATCCTTGGGAGAAGGGGATTTAAGTTTGTTCAATTGGTGGGCCATGTCCCTTTCAAGGGAGAGAAAATCAAGGAAAGGTGAAATACGTTGGGGTCATTTAAAACTCTTCTTCTCAAGAACCACTGGGCCAGTAAAGTGGAAAATTACATGACAGCTTCCTGATATAGTGTATATTGAAATTTATTTAAGACATGGACCCCCCAGAGGTAGGGTGAGGACACAATAGGGGATCAAAGTTTAACATGTGAATACGTAGGGAAAATCTTAAGAACCGCTGGGCCAGAAAAGCGAGAAGCTTGTGGTTAGAGTAGATTCAAGTATGTTTGAATCATGGTCCCTAGAGTAGGATGGGGCCACAATAGGGGATCAACATTTTATATGCTGTTATACAAGAAAAATCTACTCAAGAATAACTGGACCAGAAGAGTGGAAATTGCATGCAAGCTTCCCGATACAGATTAGATTCAAGTTCATATCATGGTACCCGGGGGTAGGGTAGGGCCACTACAGGGGATTAATGTTTTATCTTGACCTTGGAGTTTGTCCCAAATTTCAAAACTTAAACCTTACTCTTTAAAGAGTGATAAGGCTTTCATGTGTGTGTGTGACAAAACATTTTTGTATCAAAGTTTTTTCTAACCTTGTGATCCCGACATTTGACCTATTTTTAATACAAGAGGCCCACGGGCCTTAACAGTCACCCGAGTATCATCATACAGGGAGTCTTGTATTTACATATACTGGTAAACCTCAATATGATATCTTCTGTGCACGTTAATGATCTTTCGAATACTTACAATTCCTATTCCATTACTGCATGACGAAGGAAAAATGGAACTTTGAAGCATTTAAATAATTTTAACATTCCCAAAGTATTTTTGTACATTTTCAATATGTGGCCATATTGGCCCTGAATTCCTGACCCAGGAGCCACAAATTTCACAATTTACGTAGAAAGCTTCATGGACATCATAATCATGCATATAGTTTTCCCCGAATGTATGTGGGAGTAGAGAAAACTTTCTAATATTTATTGAATTTTCACTATATGGCCAAACCCTAGGGCCAGTACCCCTGAATTCACAATTTAATAGAGATTCATTATACGTATCTGTAATTCAGCTGAAAGCATGTCAACCAGTGGCCCTGGGATTATGCAACAAACTTGGGACTTAAATCAAAATTCCAATCACCTATAAGATTTTTTATTACTTTTTATTACTTTCAATTTGCAGACACTAGGAATTTAATGAAGCAATGTTTTGGAATGATTGACTTTTCAATCATTTCATCACAATATTCCTAATTTGACTCAAGCTTAGGATATTTCATGACTTTGGGGCCTGGTCTCCAAAAGTATTCAGTTTTTTTTATAGACTTGAACCAAAAATTTTGACTGCATAATCATTCATATTAATGCAAGACGAAACAAACGCACAAATAACTTGTGTGTTTTTGGTTTTTTTTTTTGATTTGTTTAATTGAACCAATCAGAATTTGAATACCTTTAACTTTAATAAGCTATAATAACTTAATGAAATATTCTTTTGCTCACTGAACAATGTATTTTATTGTACTTAATTTTTTTGATTAATGCCAGTACTGTTTCTTGGGTTTTTTTTGTTGGGGGGGGGGGGGGGGGGGGGGGTTTAACCATTTCAGAGCTGAAACCAATATGTAGGTTTTAATTCTATGTTTAAAATTATAAGAAACTAACAATTCTGAAAGGTATAGTGTCACATTCTCACGGGACGACGTGCTATTATACGAGAAGGATACCATAAAGTACTTCATTTTCGACAACAAATTACCAAAAATCTGTGGTCAAAATTGTGGGGTAGCTACATATGAACAGATGAATTTTCATATTTTAGGGAAGCCAAATTAGACTCCCATCATACTAAATTCTTTCCCAGAGAATACTCAATTTACTTTTATAGCAATTGCCAGCAAAATTCAATTAAAAACAATTGAACACAGTGTTTCTTCTTCTTCTTTTTTTTTTAATTTGTAACACAAATTATGAAAGAAATGAAGCAGTCTGGTTGTCAGCTGAGACACAAGGTCACAGGCTTCTAAAGCTCACCTGACTGGTACTTATACATACAACATCATCAGTGGCGAATCCAGAAATTTCTGAACGAAAGGGAGAGGTGGGGGATTGTAGTAAAAATTAAGGGATTCGAGGGCTATCTTCAAACCCCCAAACAGTCCAGGGTAGTGAGTTTTAACAAAATAAGACATTTTTATGAGTGTTTCTGGACATGGAAGAAAAGGACAATACTGGGGGAAAGGGGGGGGGGGGTGAAGGCAGCATGGATCCAACACTGAACATTATAACAGAGTGCCAGTGTGTCCTTAAAAAAAGCTATAAATCTAGAATAGTTTTAGAAGTCTGTTGTGATTGTATACTTAACTGTATCTATATCAAAACTTGACTCTTCTTCTGGGCAGATTCACAGTCAAAAAGGGGTGGGGTTATGTAACCGTAAGTGGTACCGTTTCCATCGAGAAAGGAAATGGCACCTAGTACAAAACAACCTCGCCAACTGATTCACCATGTTTTATTTTCATCCTGTGTTTCTTTTACTGAGATTTGAAATGTAAGTATTTCTCCCTTACAAGTTTGGTTAATCACCTTAAAATATAGCAAGTCTCTAACTCAAACTGAACATTTGGTTCCCAACAAAAAACAGAGGTTCCAGAAAAAAAGATCAATTCTCTCAGAGCCAACAAGGTCCCTATGACCAAGACATGAAAACAAGGAGATTCTATAAAACACAAATGTTGTCAACAATTAAGAATAAATAAAACGTTAATAAAAATTTACAACAATAAAACAACACATCACACATCATCTGTACACGGTACATATATTGGACACTATAGTGTATCGTAGACACACTGATAATCTATCGCGTAAACTTGAAATACAATCAATCTATCATGTATTAGCTGATCAGATTAAATCAGTTCAAGTTTATTGACAATATCCTAGTACTCTTCATCCCCCAAAAGTATCCAGGAAGTCTGAAAGGTGATCCAGCCTCTTACTTCACACACCCACACACACAGACACCCACATACAGACACACACACACACATACAGACACACACACCACACCCACACAGACACCCACACACATACAGACCACACAGACACACACACAATTCATGTAAAAATACTGAGCAATCCAGCATGGAAACTAAATCTAAAAGGAATATACATGTGTTGCTGATATCTATATTTTCATTCAAGTTTCAAAATGAGGTCAGCCATCGTGAGGATGTGTTATTCTTCCTTAAGACAACTCTATAAAAAAAAAATCTTCTCAAGAACCACTGGTGTTACAGTCTGTCAAATGATATATATATATAGCTGATATTTATATTTTCATTCATGTTTCAAAAGGAATCAGCCATTAAGACAATGTAACATTCCTGCTCCTAAATAAACTATTCTGAGAAATATATTTTGGATCATATTTCCTGTGACAGAGAAGAAGTTATATGGTATGGAAGTCTTGCATAGAAATGGTTCCCAAAAAAACAAAAACAAAAACAAAAAAAAAACACACACAAAACACAAAATGCTACCCAAATAACAAACATGGAAAAAAAAAATTTTTTTGTGTGAACATGTGGAAAAGGAGAAAGAGCTCAGTTTTTGTCTTCCTGATCGTCTGAACATGAACAGACTTCAGGTCCTGATCAAGTAAAATCACATTAATTCAGACCACATTACAATATTCAGTACATGTATACACATAATCACTGATAGAGGATTTTAAGAAAAGAATGTATTAAAGCCTTTTCTGATTTTATATGCTATCAGATATATAAAATGGGCAAAATTTATACATGTATATCATTTTAAAATCAACACAAGCCTTAAAAACGTACACACCTATTCTATAAAAAATACTTCTATGTTAAGATTTTTCTTTATCCAACATGATTATCTACAATATTGATCATACACAACAGCACTATCTAAACATCTGCACCAAATTTCTTTTTAAAAATATGTTAACAAACAAGTTTAACTGCAAATCTGAAATTAACATGTTCACAGTTACATTTATGGTATTTAGACAATTACTACTCAAATACATGCAAAACTGTGAACCCTAAAACACTTGTAAACACAAACATCTTGACTACCTAGTAGCAGAGAAGTCCAATTTGAAAGTAAATTCCAAAGATGGTATAGATATACATACATAGCAATCATTAACAATACAAAAAAATCAAAATTAAAAGATTACAATTTGTTCTATTGATAGATCACTGAGCTGACACTACCTGTCATGGTAAATGGACTTCAGAAGTCGGTCAGTACATGTTTAGTCGTGTGGACAGAGTGAGGATAGGGTTTTGTTGTATGGGAAGGGGGTGGGGGTGGGGGAGGGGAGAGTGATAGTGTACACCATGACTTGAAGGTGGTTCGGCTGCATCCTTACGTGGTATAGTTGATTCACTATTGCCTAATGAAGATGGAGATTGTTGGGGAGTGGATCTCTGGTCTTGAGAGGTGGGTGTAACACGAGAACTACTGCTGGTGTGTGGTAGATGTGGCGAGGGCTGGTGGTGTTCTTGTGGGGTGGGTCTCGTTGATGACAGCAGGTGGTTGAGATGCCCTGAACTGTTCTGTGCATTCTGTTGAAGATGAGATATAAATGATGATGACATCAGAGAGGGAGACATAGTGGAAGATATGAGAGACAGCGGGGGGATAGAATGTGGGGGCATCAGTGGCGCCTGCACATGATGAGGCGAGGACAGAAGTGTAGTGGACGATATATTGCTAGATTGTTCAGAAGACATGTTGGGTGAAAGCTGATTTGATTCAAGTGGCCTGGGCAAAGTGTCTTTGTGAAGGTCAATAAATCGACTGAAGTTTGATGTCCTTGGGTCACTAATGAAGGACAGTGGTACAGAGCTTCCCTTCTCCTTGCTGAGATCCGCTTTGGAATTGTTAGTACTCGACTGGCGTGGTTTTCGTGGTTTGTATGGAAGTGGATAGGGGCCTTCCAGGGGACGCACATTTACATGCATCTACAAGCAGAAATGCACTCACTGACAAAGACATGAAACAATAAATTCAAGGTGACCCAGTGACACATTATTTAGCAGAGTTACCTGTTTTTACTGGTATACTAGTATCTTATAAAATTTGCTCACCCATTTTAAAGGGGGAAGGCACAGAGGCTGCAAAATTTGGAGGAAACAAAACACATTCTTAGACTAATTTACATATATTCATACCATCTCCCATTCCTAGGGGCTTAGTTTGCCAACAGCTACCCTGTACCTTTCAGTTAACCCCTCCCCCCCTTCCTTCCATAACTACGTTACTGATAAAATTTTTGAGGACCCCTAGTAAATGTACCTTTATGGTGTGGTTTTTGAGGCTGCTTTCATTGGTATAGGCCCGGCTACAGACAGAGCACTGATATTGCTTGTTAGCTGCCTTTTTCACATGGTCCTCATGATTCCTCATGTGGTGATGAAGATTGGCCATCTGAGCAAAGGCCCGATCACAACCATCAAAACAGCATCGGTACGGCTTCTCACCTACAACAAAGGCAGAATTACACAAAACACTCTCCATCATCCATGCTTTGTGATTTGTCCGGCTGTCTACATATGACATCAGCATGGGTAGCCATATAAATTTGGATTTCTATGTTATTTACTTGACAGAAAGTTAAAGGTCAAACTTGCTTTTAAAGCATCACTCTGATCTAAATGTATGTTGCTAAGACTTACTTTTCTGTTGCTAGGGCTTACTTTTCTGTTGCTAGGGCTTACTTTTCTGTTGCTAGGGCTTACTTTTCTGTTGCTAGGGCTTACTTTTCTGGTGCTAGGGCTTACTTTTCTGTTGCTAGGGCTTACTTTTCTGTTGCTATAAGTAATCATTACGTTGCCATGGTATACACATTACTAAGGCTTACCTGTGTGTATCCTTAGGTGTTGCTGTAAGTGACAGAGCTGCTTGAAGCCTTTATCACAGAAGGAACAGATGTGCTTGCGTACCCCGCTGTGAACCAGCGTGTGTTGAGCCAGCTGTTGCTTGCTCTTGAAGCCTTTGCTACAGTTAGGACAGATGTGTGTCCGATCAGGGTGGACACTGGAATTGACTTCCATATATTGCTGGTCACCTGAGGTCAGCTGATGGTCCTCTGTGTCTATATCAGAACTGTCAGCAGGGTGACGTAGGCTCAGGTCTGCAAGATTAGGACAGAATGCCAGTCATTCAGGTGATGATCAAAATGTCTAACAGATTCTGGAAGCTTTACTGCAGTGGGAATGTACCCATACCTTCTGGTTTATCCTTCTAAACTTGACTCCAGCCAGATCTTTATGAAACTTGGGGAAATGCTACCTAACTTTGCATACTGATCTGAGATACTTCAAGTTTGTGGTAGCAGATTTTGGCAATTCTTTTTAGTTAAATATCTGATTTCAATACAAAAAAAAAAAAAAAAAAAAAAAAAAAAAAAGAGAGAAAAGAAAATTAAAAATCAAGAATATTCTTACACAAAGACCTGAGTTCCTGTCGATTTTCTTTCCTTTTGAAGGTCAAGGTCACTGGAGATACTTATAGATAGCTCTTTCTGCAGAGACTTCACATTATTTTATCAATTGTGTGCATAATTTTTAAGATAGGGTTACAGAAAATCTAATCTTTTTTTTCAAGGCAATTGATACAAAAGCAGGAGGCAAGGGTCCATATCTGATTTTTGGCTTGGTGTGGTTATAATAGGTACAAATGTAAAATTCCTAAAAGAAAATAAGGGAATTGTAAATTTTCTATGATGCTCAAAAATTAAGATCTATTATTCTTCTGGAGATAACTCTATACAATTTCCCCCCACTGTTTTGAGCTTAACTGAGAAATCATAGGAATAAATTATACTCCATATGGTGAATTGTTTCATTTTACACCTAAAAGCATAAATCTAGTTTTCATTTCCATCATTTAGAAAACTATTTGTAGCAAGTGTTTTTAACAACAGATAAATTGGTTACAAGAGATTTTGGGGTCACATTCCTCACCTGTGCTACTGAGTGATTATATATTGTTTTACATCCTGCTTGAGAATTTTTCACTCTTGTGGAAATGCCACCACTGCCAGTGAAGGGCTGCAAAATTTAGGCACTAAGGGCCTTTGAGCAGGGAGGGATCTTTATCGTGCCACACCTGCTGTGGCATGGGGCCTCGGTTTTGGTGGTCTCATCCAAAGGACCATCCATTTAGTCACCTCTTCAGACAAGCTAGGGGTACTGTGGACCCCCATGGGATCCTGTGCTACAGCATTTCCCATTTAGAACATTAAATTTCAACTGTGGCCATTCCCTCTTGTGACCTGCAGGGTCATGTGAACAAACTTGAATTCAAACCACATCAAGATTTTTGCATATTAATTTGAAAAATTATAAGTACCATTTTGGTTCTGGAGGGAATTTTC
This sequence comes from Ostrea denselamellosa, assembly GCA_024699665.1. Classification (NCBI taxonomy): domain Eukaryota; kingdom Metazoa; phylum Mollusca; class Bivalvia; order Ostreida; family Ostreidae; genus Ostrea; species Ostrea denselamellosa. The sequence goes on from JAMZEH010000039.1 coordinate 707,203, forward strand.
AAAAAGTCTTCCTAGTACATATTTCTCTGTATAACTGAGAACCCCCATTGTGACCCCACCCTTGAACCAGTTGTCATAACATAAACAATTGAATCTACACTTCATGAGGATGCTTTCATATTAATTTAATCTTGAGAAGATTTTCTTCAAATTCCCCTACATACATAATGTACATGAATTGCTATGTAAAACTATAAACCCTTCCTATAGCCCCATCCAAAATGAGGATACGTATTAATTTACAAACTGTACCATTACGATTTTCGAGAAGAAATTTCCTTTATATTTTGAAACCTCACTAGCTGCTATTGTGACCCCTACCCCTGTAGGATGTATGCATCTATATTCATTTAACAATCTGTACCCTTGTGGTTCTTGAAAAGAAGATATTTTCAGATGGTTTTTTTTTTTTTTTTTTTTTTTTTTTTTTTTACATAATTCCTAGTATGTAAAACTTAAAACCTATATCATAGCCCCACCCTATGCCCTGGGAGCTGTGGTTTGAACAACTTGCATTAAGACAAGGGAGCTGTAGTTTGAACAACTTGCATTAAGACAAGGGAGCTGTGGTTTGAACAACTTGCATTAAGACAAGGGAGCTGTGGTTTGAACAACTTGCATTAAGACAAGGGAGCTGTGGTTTGAACAACTTGCATTAAGACAAGGGAGCTGTGGTTTGAACAACTTGTATTATGACAAGGGAGCTGTGGTTTGAACAACTTGCATTAAGACAAGGGAGCTGTGGTTTGAACAACTTGCATTAAGACAAGGGAGCTGTGGTTTGAACAACTTGCATTAAGACAAGGGAGCTGTGGTTTGAACAACTTGCATTAATACAACTGCAATTCAATTTGAAAAATTGCCCTCTATGGTTTTTAATAAAACTTGTATATTTTTATGAAATAGTTTAACCTTGATTGTCGCCCCAAGGGATAAATAAACTTGAATCTACACTAAATGAGAATATCTGTTGATTAGACATATTCAACCACTGTGGTTCTTAAGAAAATGATTTTTAAAGAATTTTCCTATATCCTTGAATCCCCTCTTGTTGCCCCACCCTGTCCTCAAATGTCACAGCTTGAGCAGACTTGACTCTTCATTAGTTAAGGGACCATTACTGCCTCGGTAGTCCTTGAGAAGGTTTTTAAGCCCTCCATCTTACTTCACTTACTGACCATCTTCCTTTGGATAAAATTGGTCATTTTTTTTTTCTTTAGAAGATGAAAATGTGAAAATTTACCCATGACAGACTATATGGGAAAACTTCAATCAGAAGAGCTCGATCACTTGAGATAAAAACTACCATCATATTAATGTTACTATGGTTACTGTAGTTTATGTATGGGAATACATTGACAAAATATTGAAATCCTTTCTAATGTGTGAAGTATGAACACTAATCCATTTTCATTCCATAATTCTAATTCTATTTAACCAACCAGCACTGTTAACCAACACAAGAAAAAAAATCAAATATCTGTATTTGCATAACACAAAGTGCAATATAAAATTCAATACCAAAAATTCCCTATTCTTACATCATTGACGTGACTGAGAATTTCATTTCAAACAAATACTAATTTAAAACACAAACGTGCATCACTATGGTAATGCTTAAAGGACTTTGTGTGATTTTGGTCATATTTAGCCTTGAGAGCAAACATTACTGTTTTTATTTATTTTTTTTTAATTTAGGATGTTTCATTTAATATTCAGCAATGTATAAAACAAGATGTGTTCTTAAAACTTAAATGTCCCCAAAAGTGCATATACTTACGAAAGACATACTATATGTAACATGAACGTGACTAATTTGGAGTCAGAACCTTGGGGTTGCAAAATTCACTATCTTGGTAAATCCTTCTCTGTTTTTCCTAAATACACATACTAGTGTTACTGACAATAATCACTATAATAATTTTGGTCCCACCCTGCAACCAAAACCCCTACCCCTGGGAAATTCATAATTTTGGTAAAAAGGCTACCCATTCATTCTAAATATTCATTTTATAGTTTCAATTTAGTATCAATAGCATTTATGAAGATGTTTTTTAAATGTTTTATATATAAATACTATATACTAAGTTTGGCCCCTCCCTGGAGTCAGAACTTCTACCCCGAGGACCTTGAAATTGACAATTTTTGGTAGAGGCCTTCCTGCCTACATCACCATGCATATAGTTTATCTTACACATGTGTGTGCATTTATAAGATTTTTTGAAAATTGGTCAATTTTTGGCACATTTTGCCCCTCCCTTTAGACCACAGGAGTGCAGAACGGATGACACACAATGACAGACGCAGACCAATTGTAATAAGTCACCTGATTTTACTCGGATGACCTAAAACTCCGATAATACACTGTTTTAATTGAAGAAATGTAACATCTTTAAAATGGCATTGGCAAGAAATAACATTACAGTTTTGATGTCCAGTTATACATGATGTCACGCATTCAAAAATACACATTAATACGAGGTATGTAAACAACTTTTCACCATCAAAATTAGTTTATTAATGACAATATTTTTAAAGCGTCTAAGCAAAATGAATGTCCCTTTCTAGAGGCCAGAACTCTGCCAAATGTCATCAGGCCTGGCCCATATTCACAGTCTGATGACATATCTACATCCCAGAATGTCTATGTGAGCAGATGATGTTATATGTTGGAAAGTCCAAGCGGTTTACTCATAAAAAATTTAGAAATAAAAAACAGATCACCAACACTTGTGTGAATGCTATGTGACTTTATTAACTAATAAAATCACACAGCATTCACACAAGTGTTGGTGATCTGTCTTTTATTTCTAAGTTTTACTTTGAATATGCAGACCCTACTGAATACCACGTGGTATCCGCTTGTGAGAATCCTCTGAAATTTTAACCTCAAGGTGTTGGTCTCCAGTTCTTAACTCTGTCATTAAAAAAATATTTACTTGAAAACACATACAAATTTGACCTGAATATTTTCAGGACAATAATTTCAATTCAAAAAGTCCACAATGAGTAGAAACTGATTTGTTTGAAATTTTTCAAAAGTCCATGGGAGCAAATCTCTGCCAAATTTTTTTGACATGAACCAAATATATATATTAAAGAAGGACAAGCTTTCTAAACAGTAATTTTTTTTTATTTGAAGGTGTGGTTCAAGGATCTTTAAGTGCATAGAATTGACCCAAAACAAATTTTTTCTAATACTAATATTAGCAGGCCAAAAAACACACGAAACGCACCTTCTTCTGTCATAAATTTTATGAATTACTTTAAATTAACATAAATTTTAATGCAATACATGCAATTTTACAAACTATTCTATGTTTAAAGACATACATGATGATTCTCAATGATATTCCATTTTCGTGCCATTTCACTTGTAAAACTTTTCAAGTGATCCTATTTTGATAGTTCCTGACTGTGGCAAATTTTATGTAAAGTCAATGCTTATGTAAACTGTTCTATACAAGAATATTACTTAGTTACTATAGAAAACTCTTTGGAACAATCGAGCAATGAATATGGGGCCCCTTACATTCCTAACAAGGAGATTTAACATTAAACTAATCAGGCCGATATTCAAAGTATTCCTACAATATAAAATTTTAACTTTTTCTTTTGGAAAAGATGCATTTAAAACTCTTGAAAATGAGAAGATAAATAAATAACTTCAGAAAACAATGACAGAAATGTCATGTATGATCGTGCCATGTAACGGATGCAACTAAGGAACTTTTTCTATCAAGTATGCTGGCACTATTGTTATGAAAATGTTTTGTCATCCTACAATATTTCTAAATTGGTGAAGGAAAACGCAGACAGATTGACACGCATCATTATTAAATCAGTTCTAGCAGGTCCTACTGCCAGATACCAAAAACTGAAATGTAAAATCTATTTCACTTTATCATCCACAAATAAAACTAGATTGCTGTGTCTCTCTCTCTCTTTTTTTTGGGGGGGGTACCACACACAGTAACATGATGACGGTTTTTTATTCAAGGCATGCTATGATAAAATATCGGTGCAGTATATCAATGCATTACCTAGCCCTTTACTGTCTCGCTATCTCACTGCCTTGCGCTATCTCACTGTCTCACTATCTCACTGTCTCAATGAAAATTTATTACTCCCTTTCATTTTAAGTCATGTAGTATATTTTCTTGAAATAAATATCACTACTTACAATTCCTGACATTTGTTTGGTGAATACAGATTAATATTTTCTTATGAAGAGGCGATGATGACACGACTAATAAAATAATTATCTCTGAAATAAATCAGCTTATATTTCTTAGCTATGATGGAATATGTACCTATGAAATATTACAATCTTGTTAGTATGAAGCAAATGAATCTTAGGCAAACAGTTAACATATCACACAAAATATCCACCCCCAATCACACTTACCCTGTGGATTCCTGGGAAACTGCGAGACACTGTGGGGGTTCTCTATGGGAAGTGACATTCCTCCTAATGAGGACAGGCTGTAGGATGGTCTTCCTGGGGGTGGAGGCTGCGGGGGTTGAGCCTGTTGCTGTCCGTACGACAGAAGAGTTGACACAGCAGTGGCTGCCTCCGACATTGTGTCCCTGTTTGCAGACATTAACCAGTAGGTTAACAACAGCTTAAAATTCTCAAACCATGGGTCCATCATACATGTAGGTCAAAATGTAACTCTAGGAACTAGACCAAACACAGATGGCCGGTGAAAACTGTTTTCTTTCAATTCCACTTTTTATTTTCTCACTAGATTCACATTTAATTTGGCATTTGGCTATTCTTTACAGATTTTTCATTGTTTGACCATTGCACAGTGAGCCATTATTTCACATTTACTTGATGTGTCATTTGTCATATACAATCAACTGTCAGGTACTTTCAGTCACAAAATAGATCCCTATTTGAAAGATTCATTTGATTTTTTTTTTTCAATAAGTGCTGCTTTTTTTACACATTAATTTCTCTTGAGAGCACTAAGTTTTGTTTTTTTAAACAGCTATTACGTAACTTTAGTGCATCAATCATCAGCATTTCTTGGCAAAGAAAATAAAATGAAATCGCCACATCCATTAAAAACTTAAAAATATATATTACACTCGATTTTGAATTGCTCGTATATTGATCACGAATGTAAATTTCCATACACTATTATGTAACACAGTAAAACCTGCATTTTAATTGATCTCTCTCTTCAATTAATCCAGTTTTAATTGCATCGATCGAAGAATCTGACATAATTGTTTCACATTTCTTTCTCTTGAAACACAGTGATGTAATATTCTGCATGCCATTTCAAGCTTGGAGAAATATATTAAAAGTTTTCACATCTCGTCTTCATCAGGAAGAATGAAAATCTGCTATCTGTAGTTAATGATACACATATATCGCCTTCCAAATCATGCACATTCCATCAATTTTCATCTCCTGCACACATCTATTTTTATCAAAATCTACTGCATTCAAATATTGAGTTGAATTTTCTGCTATCAATATCCCCCATCACTACTGGTTAAATTGTGTATTACATAATACAAATTTGAAGCACATTCTTCTATTACTTCTTTTGACAGCTTGTCGACTAACACACAAACTTGCACAAATCAATTTTTTTTTTTCATAATCATGTGCAGTTTTCTGAAATGCATTTTTCGATTAAGAGCATAACACTGGAGATTAGCATGTTAACCAAGACACAGAAAAATTTTTCTTAAGTTCAGACATCTCCATAGCTAAAAGAATCCTTCAAGTTTATGTAATCAAATGTTTGAATAATTCCACATTTCACATGACAGCTCACTGTCGCATGGTCTCTAGTTGAAATTCTCAGACTAAACAAAAACCCTGTGAATTCTTTATCACCATCCAAATCCTAGCTCACTCTGTTTTGAAAATATACATCCTACATGCTTCAGTGATGCTATTTTTTATAAAAATGTACATTTCAATTTAAATTTTTCCCCAGTGCCCGGTTAAATATTCGGCATCAGACTTTCTCTTGTTGTATGGCCAGAGTATAAAAATGTCGCTCAATTTTACCTGTGTTTACCTGTACATAGACAGACAGGTATCAAGGTGCACAAAAAAATACGGACTATTAGTCATGCTAAAAACTTTCAAAGGGTGCATTCTGTGAACTTTAAAATTAAATCTGAATTGCTTGATACTTTTTTTATATATTGCTATTTTTGTTTGACAGCTGCTTTTTTTTTTTCTTTTTGTTTGTTTGTTTGTTTGTTTTTTCTTCATTGTTTTCTTTCAATAACTGATTATGGAATACAGGAACCTATGCATGTTACAGAAAAGTTTTTAATTTCCAGGTCTCACACACATCAAAATCAATACTTTGTTATCAAATTAGAAAAAAATATTATTTTTGTTACAATGAATTCTTAACACACACACAAAAAAAAGGGATTTCCTGTTGTAGTTATTTTTGTCTCTTCATACACAGTGTTCCTATTTCTGACTCTTCAAACAGTTTACCTATTTCCTCACATCAAATTTTTGACTCTTAAGAGATTCCAATAACCAAAGCAATGGCTTGATTTATGTACTATAAATGAATTACATGGATAACTTGACTTGAAAATATAGCAAATTTCAATGTTACATCCCAAAGAGAGAGAACATTTATAACAGGGGGGGGGGGGGGGGGGGGGGGGCACTGCATGTATGTGAAATGATGTGATTGTGGACAAAACCCAGGACATTGTATATAATTAAGTGAAACAAAGTGACAGCAGAGACAGCCCATTGTATATATACTAAATAGACTGATTGTGGAGACAGCCCATTGTATACATGTAAAACAAACTGATTGTGGAGACAACCCATTGTATATATGCTAAATAGACTGATTGTGGAGACAACCCATTGTATATATGCTAAATAGACTGATTGTGGAGAGAGCCCATTGTAGGTATGCTAAATAGACTGATTGTGGAGACAGCCCATTGTATACATGCTAAACAGACTGATTGTGGAGACAACCCATTGTATATATGCTAAATAGACTGATTGTGGAGACAACCCATTGTATATATGCTAAATAGACTGATTGTGGAGACAAACCATTGTATATATGCTAAACAAACTGATTGTGGAGACAGCCCATTGTATATATGCTAAATAGACTGATTGTGGAGACAACCCATTGTATATATGCTAAATAGACTGATTGTGGAGACAAACCATTGTATATATGCTAAACAAACTGATTGTGGAGAAAGCCCAATGTATACATGCTAAACAGACTGATTGTGGAGACAAACCATTGTATATATGCTAAATAGACTGATTGTGGAGACAGCCCATTGTATACATGCAAAACAAACTGATTGTGGAGACAACCCATTGTATATATGCTAAATAGACTGATTGTGGAGACAACCCATTGTATATATGCTAAATAGACTGATTGTGGAGAGAGCCCATTGTAGGTATGCTAAATAGACTGATTGTGGAGACAACCCATTGTATATATGCTAAATAGACTGATTGTGGAGACAGCCCATCGTATATATGTGAATCAGACTGATTGTGGAGACAGCCCATTGTATATATGTGAATCAGACTGATTGTGGAGACAACATATTGTATATATGCTAAACAAACTGATTGTGGAGATACTCCATTGAAAATATGTGAATCAGATTGATTGCAGAGACAACCCATTGTATATACAGGTATATGTACATACATGTATGTGAATCAGACTAATTGTGGAGACAACCCATTGTATATATGTGAAATAGACTGATTGTGGAGACAACTCAGGAAATTGTTTGTATGTGAAACAGACTGTTGTGGGGACACATAATCATGTCAAATAGCATGATGTTAGGAGTTTAAATTTTAAACAATATTGAAAACAAACTTGGTGGATTGTCGTTTTGTTGTGGTGGGGAAAACTTGGACAAGCACTGAGCTAACTTTTCTCTTCAGATCTTTGTTATGTAACTGACATATTTTTTGCGTGTGTCTTCAGTACATTATTTAGATACTTCCTCTACACTGGGGATCGTTCCAACAAAACGAGTGGAGGCTTCGAGGAAATGAACACCCACTACAACAATATGAAGGCTCTGTCATTTCCTCAAGAATGCAGCGACCAGCAAAATGAAGACAGAAACAAGGTATAATAATCCAATGCCATCAAAAATATTATTTGGTTCGCTTCATCAAAAAAAAGAGGCCTACTACCTAGAAATGGTCGCCTGGTGAATTGACACATTTAATGATTAAATATACATTCTGCAAAGATAGATTTTCTTTTAAGTAACTGCTATTTGAAGTTTTAGGAACCCTGACATACAAGATGTCATTTGTGAAAACCATTTGAAGAAGCTGCCCATGGCATTTGGACAGGGGTAGCACATGTAATTATTGAACCCCTAAAAGACAAAGTTAACATTGGACCTTATTTGTTATTTGACCAAGTGAATTTTCAGAAATATTAAACTTTTGATTTTTACTTTTTGACATACCAAATATTTAGAAATTTCATCTACTTAATCTATGATTATGATGCAATTTTCACAGCAGTTCGTACATCATGGCAGACTATGAAATATATCATTATAGTCATTTTGTCAAAATTTTCTCTATAATGGCCAAAAATCAAAATGTGTACAGAGCACACAACCTGTGGTCTAGTTATCAGACGTGTTGGATAGAGCTTTTATTTATAGTTGATAAATATCATTTACTGATAGTTTTTGGATGAAATGCTCATGTTCAAATTCTTTGAAATAAATGTCAAAATGCAGCATTTTCCCATAAAAGTCAATAACAAATGCAAAGCTTTATAATGTGCGGGATTCATCATGCAAGTTTTTCTGGTGCATTGATTTAACCACCCACTTCGCTAATTCTAAATTATCTCTCCTTGAAAGGTTACATAGCTCTTCATTTGAACAAACTTGTATCACCTTCATCCGTGGAGATTTTGTGGTGATTGTGCGGTGGTTTTGTGGTTCTGGAGAAGAATTTGAAATGTGATACAGTTAACAGACTGCGAGTCATGGACAGATTATATTACTAAAACTTGGTCACTTCATATACTTCATTTCTAATGTTGGTATTCAGTGACTTCAGATCCAGTTTTGACAGGAGATCAGACAATTCATATGCATTTGGTCTCATTAATAGTGTTAACATAGTTCTTTTTGTATATAGAACATGCAATGGTCTTTAATATGTAATGAAATTCATCTGCCAAATTTCCCATATGCTACAATGTGTACATAACCATTTGTTCCATGGTATATTTGCTCATCTTTCCAGCTCAACTGGTAGACAGTGATTTCAACAAGTATTATCACAAGGTTCTGTGGCAATATACTTAAGTTCTTTTCACATTCAAAGTTCAATTTAAAAAGCTAAATATATAACACCTTAGATAAATTGTCAATTTCAGCGTGCCACTTTTCTCTGTGTCTTAGTTTAACAACTATTGCAATCCATTTTTAAATGAGATTATACAAAAACTGATTATTTCAGACATTAGACATTCCACATATTAAGTCAAATATTCTGTACAGGAAATTTCAATATTCTGCTAACTATATTTAAATTTCCACTCTTTTTGCCTTTAAAATCTTTACATTCTGTAATGATGAGCCTTAAATTTATTTCTTAATACATAACAGGTAATTTTAAAATTGCTTCACACCTATAAAAGATAGAAATTGGAAATACTACACACTCAGAGAACAGAGTGGTTAGGGAACTGAACTGCTAAACACGGGAGAGAAATCTACAGTACTGAAAGTTTGGAAGCAGAGGATGAAGACAAACTCAAGAATATTCTTGACAAATTTGAGGCATAACTGAGGATGAAGAAAAACCCTAAGAGCATTCTCAACAATTCCGAAGCATAACTGACAAGTCAGAAAGAGCACTGCAAGTCTGCAATGAAGATTCTGACTGACAAGTCAGAAAGAGCACTGCAAGTCTGCACTGAAGATTCTGACTGACAAGTCAGAAAGAGCACTGCAAGTCTGCATGATTCTGATGGTATCAGCAACAGTGGAGTGTGATTAGGAGATTTATAGACATTTGCCATCTTATTCAATACATATATGCAATTTTCCACTCTCTTGAAGCTTGTGTAAAAATGCACACAAGACACATGAAGATCTCGCAGGATCCTCCCTCTAAGCAAAGTTAACCTAATTAAAAGTAAGCTGATCACTGTAAGGCTTATTCCAGAGCCCTACTTAAACACAAGGCAAGACTGGTCAATGCTCAGTTTGAATTTGTTGACTTTGAACCTTATCAGTGGTGATGTAGCAGAGAAATTGATTGGAATGACAAAGAAACTGACTTCTCGGGCTCTCTGTTTGCACTTGACAAGTGGATCAGGGCATGTGGCTACATAGACAGGTATAGCGATACTCATTCCTTTTTTGATTATACCATCTGTCACTGACACAGTGTCTCAGAAGTCCTAACACCCCCTAATGTTGACAGGTGTTTCCCATTTCTTGTCCAGCCATATAGGGGTACTATCAAGCTACAAAGATCAGATATTTTTAGCTGATTATGCTTGGCTATGTCAAAGTACTGATCTAAAATGACATCAAGCACATTCAACATACTGATGTTTTTATTTTCAAAAGTTTCAATTTCAGGTAATGCCCTGGATATGTATTCTCCTGACAGAGCACTGTCATGTCCTTCCCTTCATGGTAAAATAAACTGAAGCCTAAGCAACAATTTCTTGAATGCGACTGCCAGCAGTGTCTGGTGAAGATAATGGCTTATGGTTTATGCTTGTTGCAGATAATAGTTTCTTTTCCAAATATGTTAAGTGAAATTTATATGCTGTTTGGACAATTAGGAGGCTTTCTACCTATACGTAACATTTCTCTGTATTTGTCAGCAAATGAGATGAGTCGCAAACTGTTGGTTGTATACTGTTTAAACATTTTTTACTCATATGAAGATGTCACCAATCCAGTGAAGGGCTGTAAAATCTAAGCCTATGCTCAGCACTTAGGCCTCTGAGCAGGGAGGGATCTTTATTGTGCCACACCTGCTGTGACATGGGGCCTCGGTTTTTGCTGTCTTATCCAAATGACCACCCCATTTAGTTTTTTTTATTTTATGATAAGCATGGGGCACTGACGACGTACTCTAAACCAGACCCCCACTGGAAGAGATGAGTATGCAACTGGGCATCCAATTTGAATCAGGACTGCTCCAAGTCATTAGACGCATCACACTGAATCTCTACAAGCTCCATGACAATGAAAGCACTGGTTCTCTACAACAAAGCAAACCAGTTTTCCTGTTCATGATGCCAGACAAATTCTGTTTCTGACTTCACAGTACTCCAAGAAGCATGTCAACTTGCCTACAATTGGATATAATTTTGGCCAGATACTGAACTAATCTTAAGAAGCATCTCACTCATTCCTTGTTATTCAGCCTGGGTATGCTATCAAGAGGTGTGATTTTTTTGGGGTGGGTGGGGGTGGGTGGGGGGTGTGTGTCCAGTTTGAAGCTGTTCTCTGTTATCAGATCCCCTACATATGAGACTTGTGGCTAACAGACAATGACTAATTCACAAGAGAAAACCCCTCAGACTACTGTTAGTGCTTGCTAAGTGATAGAACAGGAACTAGAACCCAATACAGGCAGTTATCTGGACTTTGATATGCAGGAACCTTAGATTTTATCATATATTGTGTGATTTTAATATGCATGGAAATGTAGCGGTCAGAAATGTTCCGATTGCCCATAGCCAGATATCTCAGTTGGTAGAGCACCTGACTAGAGATTCAGGAGCCCCAGGTTCAAATCCAGGTCTGGTCCATTGCATTTTCTCCCTTTCTGTTACATTTGGTGCCACATAAACCAGGAACTGACAAGTGAAAATGCCTGCCAGGGGTTAAGGATCTTTGAGTTGATGTCTTCAAGGTGTGAAAACAATTAAGAATGTAGCAGTCAGCCAGGTTTAACTGCCGGTGGTCAGATAGCTCAGTTGGTAGAGCTCCTGACTAAAGATTCATGGGTTCAAATCCAGGTCTGAACTTTCTCCCTCATTTCTCCCTTCCTGTTACATATATTTATCATTAATTACCATTAATTGCATATATCAAAGATGAATAAATAAAAGCTATTTTAGTTATTTCGTACCAATTCAATTCATTGTCACTGTTTTTCAAGCTGAGTCATCTCAATTTTGGCATATTGATCGTCAATCACGTCAAAGTAAGATATTACACGTGCACTATAAATAAAGAACCATACAAAGACCAGCAAGATAAGCATACATAAAATCAAGACATATTTAATGCTCTAAGTCATTTGAATGTTTAACTGCAATACACTGGTATAAATACACAATGTCGTGTCAGGGGATATCCTGATTAATTTGAATTTCAAAGCCTGCATTACAGAATGTACATCAGCAATCACAGGAACTATGAACTTATTATGTATACTGCAGTAATCAGTTTACATAGAATCTGAGCTGTCAATCACCCTGTCATCACCCTGTCATCCATGCACCAATTACTTCACCTGGAGATCATATCTACGACACCTTATCTAGGAACTAACAACAACAAGTGACCAGTGGGATATAGTGTACATAGGACTGAGAGTTGTCAATTTCAACCCACTCTGAGATTCACGGACATGAAAATCGACCACCAGACAAACAGTTAAACTGACCAAGCAAACAATTACACTGAACTGACCAAGCAAACAATTACATTTAATTGACCAAGCAAACAATTACATTTAATTGACCAAGCAAACAATTACATTTAATTGACCAAGCAAACAATTACATTTAACTGACCAGACAAACAATTACATTTAACTGACCATAAAGTTATATCTAACTGACCAGATAGTTACATTGAACTGATGAAACAAAAGGTTACATCTAACTGATTAGATAAACAGTTACATTGAACTGACCAGACAGTTACATCTAACTGACCATACAAAAAGTTACATTTAACTGACCAGACAATCAGTTACATTTAACTGATCAGAAATTGACCCAACCTCAACATCGTTATACAAAGTACATAAAGTGTGTAGGGCTGATAAAATACTCCGATATAGACAGAGCATTCAAAATACCATGATTGAGATATCTAAGGTTTTTCAGATAATTTGGAAAGTAAATGCATCTGGGTCTGCTAACATGCTATCTGATTAGATTTAGAACTGCTCACATAGTTCTCCTCATGGGTCTAACAACTTCCCATTCATGGTCATGTCAGAGCAACCATTTTGTTATTCAATAATATCGCTCTTGAAGAAATTTTAACTGGTTGTCTGAAAATTTCAAGCTTTTCCTTCATTGTATACAACATTTTGAGGCTTTGCAAAAGACTGACAATTAATGTAGATGTTACATTTTATAGAAAGGCCTAATTTTTCCTTTGAGCAGAGACATTAGGAATAGAAGGGGGTGTGACCAGTATTTGACTTTTTTAACTCCGGTCCGTTGGCCTGAGACTGACAAATAATCGGAAGATCAATAAATATAAAACATAGTCTGTCCATTGTGCCTGTAAAAAAAAACCCATGATGCGCTCTTCTAACTCATTTATAAAATAGTTTTCTAATAAAATCAGAAGTATAGTTTTATGCATTTATTTTAATTCTTACTTTTTTAACATCATAAGATGTCCACCTTGAATTTGATGATGTTACAAATGAAGAGCCTGTTATGATGTAGTAAATTTAGAGAAAGCAACTGAGGATGATGACTCGGATCAAATAACCTTCCACCCTCTAGACACCACAAGAGACTACACACTAACATGAAGCACACTACACATATACATGACTCACTGAGAACAAATACCACTGCAGAGTGGATTTTTTTCTGCGGGGGGATAAATGTGGCTTATTTTTGCAGTTGGATAGCTTTCCACCAAAATTACACTTGCCAAATATGCACCCAATTGCGACTTCAGTAACTGCAAGAGAGATAACTCTTTCTTGTCCACCAAAATTTATCCCACTAAAAATCATTCACATACCTTTGAGCTAGCAAACTGCCAAAGTTTAGACTTGTGGAAAAAACTCACTATACAGTAAGCCCTACTTTAACTGCACTGTCAGTAGAGTACTCAATTTTCCTGCACCAACATAGCTTGCAAAGGCATGTAAATGTGCAGTATGACAGAATTTCAAATCAGCTATTTCCATGTGGAAAGAATGTCTCAAAATCTCCATGTGTAGAGGATGCCTTAAGATAAAGTAACTCCATGTGGAGAGGATGCCTTCAGATTAGGTAACTCCACATGGAGATGATGCCCTCAGATTAGCTATCTCCACATGGAGATGATGCCTATTGATCATCTGTCTCCACATAGAGATTCAAAAGGCAAATAACATTACATGACTTTCAATGACACTTGTACATTCAAAATGATATAAAATTCTCACTCAAACAATTAGACACTGTCTTATGCTAGAAACTGACAAGTAAAACATTTAAGATGACTTACAACCGTCTAATTTTTCTATATTTGTCAAAAAAACAAAAAAAAATTAACATGACCAAATTTTACATTAATTATTTTCTTCATTTTGTAATATAGACACCACTTGTAAGGTGTCATATTTGCATTTCAAATATTCAAGTACATTTTTTTTCAGATTCCTATGGAACAAAATTTAATTAAATGTAAGTCTACATACTTACTTTAATTGTCAATTCAGAGTCTGCAATTTACATCATTTTCTAATGGACATTCTGCAAAAAATGAATAAACATGAAATTTCTCTCACTGTACGTGGTTATTAAGTACAATTATGATGTAAGTAAGACTTGAACTTGAACACACGTGTTATTTCCGCTTCAGATTTGGGGTTGGTTTTTGTGAAGAGTCCTATATGGAATTTACTTACCACATACATGTACTATATCAATTCAATTACTTTTATGCTACTTTTGATATTTATCAGGTATACTGTTTTATATATCTATTTATCTATGACTTATTTACAGAAATATTTCAGGGCAACCCAAAGGCTACAAAGGGAACATCAGTAATTACTGCTGTCTCAACTTCTTGGAAGAAAGATAACTCATGATATTGAGGTACATATAATATCTTTGTTATATTATTGAATATAATGCAGTTTTATACATATACTGGACAAAAAAAGTTAAGGATCATGATTTCAGAATTATTTTATTCATAACAAAACCAAATAAATTATGTTAAATATATACTTAAAATGTTCAACGACAATCGAACAATACATTTTAAACCTGTTTTTACAAATTCATCAATACGTTAAGCAGCCAGAGCAACCATTGTCAGGTAACCCCCCAAAACAGTTTGAAAATCAGTATGAGCAACAATAACAAATTTCATTACAAATGATTGAATCTTTATAAAGGCAATATCAATAGGGTGTATGTCCACCCTGAGCCTGTATAACGGCACGACAATGCCCCTGCATACTTCTGATGAGCCTGCGGAACGCAATTTGTGGCAACCTTGCCCATTCCTGCTGTAAAGCTAACGTAAGCTCCTGGCAGTTTGTCGGAAGTACAGGGCATCTGGAAACAGATTGCTGCAACATGTCCCAGGCATATTCTATTGGATTTAAATCCGGAGAACAACTCGGCCAATCCATACGTTCAATTGTCTCTGTAGCAAGGTAGTCTGTCACTATACGTGCTCTGTGGGGATGAGCATTATCATCCATTAACACAAAACCGTTGCCTATAGCTCCCGCATAAGGTCTCACAATTGGATGCAGTATCTCGTCCCTGTAAATTGCACCGGTAAGATTGCCATTAATCACGTGCAAGTCAGTACATCCACCAAAACTGATTCGGCCCAAATCATCACAGAGCCACCTCCAAAACGATCATGCTCTGCTACACAGCAATCAGTGTACCGCTCTCCACGCATGCGCCATACATGCCTACGACCGTCATGAAAGTCCACGCAGAACCGTGACTCGTCTGTGTAAAGAACAGGCGTCCAATGACGCAGTTGCCAGTTTATGCGATTTTGAGCCCAATTGAGTCGTGCTACACGATGTCTTCTCCTCAAAATGGGACGAACAGCAGGTCGATGAGCCCGAAGGTTAGCAGCATGAAGTCTCTGCCTGAGAGTTTGTGGTGTTATGAGCACCCTACTTGCTGCATGAAAGTCAGTATTGAGTTGGACAGCACTCTGAAACCTGTGTCTACGAGCCATAAGTGACATGTAGCGATTCTGGCGAGCGGTTGTGGACCTTGGACGACCTGATCTCGGTCTCTCAGAAACATTACCTGTCTGCCTAAAACGATTCCACAACCTTGAAATCACACTTTGGGACACATTAAAATGTCTAGAGACAGTTCTCTGGACTTGGCCAGCTTGAAGCATACCTACTGCCTGACCAGCTTCCAGAGCAGTTCAATGGCGCCTCATGGCTTTTAATGTCAATAATTGTTCACCTAAGACTCGATTAGAGCAATAAATACCCACAATAAAATGAAAATCACAATTTTTCAATTTCAATATACACGTTGGCACACTTTGATTTTGACCCCTTGCTTGTGTTTGGGCGAAAAAATCGTGCAATTATGACGTCAATATGAAACCAGGTAAATCCATTTTGTTAAGGACACATTGGAGAAACTATACATGTTAAAATTTGTCAAAATAATTATTTGGTTAATAAAAATTTTTGAGGTCAAAATTATGATCCTTAACTTTTTTTGTCCAGTAAATATATTTTTATAATCATTTCAACCAATCAAATGTTTTGTTATGCAGCAAACAAACCAACAAACACCATTTGAAATATAAACTGATCAAACTTGAACACTTTGTTTGGTTTTCTATCATTCACCTAGGTAAAGACTAATAAGCTCATTAATCAACTACTCAATTCTTCATAAAAAAAACATATCCTACAAAAAAATAAAAAAGAAAAAAAATGCACAAACAGGGAAACAAGTATGAGAAATGGCACACAGTACACCCAGCACTGGTTATATACAGTGGTTTTCTTTTTTTAAGCCATGAGTTGTAGAACTTTACTAATACAATGTGAAAATTGTTGGGAATCAAATTCCTTGCAATATGCCATATTCAAGTTGTTTACAAAGGCCTCAACTTGAAAACTGAGAGGAATTAAATGGACAAACCATGTACTCACTCTGTAATACTTTATTTCCTCAAAACTGGTAGAGTTCAATAACTTGGAATTTTCTAACAAAAAAAAAAAGAAGACATCCTTGCCACATGCACATCTTCAATGCCCCTACAAACACTAGATATAAAACTAAACATCACTGTCATAGCAAACATCACAAAGGGCCAAGCTTTTTGGCAGTGTTCGCCAAGTTCAAGGTTCATAACTCTTTCAAAAGTTCAAGTACATATATATATATAGGTCAAGAATGCCCTAACTCAGATTTGATCTGTAACCCACCGATCAAAGTTCAAGTGTATATTTTCAATTCAAAAAATGCAGGGATAGCCAAAAAAGCCTGGAAAACTGTTAGTACATGGACACACACACACACATAGGCTGATTGATCACTATAGCGATCCAATTGATGGATAGATGGAAGAACAGATGTAAAGACATTGCTGTACCATAATATAACCCATCTAAAGATAGGTGTATGAAAATACATTTTCATTTTCTGTCATCTAAGGAACAGAGAACCTTAATTTGAATTACAGATCATCATTTTATAATTACAAAATATAAATTTGACATTTACAAATTACCACGGTATTTGAAGTTATAGACTATATCAGTAAATTTTCAAGGATTTTTTTATGGTCTGTAGAGGGTCAAAATTTAACCCCATTTCCAACACGGAAAAGCAGATGTTTTTCCAAAAATGACACCTAAAATTCCTAAAGAATGGTAAAAAATGAAATATTACAGTTTTGATTTTTGTTAAAAAGTAGTTACTTGGGATACTTCAGGTATTTACCAACGCTCGAAGCTTTATTGCATTTAAGATCATGATCTCATGATCCGTATTCTTTAAATCAGTCAATGTGACAAATAATGTCATATAAGATTAACTAAAAATACTATTATTGTCCTAAAGTTTGATGAGGATAGCATAAACAACCCTATATTTTTATATTTCAAAACTGAAGACAAATCTTCCAAGGAAGGAACCCATGTTTTCTGAAGAATGAACTGGCAGAAAATCTGGACTGGGTCCAAATTGAACATGACAGAGACTAAAGTCTTTTAACGGAAATTTCAAGGATTTATCTTCAGATTATTAAGAAAATGAAAATATTCACACTGTTGATGATTTATGTTCCGATATAATTCACTCATCACTTACATTAAAGACTAATGATAATTTCTTTTGATAAAATCTTAACTCAGACATAATGGCTTTACTAGAACATTTCTAATTTTCTTTACCACAAAAAACAGGAAATTTAAGCTTGCTTAAATTGGTAGACATATTGTTGGGTTTTTTTTGTTTTGGTTTTTTTAAAGAATTATAAGTCTTTTCCCAATTTTAATTAAACAGCTCTGCTTTTACAATATGAATGGCCCTGGCCAATGAAATCAAAAGTTAAAAAAAACCCTGATTTTGTGTTTTCTTTGTTGTATATAAATGTTGAAACATGTGTCAGGTCCAGCACAATCTTTTTATTAAGCTATATATTGTTATAAAGCTATTTGAAATAGCTTGATTAAGCTAGTTTACATTAAATTAGATAATGAATTTCTTAAGTGAAGTGGCATAGCCAAAAAGTCGCATAATGATTTTTTAACATGTTTATACTTTGAACTAACCACAACACTGTTCTATTTAGAGTTCATAACAATACTACATCATTCTAAAAATTTTCATGAAAAAAGGAATTTCTTTTGTGTTGTTAACTGTCCACTATCCTGTGTGTGTTGAAGCATGGATAATATGATGACTTTATAGGGTGGAACCTGTTTGCCATTCCAATATTATTTTGACCCTCATTGACTTTTTTTCTATTCTGAAGACTTGATAACTGTTGCTTAACAACTTAATATTCCTAAACATTTGACAAATTTGAATCAAAATTCTTCCTAAGGGATGAAGTTTAAGAATTATTTTTTGTTTACTGTGGTCTCACTGGGATCCGGGTTAGAATGGATCTTCAGTACCCCTTGCTCGTCGTAAATGGGGTGGTCCTTTGGATGAGACCGCAAAAACCGAGGCCCTGTGTCACAGTAGGTGTGGCACGATAAAGATCCCTCCCTTCTCAGAGGCTCTGAGCATCGAGAATAGGCCTAAATTTTGCAGCCCTTCACTGGCAATGGTAACATCCCTATAGGAGTGATAGATTAGACTAGATATACAGTCAATTGTTTACTGTGTAGTATAGATTTCAAGGATGAAATATGCTCCTCAGTAAAATTCGATTGTTATGCTTTTACAAATTAATTTGATGAAAGATTCAAAATAGCTAAATCAAGCTATTTCAAATAGCTTTATAAAGCTATAAAGTTTAACAGGTTGGAAACACTACTCCTATTGACCGGTCTTCTTGCTAAAACGCGATTATCCCTCTTCAGCGAGAGTAAATATATCCAGTACAACTCAGAAAAAACCCCGAGGCGTACATCTCATCATGTTTTATGTGAAAAGAAGAAAATGTGCTAAAATATCTGATACTACGGCAAATATATAAATAAAAACAAAAACACTCATGACATGCATTGGATTGCAGCATCCTGCCCTCATATCCAGCAACATTGAAAAAAAAATTCTTGACTGTGTTGTCAATTTCAGCGAGACGATTCACGCCATGTTGTGTGTGTCGCATTTATTCAGTATTGCACGGAATGTGCCATTATACCAAAACACCCAATTATGGTAATGTTATTTTCTCGCTGAAGAGGGATAATCGCGTTTTAGCGAGAATATCTCGCTATAGGGGAAGTGTTCCATACTTGTTTAATACAGCTATACATCTAATATAGAGATTGTGCTGGACCTGGTATATAGACCTATGTCAAATCAAGCATTTCTGATTAATATTTACAACAATATAATTCAGTAAACTAAGATTTGATCATTATATGACCATGTTGCTAGCTGAGCTTTCCCTAACATATTTGTAATGTAGTTCCACACTCCTATATTGAGACCATTCCATGTATACCGTACAGTAGTAAGCTTCTAAAGTCTGATTTATCGGAATATCCTTTGAAATTCGGTCCAAACACCGTGAACTATTGATATCACATTATAATAAAATCTTTAAACTAATCAATACCTCTATTATTTTTTCATCCCATTAAGTAGATACTTTGTCAAAATCTTTCTCCTCTTCAACGATTTCTGGAAGCCGCTTAAACCATGTATAATAATAAGTACCTTTCATTAAGTATTGAAAATATTTAGAATACCTAAGTGTTAGATCCTACCAAACAAAATAGTTTTTCACGAAAACTGGAATTTCGATAAATATCTCTTGTATAATAAAGGACACAACAACTCTTTTCAATATCGCTTATGCCTCGTATAAATTCTGTAGTCGTCCGTGACGGTTTAGGACGTTTGGGCACTTGGGTGATTCGGTGTTTGATAAACAACGTTTCGAATCTAGTTAAAATTAGATCTTTTCTTGCAATACCTTCTCCAGTATAAAGGTCACATATCTTATTAGATTGGGACCCCTGTTTATTAAGTCCTTTCCATAAAATAAGGGGGTAACTGTGCGAGGCAGGGATCTAACCCTCTCCCCGCCCCACTAATTTGATAACGATCATTTTGTATTGTTTTTACATGCAAAGTTAATTATAATCTACGAAAGTCGGATAAGCTAATTTCTGAAGAACTATAATGGGGAGGGGGGGCGGGGGGTGGGGGGGGGGGGGGGGGGGGGGGGGGGGGGGGGGGGGGGGGGAGAGTTAAATCGTTAGGATACTACCTCGTTAACAATCGGAATATCACTCGGCCTACTCGGAAAAGGCCGAGAGGTGTTCGTTCATAACGAATTAAATTGGTACCCTATATTTCTCCTGTGTAGTACCAATTAGCAAGGACCCCCCCCCCCCCCCCCCCCCCCCCCCCCGAAAAACAATGCTACGTTCTATCCTCTTGATATATGATAAATAATAATTATAAAGTTATCATTTTGTAGATTTCCGAGTACAATGAAACTAGACCTATATACTTATAAGATTATAACACAGTTTTAAATACATCAATTTGTAAACAATACCCAGGGTCTGTAGTCGTCATTGATAGAGACATATATAACTGTTGTATATGTCTCTGTCATTTAAAGTCTTTAGAAATAGAAATGTTTTATTTGTCAATCATGGTCCCATTGGGAGCATAACACAAATATAACGTGAATGATTTGTTCAGTTTAACAATAATATTCGGATTCATAAGCTATATGCTTTTGCCAGTTTACTTTCGGAAGGTCGGTGGTCTCTTCCCGGGTACATTGTAGCTGGGTTCTCTCCTCCACCAATAAAACTGGACGCCACCAGATAACTGAAAAAAATTGTTGAAATTCCAAACCCTCTCTGAATATCATTTTAAATATTTATTGTCTTTAGATAACAATGAAAGTTGATTGGCCAAAATACACCTTGTTTCCCCAATACATACATGTGCCAACGTGGCAATTAGATTGAGTAACAACTGGGGAGAGTGATACAAAATATTATAAATGTTCAAGCGCGGATATAGAGGGGGTCTGGACCCCCCCCAGGAATTTCCAACTGAAATAAAATATAGTCATCTTTCACCCTAGCATTGCGTTTAATATGGCTTCAACTCTCGAGATCCACTTTATTCGCTCACTGGGGACGATTTCAAAATTCAAGTCATAATATAATATGAAAATTATCGTACCACAATTTTGGGTGAAGATTTCGCATAGTTTACTATCTGTAAAAACGTGGAAATTCCAGAGGCTTCACCCTGGAACTAGGTCCCAGATCATTGGCCTTTTGGACTATTGCTCTCTTCAAATGAATTAATGATAGCATTACTTTAATTGAAGAGAGCATTAATTGAATTATTGCAAGCATTACTTGGATTAATGTGTGCATTAATTGAATTATTGCTCTCTTCAATTTAACTGTTGTGCAAATCAATTCAATTGCTGATATGATCAATTCATTTGAAGAGAGCAACAATTCAATTATAGCGTGCATCAATTCAGCAGAATAACTAATGCTATCATCAATTCAATTATGCACACAAGAATTCATAATTAAGATAAGAGAACTTGAATTGTTTTGCACATCAAATGAATTGATGGTATCTTCAATTATTTAAAGATATCTTCAATTATTTAAAGATATCTTCAATTCGTAATTAAAGATATCTTCAATTATTTGAGTTTATGTTAATTTGGCACTCCAGACAAACATTTGTAAAATATGCTTTACATTACGAGTTGTGAGGCACAAGTGTCAGCTATGTAAATACCATATAAGAATTATCAAATGGAAATTTCTTAATAATCTAGAGCATATCACACACACACACAAAGCAAAATTACTCCTCTCTGTATCTTTCTATGATATATATTACTATATATCTGTATAACAAGATGCCCACAGGCCTTACCGAGCATCCAAGTATTAGTTAAAAGTATCACTTGCCCAAAGGACTATGCAATCTAAAATAATTTTCCTGTTCTGCATATCTAATATCAATTCTAATATTCAGCAGCAATATAAAAATGATGGTTCTTTTAAACAGAGGCCCACAGGTCTTGACGGTCACCTGAGTATTATAGTCCATACAAAGATATGTTGGGTTCACATATTTGCATTTAAGCCTCACTCTGGAGTTTGGAGATGACTTTTGAAAATTGGTCACTTTTTCACAGTTTTGGCCTCACCCCTACGACCCCAAGGGGACAGGAATCCTGAAATTTACAATTTATGTCCCCTTGTCTCAAAGATGTTTCATACCTAATTTGAAAAGAATTGGAAAGGTAATTATCAAGATGTTAAAAATGTTTAATTGTTAACGCATGACAGATGACAACAGACACACACCAATTGCAATAAGTCACTTGAGTTTACTTAGGTGACCTAAAAACACAAATGCTCCAGAAAGTGTCCATACTGATAAAAGACATTACATAATATGCTATATCAATACTGTGACTATTTTGGACTTGCACCTTAGGGTAAGATAAAATTATAGTAGGTCGGCAAGAAATAAAGGACATTTTTTTCTCGAACTATTTTAAAAGTACAAAATGAAAATTTCTGATCAGAATCTCCATTTAAGTTGCAAGTTATTGAACATGAGAGTTCCATTTTTCATTCTATTGCAGCTTTGATATAATTACTTACAAACAACTCAACTCCAAACAAAATGTTTCCTTAATGATCTTTTGAACAATGTTGTAAAATTTTCTAGGGTGGGGGCATAATTTAGGGTCCGCTGAGTTCATGGAAACATGGCAATTTTTATTTTAGGCCTAAGATAAACATTTTATTTTATTCTTTAAAGAGTACTTTTCTTTTTAAAATACACAAATGTATTAAATACATCTATAGAAACATAGTATACATATGTGTGCACACATGAAAAACATATGAACTATATACAAATCTCATACTCTCAGTGTCACAGAAAAGGCAGTCATCTGGTAAATGGGGTTTAACAGTATCATCACTGCTATAAACATACCAGTTAAAATCATTATCACAGAAATCATTTATCAGAACTTAAGACAAATAATAAGCTAGCATTAAACCCTCCAAAAATTAAATTCAGTTCTGGGTTACAGTCCAAATGTTGTGCATGTCAGTATTTTCTTGAACTGCTGTTTTGGATTATCTCTATGCTTGATCACAAAGAATCCAATAAAATGTTTTTGAAATCATAGAATCTCACTGACCAGAAACCCTCACCACATGGTCGTTTCTTTGGTCTTACATGACATTTACAGTACAGTCATTTCTGAATCAGAGTTTGATATTCTGCGTCTCTACAATGATTGGTTCTCGAGATTGAAAATGTTTGGATAATCCGGTGATAGTGATGGTAATGTAGAGTACAAGGAACAGTAGTCCAAGGATAAACAGCAGTGTGTATCTCAGTCCCAGTTCCTCGTAAATTTCCTTGAAAAAATTCACTATCACAGACAGGGTCTCTTTCCTCCCTTTATCTCCCAACCTTTCTAACTGCTTGAAATATTGAATGACATCTGTAGATACACCTCGTCTAACTGCCATTTGTCTAGGTAGTAGTCCAGCTTTATTCCTGAAATAAAACAAGTGACGATTAACAAAGCTTTAAGTATAATATGACAATCACTGAACAGTACATTGGAGTACTTTGCAGACATTCATTGAACAGGAATTTTTAAAACATACCACTGTGGCATTAAGGGGACATAGATTTCTCATTTGAAAGAAAACAACACCAAAATAAGTCAGCAAATCCAGGACACATTCGAATTACTGCACATTTAATCTTAAACTTCACATTTCTCTTTGGAAATTAATAACTGAATTTCTTTGGGGTGGGTTGGTGTACAAACTGTCTGCAATAGATAATAAAATCTGTTCTGGGCAAGTTGGTTCACCTTTCACTTTACAAAAAAAATTTGGGTCAAAGATTCAGGGTTTGACTCTAAAGAATGTCCGATCAACCGAGTCCACATGACCTAAATGTTTGGAAGGTGAGGCTCCATTGGTATATCAATTCTTATTATCATTGGGGCGCGTTCGCATATCTTTTGGGTCGACTTGTCTAAGCACTGACTGTAGACAAACTGGGGCGAATTGCCGTGTATCCAATTCGATTCTACTTTCAGAGGAGTGAAACTGAAAGGTTATTAGACTGTACCTTGCCAACACATCACCGCCATAGTTAACAAGTAGTTCGATAACTTCACAGTGACCGCTCCAATGCAGAGGAGAATTTCCGTTTCTATCCAGTATAGTAGCATCCGCTCCGTTTTCTAACAGTATCCTACTTACTTCCGAATTTCCTCTACAAGCAGCAAAGAATAAAACAGTCCTTCCCGTTTTGTCTCGTTTATTTAAGTCATGTCCCCCCTTTTCAATCAACATGCACAATTCATGTATGTTCTGGTTCTGAACTGCTTCTGTGATTGTATTAGCTGATTCCATTGCACCAAAATAATATTCTGACATTTCGCGCTACCTGCTATCGGTACATTTTAAAATTAGCCAATTCTCTTTCGTTTCGTAAAACTGTTTTAAAAATTTGTATGTCAATATATTAAAGTCATAGTATAAAATACACCAAAGTACTAAAATTGACAGAATTTAATCGATGTCTCTTCTTCATACGTATATATTTTAAAAACTACTTTAAGACTTTTATTTGAACGACTTATCCACCTATTTATTAAATTTATATAATTATAACATATCTTAGCGAGTTTTAGAATCGTTCACACTTCAAAACAAATCATTTGTTATTCTATTCAGTCAGTTTATTTAAATAAGAAGAGATATATACGAACTTCTCTCTTTTTTTTCAATGATGTTTGTGTCATGCGATCTCTGACAGTACTGCAAACAACAGACTTACAGAGAGGGGATGTCAGATGTCATTCTGTTGCAAAAATTATGGTTGAGTAATGATGAATTTGAAAAACTTTTTCCAGGATTTTAACCCTAGGTAAATCTTGAAAGACTTAGCGAATACAAAGGAAATCTTGTTTAAAGTATGTGTAACGTACTTTCCAGCAGAAGGAAGGGAGACAAGTTATTCTCTGGAATTGTAGTCTGTGCCTGTCCACTTCTCTGAAGAGAATAGAGACGATTAAAATTCTCTGTTATATTTCAGTTATTATTTCAAGAACATTAGGAGTAATCACATTTATTTTACATTAGTTTTCTGACCAGCTATTGTAATTCTGAACTTTACATTATTGTTAAGTATTATATATGTAAAATCATGACCAGGAACTATTGACAATATATTAAGATAATAGTAGTATTTATTTAATCATTAACAAGCACATGAAAAATAGACTACTGCAACTATGGTATGAGTTTTATGACAATTGCACCGATTGACCTGGTGTGACACTTCATTTGCTTAATTGTTGTTCAATGTGGTAGTGTTAGATACATGGCCTTCCTACTAGCTCGGGCCAGTGGGTTAACCCTTTAGCTCGATCGGTAGAGCACTGGACTGTCGTGCTAGAGGTCCCGGGTTCGATTCTCATCAGAGGCACAAATCAGTCTCTGTTACATTTGGCGCCCACGTTGGGACCCGGGTAATCTCTGGTAGGTGAATGTGATTGCCCCCAGAACTTCGCCCCACAGGCGATGGCACTCTGGAAGAGTTGGGACGCCTCTCTCTCTGGAGGGGGACAATGTGGTAGTGTTAGATACATGGCCTTCCTACTAGCTTGGGCTAGTGGGTTAACCCTATAGCTCGATCGGTAGAGCACTGGACTGTCGTGCTAGAGGTCCTGGGTTCGATTCTCATCAGAGGCACAAATCAGTCTGTTACATTTTGCACAATTATTCTTCAGATCTTGGGGATTTTATAAGTTATACTGATAGGTGTCAATAGGTGCATAATTGTATAATTGAAAAAAAAAAATACAATCAGTTGCAGCTTGTATTGCTTTAAGGAGACTGTGTATATAATAAGGCTTTAAAATAGGCCATGAATAAGTGACTATTAAATATTTTGCTGATCTGACTGACAAGTTCAAATGAGCTTTTCTTATCATCCATAGTTCATCTTTAAACTTTACACGTGCTTTTAAAATAAAGAAAAAAAACAAACGTTTCATTAAACTTTTTATCAGAAAACCACAGTAGATGATGAAATGGTTCATTTTTCTGACATTCTGATATTTTATCATTGATTTGAAATTGATGGTAATATCTTTTCCTAGTTTTGTCACATTTGCAAACCTTGAAAGAAAAAAATGTGTTTCAAATCGTAAAGATTTCACTTAATTTTTTTTTCACGTTTTTGAGGGTTGTAGTTGGCTCGTAACATCTATGCCTGTATGTATTAGGGTCCCTTGCAATTTCTTTTCAGCAAGTTTCTAGTCTTCACATGCCTCCTGTTGTTTTCCCTTCTGTTTGCACTGAGGTTGGATGAAACAATCCAATGGAGTTATTGGGTCATCTTTCTTCCCATCTGGATCTGGAAAATCTTTGTCATTGTTGGAGCTTCTCTAGGGAGCTATGTTTGGTGGAAACATCCCCAGTACAGGTAGTGTATAGGCGGACAACATTTATAGTGTGTTGCAATAGATACAAAATATTTTCACTGTCGTATTTATTGAACTGTGTTATGTGGCAGTAACCAATCTGTGTAGTTTAAGATTGATCTCACTGTAACTTGCATGCTTTTACAGGGATGCGTCCTTATTACCAAGAGTCTTTGTCAATTTACAATGCTGTATTATGTCATAATGTTAATGTACGGGGCTTGAAACTAAACTTTTATGTCATCAGTCCTATCGAACTAAGAGGGTATATTTTCAAGCAATCTACAGAAATATTTCCCAGTCCAAAGTTTTCCAGAAATTATTTCAGTATTTAATTTGTGTTACTGTGATAAAATAATGGGATTTTCCTCAGAGACAACATGGTAACAAGTGAGATTTAGTTTCCTATATTCCTCTGATATCTAGAGAGGAAGGCACAGTTAGGATGAAGGGTTTTTAGAAAATTAAATGAAATTTTTAAAAATTGACAAGTCCCATCAGACTGACTGGTGTAAATGTCAGTCAGTCCCCCAGACTTTTAACAAGTCATGGACTGACGAGCACATGTTAATTTCAAGCCCAGAATGTATGATTAGAATTTTAGCAAATATTATGTACATCAACACTCGTGTATATAGACTCAATTTATTAGAATGCATGCTGAGATTAGATACTCTGTGTTTTCAGAATGGAGAACAATAGCCATGTGCAATTTAAGGCTATGGTGATCTGTACGGGGATGCACCTGTTGTTGCTGATGTTTGAGATCCTGGCCTGTAATAACCTGGAGACAGAAACACACTCCTGGATCTTGGTCTTTATTCCTCTCATGTTCATGTCCCTCGTATCCATAGGGATCTGTATTTGGGCTGTGAAGAACGAGAGGTCCTTTGAGGTAAGGCATTGTTACCATAAAATTCTGTGTTGTGGAAAGTTTTCATAGATGCATATACCTCCTCTTTTCCAATATTTTTGTGTGTGTGTCTTGACTTTCTTCTCTGGTTCAAATTTTTAAGTTGAAACAATTCTGTTCATATAGAAAAATAGTTGACAATTTACAGGCTTGAACCAGGGCCTCTTGCTTGCAAAGTGAAAGCACTATCCATGAGGCCACAGAACCACTCTACTGAATAAATTATGTACATGCATTTATCAATTACAGATGGAGTTTTTTTGCTCAGTGAACATTCTGCAGTTCATATTCCTAGCTCTACGACTCGACAAATACATAGACTGGAGTTGGGTGGTAGGTACATCAAAAATCAGAGAAATACCAGGAGTACACAAACAAGAATGCCTTAATATAGAATGAAATAATGAAAAAAAAATGTGTATGTATGTGATGTCAAATGAAATTACGAAACTGGTTACTGTGTTATTTTTTTTATCCAGTAATGAAGACTCAACCAAAGCCACAATATCGTGATTACTTTTTATTTAATGCTGTATTACTGCAGTTGCTACCATCACATCATTATCTATTATATACTTTTACTGTGAAATTCTCAGAATTCTTACTTAAGCAATAAATTTCATTTTTGGAAATACACGAGGGTATGAACTGCAACGCTTTATGTCAGCATACTTCATAAAATGAGTTAAAGCTTCTTGAAAAGTATGCTTGTGTGAAGTGTTGCAGTTCATACTCTCATGTATATTTCAAAAACAAAATTTTATTTTTTATATTTACATTTCACTTTCATTTCTGTCCGAATTCCCGGCGGTTAAAATAGTCGTACGAAGTTGAACAAGATTCATACACATATTGTCCATATTCATGAGGAAATGGCTATTATTTCAATTTGTAAAGATATCGACGGCAAAAACATTAGAAATGCAAATATTATAACACGAATCCCATTTTATACTTTATGTTGTGTTTATTTTCAGATTGTCTTTATTCCGGTGTGGATTGTGATGTGCACTGCTATGATTGGAGTTTTATATGCCATTATTTTGGCAATCATCCTAGTTAAATCGCCAGACATTGTCCCTCAGCATCGTCGTGGCAACGTGTCCTCTGCTGTGGGCTACTCATTCCTGGTTGTTCCATTACTTATATTTGAGGTACGAGTTTCAACTGTTTGAGATATGAATTATGTATATTTGAGGTACAAGTTCTATTTGAGATAGGTATATTTGAGGTATGAGTCATTTCATTTTGAGATATGAGTCATGTATATTTGAGGTACGAGTTCTATTTGAGATATGTATATTTGAGGTATGAGTCATTTCGTTTTGAGATATTAGTTATGTATATTTGAGGTATTAGGTCTTTCTGAGATACGAGTTGTATATATTTGAGTTCTATATTTGAGTTCTATATGAGATATGAGTTTTTTGAGGTAACAACACTCACATCTGCATATCTGAAACCGTTATTTTGACAGGTGCTGTTAGCCAATCGCTTGGATGGAGATAACCATTTTAAATACACTGCCATTACTGTACCCCTATTTGTGTCTCTCATTACAATGATCTGTCTTTCCTTTGGTGCCAAGGGAGGTAACCAGTGTAAGTGTTTGTTTGTCATTGCAATATTCGTACATTAATGAAGTGATGTGTACTCATGCATTACCAACTGCAAAATATTGGTTAACTGCAAATGAAAAGTATAAATATGCAAATCCAAACTCCCCAAAATTCATGCAATAAATTGTTTATTATACCGAAACAAAGCAAGACTACCAAAATGCATTTGAAATTGAGATCCGATCATTTATATATAAGTTGAGATTGTCCAAACTGAAGTACTACACTGTCAGTGTATAATAAGATACAAGTAATGGAAGAAATGGTAAACATTTGGTTTGTTTCTTTTTTTCCTTAAACCTGCGTATATTTTGTGCCTTACAAACTATGAAAGTTTACTTACTTGAAATGACTCAGACATATTGTGACATAATAAACTATGATTACCTTGGCATAAAATTTGGGGGGAAATGCACAAGGCTTCCAAAGGGACGAAATATGATGCAAAAATTGATGTTTGAGAGAAATATGAAGTTTTATTCTCATTTGCACATGACTGTTTAGACCAATTAGATAACACATTGTATAGAATTATGATACTGAGGTATAATAGATATATAAGTCCATGTTAAAAGTATAAATATGCAAGTCTGTTTTAAGAGTATAAATTTATATATAAGTTCAAGAGTACAAATATACAAGTCCAAGTTAAGAGTACAAATATATAAGTACGAGTTAAGAGTATAAATATATAAGTCCAAATTATAAATATGTAAGTCCCAGTTAAGAATTAAATATACAAGTCCAAGGTTGCCTAATTGAATTATCAACCTACATCAGAAGTCCCCAGT
This sequence comes from Ostrea denselamellosa, assembly GCA_024699665.1. NCBI lineage: Eukaryota > Metazoa > Mollusca > Bivalvia > Ostreida > Ostreidae > Ostrea > Ostrea denselamellosa. The sequence goes on from JAMZEH010000039.1 coordinate 737,691, forward strand.
TGTGTTTACATTAGTACTGTGTTGTGTTGAAATAAATGATATTATCATTAAACTGGTGTTGAGGAGCACTATACATTCATTGGATGATCATGAGGGAGATAAGAAGATTCCTGAGGGATACGATTTATCATGGGTGAATATACTCTCATATCTCCCAAACGTTCATGTAATAAATTGTTTATTATAGCAAAACAAAGCAAGGCTACAGAAATGTGGGAAAAAATTCTAGATATGCTCATAAATGTAGCTGTGCAAACCCTAACGGTAGCACCACCAATGAACGTATCAAAATGTACGAACAACGAAATAAAGTAATAATTCTTCTGTTTCCTTTCTCTCTCTGAATGCTGATCTCTTACATCTGATCTATGTATCTACCAACATCAGATGATTAAATTGTATATCAAAAACTGGTAAGCCATCTGGAGTGTAATAAAATTCCTTTTGTGCCTTTAAAAGTATGATAGCTCAAGAGAAATGACCCAGGCATATTGTGACATGACACTAAGTCACATAGCTTGGAACACTATTTGTGGCAGAGCAAGCAGGACGATCACATGACCCTTCATTAATGATTATTTACGTAATATACAAGTCTGTTTCGTATTTCTCGTTTGCTATATTTAGGTACACAATAACAGTGAATAATTGCTGTATTCACCTCGTGCAGAGCTGCTTTGTGAATAAAAAGTGCATGTTTTTCCTGTCAATCCGTTGAGAAAACATTTTCAGTTTTATATTTGATGTAAATTACTTTTTTTTCAGGGTGGTTTGGCATGAGGAAAGACTTTTGTCTGTTTGTTTTAGGAGTGTGTCCATTCCTGCAAGAATACGGCAATATTTCCTATTCCCTCCACAAAAATCGTCAGAATCAGGAGGAGCCTGCCTCAAACATAAACACAGACTATATAAAAAAATATAAACCACCAGATCATTCAAAAGTTGTTGTCCCAGTTGTATCAATAGAAACGCCAGACTGATCTCCAGAATGCTGTCGATCACGCTATAAAAATGCCAGACTGATCTCCAGAATGCTGTCGATCACTCTATAGAAACGCCGGAGTGATCTCCAGAATGCTGTCGATCACTCTATAGAAACGCCGGAGTGATCTCCAAAACTCTACGGATCACTCTGTAGACACGCCAGTGACCATCAAATCTCTGTGGATCACTCTATAGAAATACCACTGACCTCCAGAACTTTGCTGATCACACCTATGTAGCGAGAGGGTGCACTTACCTCCAGATCCAAACTTTTGGAGCCAGTTTTTTTGTTTGTTCTTTTTTTCATAACAGGTGCTAGACTGACTTTCCAGATCCTGTAATTTAGAGATTCATGGGACTTAACTGTGAATTCTGGCTAAATACGGGTACTGCATAAAATGTAAGAATGAATGTTAAGGATGTATGTTTACTGATTTTTCTTTTTATTGTCATTGAGCTTTTTAAAATCAACTAACCCTGTAGACTTTAACAACATTTCCAAGGTTTTTTTTATTTTTCTTATTTATTTTCCACAGAGATGAAAATTAATAGAACAGCCCCCAAAGCAATTTGTCGTTTTAACCAGTGTACTTCATTATTTAAATTGATGATAGATGGAGGAATACACAAGATTCTGAGGTCATACTGGTTAAATCAAAATTAAGAAACAAGATATGGTTATTTGACTATTGTTCAGTTGCAGACTGAATACAGTAAAACATGCTTATAATGAGGGCATTTAATGCTTATTGTGAAGTGTTATTTATTGCCCATTAAAAAAAAAAATGAACATTTTATTGGATTTAACAAAGTATGGTTATAATGACATTTGCTGGCTCTGGAGGTTCACTATAACCATGTTTTACTGTATTTGGTACAATGTTTAGTTAAGGTAAAGGAAAGACACCTAGCTATTTGAAGAGGGGCACTAGGTTAAAGACCTAGGTCACAGTAGCAATTATCAATAATATTAGCTTTTAAGCTCTGTGTGACTGTTGGATTTTTCCCATGAGTTGGACACGTATTTGTAGACATTGTATACTATATGACGTCTTTTTGACATTCTTACGAATCAATTTGTTTTAGTTTACAAGATTGTGGTTATAGTAGGTTTTACTTTTGTGAACAATTCGAAATTTATCTCTATGACAATTTACACGATTGGGAAGTTTTTGTACAGTGTATATTTCTTTGATCCAATATATGTGTTGATATCAACTGTTAGACCTTATTCATGCGGTTATTGGTATAAATGATGGTGGCACGTGAAAGTTGATGATCGTTAAAACTGTGAATTTCTTAACATGGTCATTATGGTTATGTTTTATTTGAAACTGTAGTAGGGACAATCAATTAGGACTTTTTAATTATTTTGTATGACTGTGTGCTCTAAAGAGGTGCTTATAATTACAAAATGTATCTCCAATAACACTTTGTAACTTTATATTCAGTTAAACATTCTCAGGTTAGAGCTAGGTATGTGTGTTTTTGTAATTTGTAAATGTGGTTGATTCTCTCATGTTTATAAAGTTAGCCGTGGTTCTGTAGCTCCCGAATGTATATACTGGGATGTTGGACCGGTCCAAGTCTCAATAGGGGGGGGCTACAAAACTGCAGCTAGTTTAAAGTGGAATACACAAAATGTCAAAGTCCGAAGATATTTAAGATGAAATGAACCTCTGCTTCACCTTAGAGTCACATTGAATTTTATTTGCATAGTAGATATTGATTTCTGATGGTTTGCTCAAGATTGAATCTATACATGTATGTGCTCAAATTTATAAAAATGAGCATAGCATTTTAGCAATATTCCTGAAATAAAAAACAAACAAGTTGTAGTTACATGTTTTGAGTTAAGTAGTCCTATTAAATGTTTTACACCATTATGATATTGATATGGCATTGCTTAATTGTGCCAGATTTCTTTTTGAAATTTGTCCCACTCTTTGAGATCCACTATTCCTCTCCATACTCCTGAGGGTCTACCGGGTTTTGATCCAGTTTTCAAATGTTGCTACCCATTTAATATTTAAATCCAGTTTTCAAATGTTGCTACCCATTTAATATTTAAAGGGGAATGTTTCAGGATGCAGGAGTGAACTTCCAATGGAGGAAAAGGGGGGGGGGGACGGATGGGGGAGACAACTCTTCTCAAAGTACAGTATCTAGGAACAAGATTATGTGGTATAGTAAAACACAATTATAGTGAACCTCTAGTGCCAGCGAAAAACAGTTCACTGTATCCAATAAAATTTCCCTCGGGTAGGGAAATATCACTTCTCAAAAAGCATGAATTGGTTATAAGCACATTTGACTGTAAATGACCAATCATTCTTCATATTGGAGTTTGATAATAATAGAATTCCAATTAGAAAATACAGGGACAGATTTTTGTTTAAATTCATATATACAGTCATGTAGGGAATTTCTGCAATTTAGGAATTTTCTAGAATTGAAGGGAAATTATTACCAGTGAAGGAGGAAATGATCACATTTTTCAAAATAGGAAATGTACCCCATTTAATCTTGCAACCTTCATCATTGATCACTGATTCAACCACTTTCAGGCTTTTACTAGAGGACATGGCATCACCTCCTTTAAGAAAAGCTGTAAATCTAAAGACAATTACCCAATAATAGGTCACACTGTGTCTACATCAACAATACAGGTGTATTGTATAATGGTATGAAAATATCTCTACTCATGGATAGACTCTTCTCTGGAACAGCTCTTAACACCCTAAACTACAACTTTAACAGCATTAAACACAGTGAACTACTTCTTTAACAGCATTAAACACCTCGAATTACCTCTGATAAAAGCATTAAACACCTTGAACTAAATGAGGTTCCAACAGACTCCTCGGTTCAATCCTGCATCAATTTACCCTAAGAGTGGTACAAGCCAACAGGTTCCCAACTTCAACAAGAACCATTAATACACACACACACACACACATTAATACACACACAGGAACAAGGACACGTGCAACAGCAGTGGTCTACAGTGAAGCAGTGTTGTGAACACCTTGAACTCCATGATGTTCCTACAGAGCTGCCTCTATCCTAATTTATCCAAACAGTGGCACAAGCCACCTACTGGTTTCTCCCTCCAAATTTCTGATAAAATGTACATTAATAAAACTGAAACTCGATACTGCTTTTGTAAAAAAAAACAAATGACTCTCCAATTGAAAGTGCTCCAAATTAACCCTCCTCCCCTTAATGTACTGCATGGTATGATGGAGAAAGTTGGTACATAATGAACTTCAATAAACCATGTGGGAGAAAAAGTGTTCACAACTTTACACCCTCCACCCCTCTTAGATCCACTATAACTTTAAGAATAATAATTGGATCCTGCTGTTCTTACAATATGCACAACTGGAAATGGCACTGAAGCATCATACAAAGTTTCAAGTGTATCCAATAAGTCATAGAGGAGGAGAAGTGTTTACAAGCTATTTTACATCCTACACCCCTCTAAGACCCACTATAACTATTAGGAAAATGATTGGATCCTCCCATCTTGACAATATGCACATCTACGAAGCATTGTACAAAGTTTTCAAATCTATCCAATAAGCCATATATGAGACGCGTTCACAAGATTTTGTAATGGACAGATGGATGTATTGCCAAACAGAAAGTACAAAAACAATATGTCTCCCCTGGAAGAGGAGAAACATAATTAAGATCACAAGTCAATAACTTGGTATCAATACATTTAATTTTTGTCATTTCTGATGATGCAATTCTACAAAAGTATTACAAACTCCAGTCCTGTAAATTCAATCAGAACTCCACTCTCTCACAAGACAAAAGTACTTAACAAAATAATTTGAACGTGGTTTAATTTACACAAAAGTCGTAACTGAAAATCGTAATGGGAATTCAAACTGCAGGTTACAATAACAGTTCTCTACACAGATGTTAACACAAACCTTGAGCTAAATTATCAACGTAAAAATGCACTAAATATTCACAATAAAATCCTGGTTAAACACGTTACTTCACTAATGTATCTGGAAAATTTGTGAGCCGAGAAGCACACACCCAATATTCATTGATACTGTCTAACACAGTGACAGGAATTTTTCTCCTAAAAAGTTTAAAGTATTTGATTTGATTTATTGCTCTCTCCACGAGTGTCCTGTGAGCAGGAGCCTTTCTGTCCACATTAGCTTCACTCGTCGAATGAATGTTAGGTGCCAGTGGAGGAATAGCCAGCTTTAGTCCCATTTCAGTAAGCTGGTCCTCAATTCCAAACCCGCTGTCAGCCATTATGGAGTCCCCAGGAAGTAGATATCCTCTCTCCATCAGATTTTCTAAATACTGAAAAAATCCACTTTTGACACAGATATCAATATCTGTAATGGAACTACAGTATAGGTCTGACACAAATAAAACGGAACCCCTGAGGTCACACACCAGAAGAGATTTTAAAGTAGTTGTTGAAGCATATTCACTGTAAGACTGACTTTGGCATAATGGTGATGATGGCCTTTGTATTTTAATCTCTGTACAGTCAACAACTACAACACAATCTGGAAATTCTTCTGTATATACAACTGGCTTAATCTGATTGATTTTGTTTCTATGTGGCCAGGAACTAAGCGATCCAAGTCGGAAATACATATACTTAGAGATGCCATTTAGTATGGTTGACACACTTTGAGTCTTCAAATTAAATCTATAAGCCAAGTCTTTCACTTGAAGTTCACTTCTTATTCTACACAGAAACAAAAAAACTTGTTGATCAACAGGCAGTCTCTTTACCTCATCTCTGTCGGAATCATAAGTGACAGCGTTGACACCTGAAACAGTTCCATTTGGAAACAAAAAAGCAATCAGCATCAAAAATCGCACATATGTTATTCCTGTGTAGTACTTGAACAGATTCTTGATTTTAGAATTTGACACAGATTCCACACTGAAATGTTCAACATGTGTATCAGTTTGGGTTGAGGTGCTACAGTGGTTTTGGTTCACTGACAGTAACGCTGCTAAAGTTTCGCGGAGTTCTTGATTTTCCTTTTCTAACTGATGTAACCTTGCTGCCATTGCCAGTATATCCATTGAAGAAAATACTGAAAAATAAAATGATATCATAATTATCATTAGAAACTGTCATTGTCAGGGTTAGGGTTAACCCATAGTCATTCTTTATCACCCGATTCAGACCCTGTCAAAGAGATGGTAAGGAGAGTCTTGCAGGAATTTATTTTAGCATATTTACTATTTGGAGCTTATGCACTATTTGGCATAATCGTGGTTTAGCAGTTCTTCGGTGTATGCAGGGCTTGAAATATTTGTGGCTTGATGGTCTGTGGCCAGTAAATGATGGATTTGGGCATGTGCCCTTAGGGCTAGTTAATTCACATATCAAAATTCCCCAAAAATCAGACTTGTAAAAATAAAAATGTCGCAAGTAGACTGAAGATGCAGCTTTTTTTCTTTTCTTTTTTTTTACATATACTCATCCAGAACTCCTCACATCGCTTATACCTTACAAACATTTATGTGAAACAGAGTGAAATCATCCGAGGATTGCCGATTGTAGACATTCTCCACTTGGATAACTTGTTCTTAGAAATATTAATGAATTTATCTATATTGTGTTATTTCATGGTACAACAAAAGTGAAATCAGAAAATTATTTTGAATCTGATAAAAACTTAGATGCACACACTCCTAATACACTAGCCCAATCACTGAAGAATTTTGATTTGTATTCAAATTAGCTAACCCCAACAACACTTGTTCTTTACAAAGCACTAGCCAAAATCCATAGTTAAATGAGCCCAAATGATCGGGCCATCATTTCGAGAAATCCTGGAAAAGTTCTATGGAGCATGCTAGTAATTGTTGAACTTTGTCTTTCTGGATGGAAAGATAATGATAATCATGATCAATTTCATAACGCTTATAAAGAATACAAAATTAAGAGTAGGGCACACACGGACCCCTGGATACACCAGAGGTTGGATCAGGTGCCCAGGAGGAGTAAGCATCCCCTGTCAACCAGTCACACTCATCATGAGTCATTGATCTGGTAAACAGAGAAATCTGTAGTCAAGACCAGTTTGTAAAGAATGGCCTAACAATTGGTATGAAACACAGCATTTGACCCAATGATAGGTTGCTTTGGCAAACTAGACGATTATAACTATAGAATTTGCAAAATGCTGACTTCAAATGAGACTGTTGAAAACCCTGTAACATCAACTTGTTTGTCAGTAGCCTGACTTGATTTTAAAAACTGATCATATGCAGGACAAGCTCTTGAACACCATATGCAGGTGACAATAGAATACTGCCATATAAATATGGAAGTTGATGATGGAGAAGCTGAAGTAATCGTGTTTGTCATAAATGTGAAAATTTGTAATAAGTTAGATTATGATATATTTTTAGCATTTCAAAGATCATCCTTAAGTTGATGCTGGGAAATGTAAGAACAAAGTTTCCAAAAATTGTAAAAATATTGCAATGAATAAAACATGGCGATACAGTAGAAGTGTTTGCTATAATTGTGCATGATGTAGAGAAAATTGAAAAGGAGGCCATAGGCCAAGTTAACAGTGAAGTGTGGTTCAAAGAAAAAGATGGAACAACTCGTGTCACAGTTTGAAAAAATATACACACTTAAAAAAACAAGATGAAGTAGTACATGCCTTTCTGAATGAAAATGTTTCTTGCAGTGCTACCTCAAATGGTAAAGAAAATTGATTCAAGAATAGAAATGTTTCTTGCAGTGCTATCTCAAACGGTAAAGAAAATTGATTCAAGAATAGAAATGGCCTGGTTGCTTTAAAATAAGTTAGGCAAACATTTTTTTTTTCATTTGTTGGATTATGAATTTGCCAACTGTATTTTTGACTTAAAAAAAAAAATACAATGCAAATTTCAAAATTTTTTTCCCTAGCCAACAGTAATAAAAATAAATGCAATTTAAAAAAAATCAAAACAACTGCAACCTACATGAAAAATATGAATAACATATCGATAAACTGATTTAATTCACGGATTTCCTGTACTTTGGGTTAAAATATACATCGGGAAAGGGACACATTTTTTCCAGTCACATGCGCCATGACGATGTGTGATACTTTCCCATTTCTGTGAGTTGTCTCAAGGACAGTGAAACTCATTCAAGTGTCGGAAACAGTGTTGTAGTTTCAAGGGCAATAGATAAGAAACCTCATTTGGCCAAAGATATTAAAAAAAAACATTCATTCACACTTGTGTCTAATACAAAATTTTAAATCAAAGGCCTGAAGGGCCACAAAGGTGGCAATATCACATACTTTAGGGTTCTCAATAAATTTAGATGGCAGGTAAATTAGAGAAAGTAAGAGAAGAAATGTTTGAGTGCCACAGGAGACATTTCCTCATGTTTAAGTACATAAATAAAGCATTAAAATCATTTGTAAAATGTCAGCAATATGTGTTTATTTACTTAAAAAGAAATAAAGAAGAGAGCTTGGGCTCATAAAATGCCCAATTTCTGCATGCAATTTGAGTTAAAAGTCCATTTTCTGCATGCGATTTGACTTTAATAGTCCATTTTCTGCATGCGATTTGACTTTAATAGTCCATTTTCTGCATGCGATTTGACTTTAATAGTCCATTTTCTGCATGCGATTTGACTACCTCAGAAACAGTATGACAAATTCAGAAGTTCTGCCTTGAACAAAATGATGAAAAATTGGAACTAAAAAGGAACCAGGACTACCTTTTTTTTTTAATCAAATACAGGGTCAAATGATGGTTTCTGTGAATTGATTGATTTTACAAAATGGGACATATTTGTTCAGAATGTTAAAGAGGATTTAATTTTGCAAACTGTTTTGAGATGCTTGCGAGTCTCTGAGAATAGGTGTTCGTTCCAGTACATGTTTAATTAACAATGGATCAAATTAAGATTTCGAATAGACACAACTGTCCTTGGTCTGACCTACTAAGACGATTAATAAGACCCTTCAACAATCAAGTGATATATTAGAATACTCGGAAGATTGAACGAGTCAAACTTACACTGTTCACTTGTCTGACATGCAGATTCGTGTCTTGCACTGTACGTTGTACTCGTATCCATGTCTTCAGACAACCTGCGACAAAAAAGTTTTAAATAAATTTCAATTAAAACCACATGTATGACGAAAATGGATGAAAATAAATGATTAAGGAAGGCACTTCTGACTTTATAAACTTTCACTAGACATAAACTTCAATATATGTAGGCATTTTAGATTTTTAGCCATAATAACACATGTGGTTTGCACACGTGTACATTTTACTGTTGAGTTTGGCGGAATACGACAAACATCATTTTCACTGTAAATCACACCACGCGAAATTATATAGCTTGGGTTCGAATTTACTAATAAAGAGTCTTTAATAGTAAATTCAAACCCAAGCAATATAACTGCCTGTGAATCAAACAACTGGTGACAAGTACAATGTGGGTTCCCATAGTAAACTTCTAGATTTACATTGTTTTGTAACTGACAATATTTCTACAGTGCACCTGACATCAGCCAATCAATTTCAAGCATTTGACTAACAGCATTTTCATTTCCTGTATTTCTATTTTGTACTTCCACCTTCCAAAATTACCTGAGTGTAGGCATGCCACTGTAGGCTGCATTTTTGATAAATACATTGGGTGACTGACAAGATGGTAGGTGCCCTGCCTTCAACTCTCCAGTGTTTGCATCACATGGGTCTGGATATTCCGGTGTTGGTCCATCAATACTGAAAAAATGCTAAGAAAACAAAAGATAACTTAAAACAGGTGCCTGCCACACCATATTCATGTAGGTTTTGTTAAAGCATTCACTAATTAATCACTTGATAATAATAGCTTACTACAATACAACACTGTTTGTATCTAATGTTCTGTTTTCTTCCCACAATCTTTTTTCCATTACTTATTTTTCTTTTGTATGTATGTAGTGTGTGTGTATGATATGTAGCTAGTATGGTAGAAGGGCCACTCCACTTTTTTTTTTTTTTTTACAATTGTTCTTTGTCTCTCAAAGGCTCCTCGTTTTGTGATAATAGCAAAAGAGATATGAACATGAATTCAGGGAATTTGCAATTTCTGTTATTTGGTTTTTTTTTTTCCTTTATTATATCTATCAAGCCCCCACACCCACCCTTTGAAATATAATGCTTTGTGCCTTAACTCTCTATAAATAATAAATACAACATGTAATATAAAACAAAGCGGATATAGGAGACCCCTGTGGTACCTCGAGTTACCGAAATACACCGATAAATTACTGAAATACACCTATAAAATATAAATTACCGAAATACACCTATAAAATATAAATTACCGAAATACACCTATAAATTACCGAAATACACCTATTAATTACCGAAATACACCCTACAGCTATCACAATACTCTCAGTATATGTTCATTTATGTGTCATCCAGTCACACCTAAAATTTCATAAATATTGATAATAATCTGAAAATGTTGTGACCATAAAGCCTATTATTTTGAAGCATAAATTCAAGTTATTTCCCTTTACAGACTCTTGTACACAGTAAGAAGTATTATTCAAATGAATCTATGTACCGCAATTAAAAGTACAATTATGTGGACATATGGTACAGTTTGTCTTGAGACATGAAAATTTTCTCAGAGCTTACTCTAATTTTGCTGCATAGTTAAATGTATAAATTTTGCAAAAATAACACACTTCTAAAGTTGAAAATTTTTGTTTAAATGCAAAAAGTAATAGTTTTGAAGGCCCTTTTATAAGAACATTGAGACTTCCTTTTTCGGATCTCAGACACATGCACATGGAGAGTAAACAATCCAGCTAGAGTTAGCGTACAATGGCTAAACTCAGATTTTTGACAAATTATGCGAGAAAAGGCTTAAAATAGAACGAGATACAACTCATATGCACACTAGATTTTGCGTGGGGATATCACTAGGACCCTCTAGCTATGAGACACACACACAGGACTTTAAAAGCAAGTACTCTTTTTATCAAAACATATGGCATACTTTAAAATAAAAAACATTATTTGGTTATAGGGACATGAAAAGTTTTCCATTATAATAATGGTTTATAATTACTTAATTATAAGAAGCAGGAAATAATCCCATACTTGAGAAGCGAGTGTGGACCCTTTTCAGGGGTATTTAATAAGTTTTTACACAAGAAGTGTGTTGTCATACTGAATCATGTGATGTAAAATGTCCAAGTCAGAATGAAGAAGCCATTGCATTCCAGATGATCTTTAAAGCGCAATTGAGAGCAAATTAATGCATTCCTAATGTTCAAAATTGTGAGTATTGTTATGATTTTTATTATTTTATCAACCCGTGTTTTAAAAAACGCTTGATTAAATGTGGAAAATGAGCTGTAGTGCCTCCTTAACATAATATTCTACCATCGTATCATCACTAATGACAAACAGTAGGCACCCGTGTGGCACATGCGCCCTAAAACAAGCTACTGTTAAATTGCCAATTCGATTACACAAGAATGAAGCCAGACACACACACAGTGGTTGGACACACATTTTAATCTCAAACAGGTAAAATATATTGTTTCATCTGTAAGTATATGAAATAGCATATATTTTAATACTATTTTTATTTTATTTGAAGAGAAAACAATATCATTCACACATATGCATACACAAAACACTTTTCGGTCTGATAATTAACGATAGGTGTTAATCGTACATTGGTCACTATTTCATCTGAAATGATACTCAGACGTCTAGAAATTTACAACGGAGCATGGTATTCATAATACATTGATCACTAATTACAATGTCCACATAATTTAAATTAATTTCGGTATGTGGTAAGCCATTTAAAAATGAAAATACCATATTACAGTAAGGCAATGAAACTACAGATGACGTACTGAATAAAACTTTAAAAAAATCATTAATTAACATGTATAAAAGTCTACAGAGTGCCACACTGCAGTTAGCATGGTTGAAGTATCATCTATTATCGTTCCTTACACTTGTATACACATTGGTTGCAAAAAATATACGTAAATAAATCAATATTAAGCAAATGTCAAGAGATCGTGTGACACAATAAGCACTGAATTGTGTTGATTGCAGATATTGTTTCATTACATCACACAGCACTGTATCTGTAGATAGTTGTGCATCGCAATAGGCAATAAAACTACAATAATACTCCAATCCCCACATTTTCCTGATATTTCATAAACTAATTCTTAGCCTTATTTTTCTTAACCATGAAACAGTAGATTTACACATGGAATAGCATTTCTATTTTGAGATGTTTACATTTGAGTGTAAGGAATTATCATGTGGTGCATTGCATTCACAAGATCCACCTGTCTGTGTACGAGATTTCTGTAAAGGGAAATAACTCTGACTTACGTTTCAAAATAATCGGTTTTATGGCCACATCTTCTTCAAATCGTTACCAATCTTTATGAAATTTGAAATGTGACTAGATGACACATAAATGAACATATACTGAGATAGTTATGCAGCTTTTGGGTGTATTTCGGTCATTTATGGTTGTACTTTGGTAAATCGCGTGCATTTCCGTAATTCGGAGTACCCGAGACCCCTGTACTCTCAACAAAGTCTCTGAATAATGCATACAAACAGCAATATCTATTAACAACAAAACATGGATTCTTACCTTAGTACATAGATACGTGTCCTTTGTTATTTTGTTTACATTCAGCTGATGTTGCGGCCTACGACATAAAGCAATCCATCGCACACACTTCTGGAAGTTGGTTTTCGGTTTGGGGAATGGTATAAATTTGGCTCCGTTAAGTTTTTCCGGATATCTGCTGTCTGATTTACAGGTTCCAAAGGAACAGTGTTTAACCATTTTTCTTACAAAATGATCTATTGCCTACAAAATATACACCATTTACATGATCGCCTCTGGCGGATAGACTGCACAAAACAATGGCGGATGTCCGACTACTGTCCGAGGCGCGAGGTGGTGGGCGGAGCTTATTGTCGAGAGATCAAAGTACTGAAAGTACTTATGGTACAATCATTGCAGAATGCACCTTGGTACTGATGGAACATAGGCTAGCTTTCCTGATTGATCATCGGCTGGAATCGGTTGCTACTTCCGATGCGACTTTACCGATTATAATCGCAAGACATGCTTTTATTTTAGAAAGCATAATCTTATAAAGTATTTTTTGATTTATTTTCACATAAATATAATTATATATAAAGTCAAAAGTTAATTGCAATCTTTGTGCTTTATATAAAATATTTCAAATTCAGCATGACCCATATTGTATGATGATCGATCTATATCAAATATGCATTCGCAATGACCTTGTAGTGAGTGACAGCGTGACGAGAATTCCATCGATATCGAAAGCAAGTTTTAATGCCTACACCCATGGTTGAGTGATCTTATGCACTAGTCGCACAGTTGACGTTGCTAAGAGAGTTGGTTCCGCAGGTCGTGAGTTCAACCCCGGGCAGGAGCAGAAATGGGTATTAAAATATTGTGAACCTTTCTGTGTTTTAAATAAAATATGTCTTCACTTAAGGCAGTTTTTCACCTTTTTTTGAATTGCCAATAGAATACATACAATGATTTATGTGCTTGTGTAATTCCTATTAGTATGAGTGTCCGACTCAATATCAAATGTGTCCCACTTACGAACGAATTTCGATGTTGGGAGTTTATCGCATCTGAATGCATTATGAGGTAAAATACCGGGGTGATCAGAGCAAAAACTAGTGAACACTTTCGAGCAACACCAAATACCAGAGGAGAAACAGCTGGAATAAATCTGCATGCGGAAAAGAAAAAGAAGAATGTCCGACTCCCGGTCACTTTACCCTAAATTAAGTGGCATACACGGCATACCATGATTCTATGATCATCGTATATATGACAGTTATGATGATAACACATGGTCTAACGTTTACAGAGATGTTACTTTTGTTCTTCATGTGATCGAATATTACATGGGTGCTGTTTCTCATAAACATGCAGTAGGTCAACTTGGAGCTAAACGTTTAAGGACAAGACGGCAAATAAGTTTAATAAACAATATTTTATTCAGAAATAAGTTATTATTCATGTTTACAAACTATGCATTATAGAATATCGAGAAGGAAGCCAAAAGGCTTGTATTAATCTCGCAAGTTAAGTGAGAGATGAATGAAAACTCTTAGTAGGGTTAGGGTTAGTCAGGGTCAAGGTTAGGGTTAGGGTTAGTCAGGGTCAAGGTTAGGGTTAGGGTTAGTCAGGGTCAAGGTTAGGGTTAGTCATATACCATATACAGTAAAATTCCACCGCTCTAGTGGAGGATGTGTATCATGTCTACAAATCTTAATTTTGTTAAAGATATAGTGTTCATTTACAAAGTCTATTTTTTGCAAAATATAACATTAAACAGTCAGAAATCCCTGTTTATCCCAGATAAATAAGTAACAGCTACCAGTTAAATGAAGTGGCAACCCCCACCATCCTGGCACCTGGCATCGTAAGCCTAGTTAAGCATTGTAGATATCAAAATTTTAAAAAAATAAAATTTGAAAATTTTCAGATCAAATCGTGTTCATATCACTTTTAAATTAATGATGCCAGGTTTATTTTCTCCCAAATTTACATGCAAATAACGCAGCATTGCGTATTTACAATAATAAATAATATAAGCCTCCTCCGCTGCCCCGGAAAAAACACGCATAAAAAACAAAATGTTGAAAACTTATGGAAACCTTTGTGTCCGCGGGAATATTGCTGAGTCAGCAAAACTTCAGAGGCGGAACCTTACTCTTGTTTTATTTAAATATGAATACCAATTTTATGGACCTTACAATAAAGACAAATTTACGAAAATATTGATATAAAACTCGACTTGCTCTTGAGAGTGTGCGATAGAAATTGACCAATCAATAACCCTTTTATAATCAAACACGTTTTCCAAATACTGAGCCCTGTGGCTATATATATAGCCCCGTGGGGATCCGGGTTGTTAGAATATATCCTCAGTACCCATTGCTTGTCGTAAGAGGCGATTAAATGGAGTGGTCCTTCGGATGAGACTGCAAAAACCGAGGTCCCGTGTCACAGCAAGTGTGGCACGATAAAGATCCCTCCCTGCTCAAAGGCCATAAGCGCCGAACATAGGTCTAAATTTTGCAACCCTTCACCGGCAATGGTGACGTCTCCATATGAATGAAAGATTCTTGAGAGAGACGTTGAATAACATACAATCAATCCAAATACTGAAACCCCATTGGCTTAGCTCAAATAAGAAATGAAACCTAGTAACAAGACAGTCCTATCATATTATTTGTACGTTGTTAGGACAATCATTTTTCGCTATGACACGTAACAAAAAAAAAAAATGTTTCGTGCACTACTGTGTACGGACTTCTTTAAAGGGAAATAACTCGAATGCATCTCGAAACTTTTTTAATAGAGAACAAGAGGCTTATGGACCACATTGCTCACTTAACACAAGATATATGGAGAGACCAAATATGTCAGTAGGTTTATTAATTTCAGTAAAATTTGAACCTATTGTAACTCCGCCCTGGATCTTTACATATTTTAACTATATATAAGCAATATGTTATGGAATGCCAAATTAACATATGTATTCAAATGCGAATTGAAAATAGGCATACAGCAATTGAATTAAAGAATGATTGTTTGTTGTTTTCCGCCATACTCAACAATTTTTCAGCTATGTGATGGTGTCCAAATTTTTATTGATGGAAGAGAGATTCCAGATACAATGTATCCGGGAAGAGACCACCGACCACCGACCTTCCGAAAGCAAACTGGCAAACTTTCTCAGATATATCGGCACGAGCGAGAATCGAACCGACTAGAGGTGAGAGGCTTTGTGATTTTGAGTGCGATGTTCTAACCACTCGGCCACGGAGGCCCCCATGAATTAAAGATATGTCTAAATGATTCTAAGATGGTGTAATTAAAGTTAAGAAATTATTTCATTAATTTCTCGTTTAATTGATCATGATGCACTAATTGGACTTGTTTTGATTAACTGTAGACAGATAATTGCTTTTATGAAATTTATTTGGTGTCATTTTTCACATTTTCCCTAACCACCCCCCTTCCCTCAAAAAAAAAAATGCCATAAGACAGTAATACAAGCACATAAATGCCTGCGTTTAAATATACTCTACATCATACTTGTTTAACTAGCAAAGAAGCCACAATAATTAGTTTTCGATAAACGATATTTTGGTGAAAGTTACTCCCCTTTGTCCACCTTGTTGGAGGTCGACTTGCTCAATTCCCATCATTACGTTACTAGTTTCAACTATTTATACTGACCAATTATTGTTTTCCAGAAACATATACATAAGTTAAAGTTACACGTATTTCCAATTTTATAAAGTAATAATTTATACCAATATTTGTTTCGCAGGTTTAAATTTGGTTACATAAAAAAGAACTATCATCCTCCGCACCTCCAATATGGCGGCAAAGGAAATAACTTTTGGAAAGATGACGTCATACGAAAACTATCTATAGTTACCACGTGACACGCAACATACCCTATACCATCTACTTGTACGCGAAGAGGATCTTTTTCTTTACTAAAATACATGTATTTATCAAACAAAACACACACACACACACACACACACACAGATACACACACAAACAAACACACACACACACACACAGAGATACACACACACACACACGCGCGCGCGCGCGCAACAACAACAACAACAAAGCAAATAAATAATAAAATAATTGAAGCTTAATAAATATCCGACAACATCATGGTTCCTTCACATATATTAAGTCAACCCCAGTTATCTTTATTCCAGATATGGTGGAAGCATGGGCTGGAGATCGTGGAAACACCTAACAAGAGTCCTATGGGCCTCAACGCTCATCGGACTGATTTCGTTCATTATACATTTCAAGATGGCTCATTACACCAAAATTTAATGGCAAGATGAAGCTCCTCATAGGAAACATGATTTCATCATCGAAATAGTGATACAAACTGCGTGCTATAATTCAATTTAAGAGAACAATAATCTAATAAATGCGCGCATCAATTCAGTTGCTGATATCATCAATTCATTTGAAGAGAACAACCATTTAATTATTAAAGCGCATCGATTCAGCAAAATAATTAATGCTATGAACAATTCAATTACTAATCTCGCTGAAATTCAGAATGGCAGATATCAATGATTTGAAGAGATCTTTAATTGAATTGTAATACAATGTATCCGGGAAGAGACCACCGACCTTCCGAAAGTAAACTGGCAAACTTTCTCACATATATCGGCGCGACCGAGATTCAAACCCGCGCCGACTAGAGGTGAGAGGCCTTGCGATTTTGAGCGCGATGCTCTAACCACTCGGCCATATCAGAAATATAACTATACAAGTATAACATGGAACACTAATAATGTAGTATCTCTATTTTAGCTCCGACCTGTGTAATGGTTAATGTATAGTCGATAATTTAAGATCGAAAATAGGGAGCGCCAAATTAACATAAACTCAAATAATTATAGATATCTTTAATTATTTGAAGAAATCTTCAGTTTGATTATTGGTCTCATTAATGCGCACATCCATTGAGTTAATGAGAGCAATAATTGATTTTGGTGCGCACATTAATTCAATTATTGTTCTCATTAATTCAATGGATGCGCGCATTAATTAATGAGAGCAATAATTAAATTGAAGCGCGCATCAATTCAATTATTGCCCTCAATTCAATTGATAAGAACATGAATGTGGTGGAAATATTGCTCACAAAAATTGATTTAGAGCTCGGTGTAAATGATTTGATAATCAACGTTTTTGTATAAGGAATTAATGCGCGCATGAATTCGAAAGAGAGCAACAATTCAATTAAAGAGATCACTAATCCAGTTTTATATATGTTGAAGACATCTTCTAAATTAAAGCAATATAAGCTGCCAAAATTGCAATTTTTTATAGTGGCATTAAAAGAGGTTAAATGAACGTTGATATGATTGAAAAAAAGAACTGCATCGAATTTCCTCTCTTATGCATCGTTTACACACCTTTACGTGATGAAAAATATATTCCTCGACATTCCGTTTGACCCTAACAACGGCAGCTGATTAATCGTCGGCGACAATCCCGAAGATAACCGATGTTGACACGAATGATTCTGATGCTGATCGGGGTGGATCGGGTTGTATCCGGGTCATTAAAATATGGACGGCAAGGTGAGATAAAATTGTAGTTACCATCATTATTTTGGCATTGTTAACGATGTTATATGTTTTTATATCTTTTTCGTCCCGAATCAGTCAAAGTCGGCTTTCTCCCTCGCTTCGAACCTTTCGTGTCAGACATCTTTCGTGCTTACCGGAAATATTGCGCTTGCGCATTTGATTTTGCCGAATGAGTTCAACTTTAGGTCATTGCATACGGAAATAATGTCGGAAAAATTAAGGTACGGGAAGACTTAATTTCAACTGTCGAACAATTTTTTAATTTAATGCAAAAAATACAACATGTCAAAAGTTTAATCGATAAAATCAGGTATTAGAAGGTAGATGTTACAAAATTTCGATTAAATTTTAGGGACCCCAAAATAACAATTTTGACAGCTTATATTGCTTTAATATATAGTTGCTCTCTGTAATAGAATTATTGCGAACATCAAACGAATTAATTGATTCAATTGATGAAGTGCAATAATTCAACTGTTGTGTGCATTAATTGTATTCATGCGCGCATTAATTATTTTGATGCGCGCAATCATTGAATTATCGCTCTCTTCAATAAAATTGTACCCGCTCATCAATTCAATTGTTGATATCATCAATTCATTGACCCCGTGGGGATCCGGGTTGTTAGAATAGATCCTCAGCACCCCTAGGTTGTTTGTTTAACGTCCTGTTCGAGAATTTTACAGTCATATGGAGACGTCACGATTACCGATGAAAGGCTGCAAAATTTACACCTATGCTCGGCGCTTATGGCCGTTGAGCAGAGAGGGATCTTTATCGTGCCACACCTGCTGTGACACGGGGCCTCGGTTTTTGCGGTTTCATCCAAAGGACCGCCTTATTGAATCGCCTCTTACGACAAGCAAGGGGTACTGAGGATTTATTTTAACCTGTGTCCCCAAGAGACGGTGTTGAAAATAAGTTCTAGAACAGAAAAAAGGGTTTATAAACTTATGCTATCAATATTTATTATTATTATTATTATTATTATTATTATAACATTTATATAGCGCTAAATATAATTAAATTACTCTAAAGCGCTTTACATAATTATTTGAAACTGCACAATGAATATACACAACTAAAATTAATTGAAAATAACATGGGCATACAAAATATAAAAGGGGGTTTAGATATAGAAATGGGTTAAACAATGATTAAAATATTCGTAAAACATGTTCAGCACAGATTAAGATCTAAATATTAAATTGATGAATTATGATATCTATTGTCTGTACAATACCCTCCTGGTCTTCTGTATGCTGTTAGCCAGTGGCGTAGCTAGCCTTGAAGTGAAGTGTACGCACAGTCGCAAATCCATAATAGACTGGGGGTCTGTATTAAGGCCCCTAGTGGGTCCAGGGCACCCCGCCCTGGTGGGGGCCGCCCCGGAAACTCATGGGTTTTGAGGCTTTTTAGATTACATTTATGGGTTGTTCTAACTATAAAATCATGCATAATAAAATGAAAAATCCACTGTTGTTGTCGTCTGATTGATGTGTACGCCCGTGTGTTTTGGCGTCAATGGCAGCTACGCCACTTGCTATTATATCAATATTTGTGTAGATTAAATTCTTTGGCACATTGTGGATTGAATGCCATGTAAAATATGTTAAATCAAAATCATGTTTTCATCTGTTTCACACCCCGTGAGGATCCGTGTTGTTAGAATAGATCCTCAGTACCCTTGCTTGTCGTAAGAGGCGACTGAAAGGGGCGGTCCTTCGGATGAGACTGCAAATCCGAGGCCCCGTGTCACAGCAGGTGACGTAAAATATCCCTCCCTGCTCAAAGGCCATAAGCGCCGAGCATAGGCCTAAATTTCCAGCCCTTCACCGGCAATGGTGACGTCTCCATATGAGTGAAATATTCTCGAGCGGGACGTTAAACAATATTTAATCAATCATTACGCTTTATAATCCGCGAAGCGCATTATGCGTAAACTGCACCAAGTTACATTATATCGTATAACATAAGTCAAAACTAGCTTCATTCCTTATAATTTAATATAAAAAGACAAAATCACATTGTACAAGTGTTACTTTATCATTTAAATGTAAAATAAAAAATGCTTGCATCGCGCAATGATTCGCTTAGCAACATACTGACAAAGTGTCGAACGAAAGAAGCCATCTTGGTCCTTCGCATAACTGAATCATGAAATCTGAAAACGCAAGGTTGAGTTTGCAACGAATCTTAATAACAGAAGATATATGTGGGCTCCATACATAAGCCTGATGTTTTCTTCGCAGACCAAGATAGACTTTGGACTAGATCAGAGAGAAACCGAAAGTTTAGATCTAGCATCACACAAAATACATGACGTAGAAAATCAGAAAGTGCAGTAGAATTTGCGATTAAACATTTTTGATGTCATAAAAGTTTTAAACTACCTTATAACTCAACATAGCATACAATGAAATCCAACACAGTAAAATATGTAAACAATTCACGATCACGACTCTATGTCAATCTATGGGACGTGACGTCATGTAATACACATTTTGTAAGACATGACGTATTTTTGTACTTAGATTGTTTGTTGTTTTTCCGCCACATTCAACAATTTTTCAGTTATCTGGTAGCGTTCAGTTTTTGTAGTAGTCCAGTCAATTTACGATTTCGCATGCAACTAATTGCAATAGAAATAATTTTTTTTGCAAAGTATTCCTTAGTATCAGTAAAACAACATATAAAAAAATCTAATTTTATCTAATTTGCAGAAATAATATATTTTGATGCATCAAATTTGCTGATAGCTCCCTTTGTTTTATGTCACCGCCGCGCTATCATAGCGTGCTTTCACCGAAATCGTGACGTATACATTATCATTACGTAGACATTGATCAAAGTCTTTGCTCGAATTTTATAACATATGTTCATACAAGCGTGTAAGCGCTTGAATCAATATAGCCTAGGTGTAATACTATAAATTTATTTACAAACGAGACGTTCTAAAGCTTCTCAAAAGTTTAGAAAAAAAAAACAACAGGTTGGTAAAATCACAACACGTGTCGTCATGTAGACGTATAGGCCTACTGGGTTCATTCAAAATTTGGGAAAGGTGCCGTAATGTAACGGAAAATAACATTTTTTTAAACTAAATAGTCGCAGAGCATCATTTCTTCAAGGTAAAATTAATAAGTAAGAAAGTGAAAAGGCTTTTTTCTATACTGCACTGCTTATTTCTATTTTCTATGTAAGGACACCCATTCGCGTTACAAAGCCATCTTTCTCGTTATTGATTGGGGTACACGGGGCGCCTTTTAACGTCCCATCCGACGGAGTAAATCTTTCTCCTGAAGTGACGCTATTAGTTGCAACTTGAATGCGGTTTCTGTAATATGCAAAACTAATACGATACCAATTTAATTTAACCTTTTATGTTGTGTTAGTAGAAAATTTCTTCCATTTTAATTATATCTGTTCTAACCTTGTGTTGAATATGGAAAGATTACAAGACTGTGTAATTTGTGAATCGGGGGACAAGAATGGTCTAGTTTGTCTTCGTGGGAAGGGTAGCACAGGTATCAATACTGCTGCTGAGAAAAGGGGTAGCAATCTTCGCACGCATCCTGGGCAATATGTGCACACCGAATGTAGGCGTCTATTTACAAATGCGATTGAAATTAGCAAATATCTGAGGGAAAAAGAACAAAGCAAGCCAATTCCTCCTGCTGATAGTACACCAATTCTTAGATCAAAACAGACCTTTTCATTCCGTGACCACTGCCTCTTTTGTGGACAAACTGCCAAACTTAATCAAAGTAAAAGAGGGCATGATGTTTTTCCTGTGCGAACTCATGATTTTCAGGCTTGTATAAAATCCGTCTGTTCTACAAGACGCTTGGGCAAACCAAATTTATGGTAGACTAGAAGCTGTAAATGATTTGCATGCTGCTGATGCCATCTATCATCAAACTTGTAACGTAAATTTTCGCACAGGCAAACACATACCTAAAATATTCTCACCCTCTTCGACGTAAGCCAAGAGAGGCAGACCTGTTGACAGTGATATTACTGACGCATTTCTTAAAGTGGTGAATTATCTGCAGGATAATGATGACAAACAACATCAACTGTTAGATCTTGTTGCTAAAATGAAGGACCACTGTGGTGATGATGCATACTCGCCTGTTTACTTGAAAAAGAAATTGTATGAGCGTTTTGGGGATGAAATCATCATGACAGAAGAACAAGGAAAATCAACTGTAATAACGGTACGAAAAACGGCAAGATCAATTCTTCAGAGCTTCTACAATCGGCCTAAAACAGTGGACCAGACATTGGAGAAGCTCAACATCATTACAACTGCTGCTAAGTTGATAAAATCTGATATCCTGTCCCTTCATCTAGCTTCTGATCTGTACCCTTTGTCGTCAGATATTGAATCACTTGAAAAGAATCTTCAGTACGTTCCTTAAAGTCTTCAAACTTTTTTGAAAATTCTCGTCCGAGAAAAGGACCCTGACTTGAAAATTGCATCGATTGGACAGACAATTATGCAGATGGCTAAGCCACGTATGCATATTGCACCACTACAAATAGGTTTAGGAGTGCAGCTTCATCACCATTTTTCATCAAAATTTCTTATTGATACGTTGAATTCCTTAGGATTTTGTTCCTCATATTCGGAGATACAACGTTTTGAAACAAGTGCAGCCATTTCACAAGGAACAGATATTCCAAGCTATGAAAATGGACAATTTCTGCAATTCGTTGCTGACAACGTGGATCACAATGTGCGCACACTTGATGGGTATGGTACATTCCATGGCATGGGCATTATTGTAGGCTCTACACCTGGTAAAAAGGTTAGCAAACCGGTCCCTAAACTGAACGTTTCATCGGCTGACCTGGTCACTGCTGGGAAAATTAATATACATTTCTACAAGCAACCACCTAAATCGTCACTGCAGATGAAATTCGCCAAAATCAATAAAGAACAGAAAGTACCAGATCCATCTTTGAGTTTAGATCTTCTTTCAAAGGCTGTATGGCCTCTTCGATTTCCAACTCCAAGTTGGTCAGGACTGATGCAGTGTACTCAAAATGGAGATTACCCTGGGAAGTCCACCATCACCTTTCTGCCGATGATAGATATGGACGCAAGCGATATGTCATGTATCTACTCTACACTGAAGTTTGTGTCTCGCCAAGCTAGAAAATATGGTACAACTCCAATTCTGACATTTGACCAGCCTCTCTACATGAAAGCAGTTACAATTGTCACTCATGAGTCACAGTGTGAAGACTTAAGCTCCATTATACTCAGGTTAGGTGCGTTTCACACACAAATGAGCTTTTTAGGATGTATCGGGCGCATTATGAGAGAATCGGGATTGCAGGAAGTTTTAGAGACTGTATATGCGTCAAATGCAGTTGGCCATATTCTTAGTGGAAAAGCAGTAGCTCGAGCAACCCGTGCCCATTTTCTAGTTGATACAGCCCTTCATGCCTTGCTCGTGGCTAAAACCTTTGGTGCCGAATTGCCTGATAATGATGTGCCCCAAAATATATCTTCAGGTTATCTTGTAACACCCATTGACACAGAGGCCCCTGATCACGTCCTTACTCAATCTGCAGACGTTTCCACAGCCCAACTGGAAGAAGATCATCTGCTGAAGAAAGCTGCTGCCTTGTATGACCAGTTGCTAGAGGGAGATGCTACTGCACAAGACGTGTGCAATAATTCTACCATTACACAAGTACTGGGGAAACTTGCGGACACAAAATCCTCTCTCAAGTGCTTCAGAACAGCAGCCCTTTGGCTTCAGTACTTAGAAATGATAAGTCTCTTAAAAGCTTTTATCACAGCTGAAAGAACAGGCAATTGGTTACTCCATATACAAACTCTACACGCAATGCTTCCCTATTTTGCTGCAGCTGGGCATAATATGTATGCAAAGTCAGCATACATCTATGTCATGTCAATGATCAATCTTCAAAAAGCTCATCCCGATGTACACAGCAAGTTCATGGAAGGTTATCATGTACTGAGAAGAAGTGAGAGGTATTGGGCGGGTCTGTCGTGTGATCTTGTCATTGAGCAGGCATTAATGAGAAGTGTGAAAACATCAGGTGGTTTAACGAGAGGTCGAGGAATGACAGAGGTACAGCGGTCGCAGTGTCTTTTGTCTATGCCTTCTTGTGCAGCAGTAAATGAGGCAATGCAGAATCTGACAGATGTTGGCTACCACACAAGTGAGCAGCACAAGGAATCTTCAACCTCTCGCCAAGAAAGGGACAAACAAGATATAATTAAAGTTATATCATACCTACGAGACCGTGACCCTTTTACTGAGAGCATCCCTCTTTGAAATATTGACACCGGTGTGAATGCAGACAATAATATCAACGCTCATAATGCATTAGCATGTGGACAAAAGATCATTGACTCTATGGTTGGTCAGAATATTTTTGATTTTTCCTTCAAAAAATCAATGCAGGTGTTAACTATGTCATCTAAAACATTTATCACGGTTGAGGAAGGCAGAGTTGAGGTTGATCCCCAAGTGCTTTTTCAAAGACTAACGGCAATTTCAGCTAGAGAATATGTTGAAGATATTGCAAATATCTTCAAATATGAATTACCAACGCATCCATCATCGATCTTTGAACCCTCAGGACTTCCAAGAGCAGCAAGTAAGCCTCAAATTTCAGATGCAATTTGGAGTATGGGCGATTGTGCTGTATCAGAGAAGGAATTGCTTGATGTACATTTTGTTTTGGATGGCGGTTCTTTGCTACAGCGTATCCCATGGACAAAAGGCATGTCATTCAATTCTATGCATCAGTTGTATGTTGAGTATATTATTAGAAGATACTCGAGACCAACTATTGTATTTGATGGATATTCCAGTGAACCCTCGACCAAAGACGTGACTCATCTTCGACGTTCAAAGGGCATCATCTCCCCTGATGTAACATTTACTTCAAATATGACCTTCAAATCTAAAAAAGAAATTTTTCTCACAAATAACAACAACAAGTCTCGTTTCATAAGTCTTCTTGCCCAAAGACTTCGGGAAAATGAATGCACGGTCATCCTTGCAGAGGAAGATGCAGATTGTCTCATCATTTCAACAGCTGTAGCATGTGCTCAGTCAACACAAGTCGTTGTCATTGGCGAAGACACTGATCTTCTTGTTCTCCTCTGCTACCATGCATCACTGGATGGATACAACATTTACTTCCGATCTGAACTTTCTAATAAGTGCAGGTACTGGGACATACAAAAAACAAAGCGGATGCTTGGTATGCACATGTGCAAAATTCTGCCAGTAGTACACGCAATCACGGGATGCGATACAACTTCCCGCCTTTTTGGGATAGGAAAAGGTGTTGCTTTAAAGAAGCTTTCGAAAACAAACAATGTTACAATGGCAATAGAGGAATTCTTAAAGCCTGGAAACCATCTGGAAACTGTTGTAACGAGCGGCGAACAGATTATTGCTAGCCTATATGGGGGAGTATTGTGCGAAGGACTGGATCTTCTGAGACTGCGCTTATACACAAATAAGGCTATCACTAACAATAAGTGCGTTCAGGTACAGAGTCTCCCGCCAACATCTGATTCTGCGGCTCTGCATTCTAGAAGGTCATACTATCAGTGTCAGCAGTGGATAAAACTAGATGGCACTGATCTGAACCCACTTGATTGGGGATGGACAGTCACTGATGATAGCAAATGCATGTCGCTTAAAAACACTTTGCCGCCTGCTCCCAATCGTCTTCTGAATATTATCCACTGTAATTGCAAGGTAAATTGTGACACAAAGAGGTGTACGTGCCGAAAACATGGCCTAGAATGTACTATTGGATGTGGCCATTGTAGAGGAACAAGTTGTTCCAATTCAACAAGGAACACGGAGGAAGAAGAAGAAACAAACTGATTTCCATGGTCTGTTCACTGAAATTACCCCCCCCCCCCCTTTTCCAAAAAAGCCTCTTAACGGTGAAATTATTACATGGAAATTTTACAATTTCTATTTCTTACAAAAATTTATAAATGCCAATCAAGAAACTGCATTCTTATTTGATAGGTAATGATGGAAAGCTAATTTCCAGTTTTTGTCGTTTTTTCTCTTTTTCTCTGTTTTTGACCCCCAAAAAATGGTATTTCCACTTCAACTGAAACATTAGATTTTTTATATGTTTTAGTACACATATTAGCGAGGTCAAAATCATTGAAAACAATTCTTTTGCAATTAGTTGCAAGTTTGACCCTTTTTTGGGCTAATTTGACTGGACTAAAAGTAGTGCTGTCTTCGTTGTCAAGGGGCGTCTCCCTATACCAAGTCACATTATACAATATAACCTATATTTTTTCAGAGTGCTCAGACAATCAAATTGCGTGTTACAAGTAAAATTAAAATAATTTCTATTATATCTACCAAGTCAGTTTATATAAGAATACACAGAAACATTTTTTTATTGGTATTCAAGGCAAATTTTACTGAGAATGAAGATATTTTTTACCTTGATATCGAAACTTATATATTTGAACCAGAATATATTAAATATGACTAAATACGATAACTGCTGCTAGTTGTAAATGAAGACACGAAACAGTTTTAGTCCATTTCTTTTTTAATTACACTACTATATGAAAATATCTATTCCATGCGCTCACCACCAACTCTGACTGGCAAATGATTGTTATTGAGACTGAAACTGACGATTATTTACAGAGTGCATTGTGTGTGTGTATATATATATATATATATATATATATATATATATATGTTTGTGTATATATATTTGTGTGTATGTGTGTGTGTGCGTATGTATGTGTGTGTGTGTCTGTTTGTGTGTGTTGAATATAAACGTTATGGTGGAAGTTAACATTATACAGATTTTAGTATTTTTGAAAAGGCCTCAGTGACCAATGAGAATATGATTGAAATTGAAAATTAATTCAAATATCTGGGTATAACATTTTTAAGACTATGCTTCGGAGAGAGAAAAAAAGCTATGTATGGTACATGTAATTGCAATTTGATAACAAAAAATATATTCAACAATTGAATTCCAATTTGGCCATTTTGATAAATTTGTGATCAAACTTGCCAAAAGTATTGTATATATAAACACACGAGGTAACTAAATTAGCGACCGGCACGAAGGGCAGTAAGAAAGTATGGGGGGGGGGGGGGGGGGGGGGGGGGGGGTGACTGAGATGTCATAGAACAGACAAGCATGTACTCAATGTTCTGAAAAGAAAAATTTGTACGCAAAAAGTTTTAAAATTATTATTAATAATGTGTATAACAGAATGGTTTCTTATACTTTACAAGAAATATGGTGAGATATTTCGTGAGAATCTCGTGCACTAAATATTACTTCGGAGGCCAGGCACATGCTGTTTAGAAATAGTCTATATACAAATTTTGTTTGATCTGTCAAATTTATGAAAATAAAGTTATTTTTTTTTTTTTAAAGTAAAGAGAACACGTACTTACCCATTCTTATCATTGTATATCATTTCCATTATGTCTTCGTCGTAATGGTACAATCTATCTATATTGCTTTATATAGTACCCCGTATTTCATTGAATGTAGATTGGATGAATAGAAAAAACTTCAATGGTGACAACTGAAAATTATTTATAAAATATAAAATTTGCTAAACATTTTACCTGCGAATAAGCAAGAAATTTAATGTCTGAAAATGTTAACAAATTATCAAATTGACATTTTACAGGATTATATTCTTGTAACAATAATAATAATAATAATAATCCCAAAACTATCATAAATAGTCAGTTCTACTTCAGGTTTAACATACCTAAAATAAAATCAGTCCATGAATATATTTTTGGGTTATTACTAGAAAAAATGTTAATGCCGAGCTTCAAAGGCCCTTTCATAAATTGTACAATTTATTACAGGGCGCGGACTATTCTGATATGGGGTTTTTGAAATGTACATGCGTTTCTGCGGGATTGACATTTAATGTGGTTTTTTAAAAATTATTCCCCCCCCCCCCCCCCCCCCCCCCCAAATTAATGTAAAATAAACGTGTTGAAGTTATTGTTAATATCAGCGTTCGAGTTGTATAATCTCTAGATATAAATCATGTATATTTAAAATTAACTTTAAAATGCAGTACACGTCATAATTGTCAATTTGCACTGCATTTATTTCCGGTTCAATTTAATTCATTTATATAGAATACGAAACTATTTTTGCGGATTCACACAACCAGTAATATATATACAAGTGGCCTTGAGGTGACAAGTGGAATTGAGTCCAGACAAGTGCGTGAAAACTCCTTTTAAAGTCGTTATCCTTCTCCGTGAAGTTATTTCTACTAACGAGGTTTCATTACAGTAGTAATTAATATATCTTAAAAAGTATGACTCCACGGTTAACTTTTCATCCTGAAGGATGCACGTACAAAATGTATACCGCCAGTGTGGTCTGTTCTTTAAAAAAAAAAAAATAGTAAAAATAGAACTTTTTTCACATCTTTTGTGGTCCGATACCTTTGATGCTTTCGGCAAGATGATTTCTGGTCTTCCTCCTAAATGTTAATGGACAATGGATGACGACCAACGGCATAGGTCACCCGAGTGACTCAGGTGACCTAAAAAGGCAATGGTGACGTCTCCATACGAGTGAAAGATTCTCAAGCGGGATGTTAAACAATATACAACCCACCATTAGTCATTTCATTAGGATGTAAACAAAGTTGTATCACCATTAGATACGAGTAACAAGAAGTCCTCAGTACTCTTTGCTTTTCCTAAGAGGCGACTACTTGGGGCACAGACCACAAAAATCCAGGCCCCGCGTCACGATAAAGAAAGGGCGTAAGTGACGAGCATTGGCCTAATTTTTACAGCCCTTTAAACAAGAGGCCCATGGGCCTTAACGGTCATTCTAGTATCATAGCCCATACAGGGAGTCTCATATTTCCATTTCAGCTCAAGATCGTGTCTTCTATGCATATGACCTTTTAAAAATACATACAATTCCTATTCTATTGAAGAAGGAAAAATGGAAGTTTAAAGCATATAAATCATTTTAACATTCCCAAATTATTTTTGTACACTTTCATTATGTGGTCATATTGGCCCTGCACAAGGGCTTGAACCCCTGACCCAGGAGCCACGAATGTCACATTTTAAGTAGAAAGCTTCATGAACATTATAATCATGAGCTTAGTTTTTCTCAACTATATGTGGGAGCAGAGAAAAATTGTCCAAGATTTAATACATTTTCACTTCACGACCATATTGGCCCCACCCTAGGGCCTGAACCCTGACGCAGGTACCACAAATTTTACAATTTAGTTAGCTTCATGGACATCATAATCATGCATTTAGTTTTTCTCAAATATGTGTGGGAGTAGAGAAGAAGAATTTAAAAAATTTAATACTTTTTCACTAAATGGCCATAGTGGCCTCACCCTTGGGTCTGACCTCTGACCCATGAATTTCACAATTTAGGAAGAAAGCTTCATGGACATTATAATCATGCATTTAGTTTTTCTCAAATATGTATGGTAGTAGAGATTTTCCAAGATTTAATATACATTTCTGCTATATTGCCATACTGGCCCCACCTTACGGCTTGAATGCCTGGCCCAGCATCCACGAATTTCACACTTAGTTTGAGAGCTTCATGGACATTATTATCATGCATATAGTTTTTCTCAAATATATATGGGAAGAGAAGATATTCTAAAACTTTATGCATTTCACTATATGGTCATATTGACCCCATCCTAACCCAGAGGTCATGAATTTCACAACTTTGATAAAGGGCTTCATGGACATCATAACCATGAATTTAGTTTATCTTTTCTTCCACATATGGGGGGCCTCCGTGGCCGAGTGGTTAGAGCATCGGGCTTAAAATCACAAAGCCTCTCACCTCTGTCGGCGCGTGTTCGAATTTCGGCCGCGGCGTTATGTGAGCAAGTTTGCCAGTTTACTTGCGGAAGGTCGGTGGTCTCTTCCCAGGTACATTGTATCTGGGTTCTCTCCTCCACCAACAAAAACTGGACGCCACCAGATAACTGAAAAATTGTTGAGTGTGGCGGAAAGCAATAATCAATCAATCTTCCACATATGTGGAAGTAAAGAAGATTTTTTTTTAAAATATAGCCTTTTTTTAAAGCATATTTGGTCCTGTCCCCAAGGCCCTTGGGGTGGAAAGGTCACACATTTCACAATTTACATTCCTCCTACCCTAGAGATGCTTCACCCCAAAAATGGTAACAAGTGGCTTTGTAGTTTTCTAGAAAAAGTTAAAAATGTTAAATTGTTAATGCAAAACGGATGAAGACCAACAGCAATAGGTCACCTGAGAGACTCAGGTGACCTAAAAAGGCAATGGTGACGTCTCCATACGAGTGAAAGATTCTCGAGCGGGATGTTAAACAATATACAACCCACCATTAGTCATTTCATATGGGTGTAAACAAACTGGTATCACCATTAGTTATTTCATAGATGTAAACAAACTTCAAGTTTAATTTAAGTTAGTTATTTTATAAGGATGTAAACAAAATAAAAATATAATGTACCCTTGTGATTCTTAAACAGAATTTATTTTTTTAAATTTATTTTTTTTATATTCCGGTGTAGAGCTGTGAACCCCATTGTAGCCTTCTCCTGGCCTCAGAACTCGACACAAAATTGAATCTTCAAAACACATCAAAGTTTTTTCTGTTTCTGTACTTTTCTGAGAAGATTTTAATACCCCATCGTATTTGTACTTTTCTAACTAATCTCACCTTGAAAATAGGTATAGTGCTGTGGTTCTTAAATGCTGAAAAATGTAAAACGTTTACAGACTATAGACAAACTTCAATCAGTTCACTTTGAGATGTCACATTGATACTGCGATTAACACAACATCTGCAGAGTCCATATGGAGCTGAAATGGTACCATGAAGAGTCTTGTGGGCCATATCACTCACCTTAGCAATGTACCTTGTAATATATATATCTTTAGTTGCTGATCAATGTTTACAGATGTATATGCCCCTTGAGGCCCCACTATTTGGCCATAAACTATCCGTGTTATACAGTCAATATTACTGTATAAATACAATCAACTGTCCGTGTTATACAGTCAATATTACTGTATAAATACAATCAACTGTCCGTGTTATACAGTCAATATTACTGTATAAATATAATCAACTTAATTTGACCTTAAGGAACATGGTATGAACTTAAATCTACATTTTGAAAACTAAAATTTCCATTTAATATTTCAAACCCCGTTATTCTGGAGAAATTTTTATACGCAACTTCAGACCCCTCCCTGTGGCCTCATCCAAATCTAGGATGTACACAATCTTGAATCTAGATTACATAACATGATAATTGACATATTGTACCATTACATTTTTTCAGAGATTTGTATGATACAGTCTCATATAAAAATTAACACGCCCAACTGTACTGGTACTAACCTACAAATGGCGATGTCTCAATACGAGTGAAAAATTCTCAAAGGGAAGTAAAACTATCAATCAACTTAGTGCGACTCCATCTGGCCCTGGGGCTCATTCCTTGAACAAGCTTAAAATATTCATTACATGAAACTTTTATACAAGTTTCAATTCACTAATTCGGTGATTCTCAGGACAATTTTAAAAATACTCTATCTTACTATGTAACAATCTTCCCTTTGAATGGAATATGGTCTTCAGAAAAAATCTCTAATCCCATTTACCCAATGATCACTGTAGCAAATCAGTACCAAGGTTCTTAATGAGATGATATTGTGAAAAGCTTATACATGACAGATTCTGGACAAAATTTGATAAGAACGGCCTTTGGCTCAGGTGAGCTAAAACCAGCATATGGTTTATGCCTCTCTTTTGAACGTCTTCTCCAGCCAAGGTTTGGATGCCAATCATTCAAATAAATGCTTCATCAGCATGTCACTGGACTATCCGAGATTTACCAGATGAATACAAGTGCTCTGCAAGGTAGGGCATATCCCCTTGCAATGAATGTCTACAAGCTTTTTCTATGTGGTCCAACTGTGACCTTGACCTCAAAATCAATAGGGTGTATCCTCTCTTGACAAGAAAGGTATGTGTGAAGTATCAAATCAATGGAGAAAAAAATGTCACCTGTAGGGGGTCTACAAACTTTCTACGAAGTCCCATAAAGACCTTGACCATAGGACCCCAAAATCAATAGGATTCTTTCTCTATTGACAAAAAAGCTGCATGTGACGTACAAAATAAAGGGAGCAAAAATTGTGACCGGTGGAGCATCTACAAGCTCTGTGTTGCACACACACACACACACACGCACACCCATTACTGTATCCTTATCTGCAATGAATTCAAAGGAGATAATAATTACCTTGGTAACTTTTCTTAAAATAAAACACAAAATAAATGTTTTCTATTTATTTTATAACAAAAGCGATGATACAATATAGCACTAAACACAACTGACCACCAAGTGACACGTGACACGATGTTGTCCAATCACAGTCATTTTTAGAGTTGCTTTAGCAACTTACATGTCAACAATGAGAATGAAGACTTTACTTGGTGCTGTTGGGACAGATGACAAAGCCTGACTTTAAAATGTGTCATTAAAGCGTGTCGATCAAAATGAGATTCCTAGAAAATTGATCACATACAGACAGGAAAAAAGTTGAATAAATATCAAAAGTAGAAAACAGAAGACCTACTAATGAAATGCATGTGCAAATTTTTAAATTTAAAAAAAAAAAAAAAAAGAAAAAGATGTACAATTGTATATAGTTAATAAGAAAAAAGACCCACATCATTTCATGATGCTTGGTAACAGCATTATTTGGTAACAGCTATATACTGCATTGTCACTATAGTTTACAAAACTTTGGTCTAGAACTTTGCACATTCAGCATATGAATAAAGGAAAGTTCTCTGGGGCTCTTCCACCGGTCTACTGAAACTTTACTGTACGACTGAACACAGACAGCTCAGACTAATACACCTATCCAATGTCTTGCTCTTCATTTTCACATATCTTCAGATTTTCATACATCCCTATGAAAAATTGCCACCAAGATAATCATCCTAAAAAAAATTGTTTTCATGTCGTTCATAGAAGAGAATCTAATGCAGAAATCTGAGATTTTTTCCCCCCCAAATCCCAAGAGGTTTCGTTTAAATTAACTTGGTCTAAGGCCTCTAGTATTGATCGACCCACTGTATTAAATACAGTCTTACATTTCCTGAATGGATTGTGCAACCCGGCATAGTAATTTACTTTTATAAACTGTTTAACCGTGTTTTGTAACATGACCTAGCAGAACTTGACGAGTGCCTGTATGTTAATGATCTACTGCCCCATCTACCCCCGCGGTTCAACTGAATAACATGCAATTTATTTTTAAATGGGCAACACATCACATCACAATTGTTTGGAGTTCTGTCCCAGACAGTTTTAATTTCTGAATTCAAAATTAACTCTGCAAGCAATGGACCATATATGAATTAAATTTCAACCATTAGTTAACATGAAAGTAAGGATGTCGCATTGATTTGAGTTTATTACATTATAATGTTGCTCGAGTTTGCTTGATAGACCAAAGAACTGCATTTATTTCATAATGTTATGCAATATAAATTATACCATGATATAAAATATTCATCAATCACCTTATGACTACAGAGAAAAATAAACCATTCATGACCGTGCCATTGCTCTTTAGAGTTGAAGGAAACTATTCATAGCATGAGGTGGGGTGCGCGATACAGGGATACAAAAACATATTTCACAATAGAGAAGCTTTGTTGACCATTATACAAAGATGTATAGAGAAACGGGTCTGAGCCACATAACAAATTTTCGATTACAAGGGGTCCAATGACATTCTTGTAAGAGATAATTCATGTAAGAAAATTATCCACCAATCACAACACAGAATAAATGTCACGTGACATACAATAAAAGTGTGAGTTTAGTCGCCATACATAATTGGTAACAGTTCCTTTTTATTACCCTGCGTACGAGATCTTTCTATCAGAAAATCTTCAATGTCTTTGGTATCCTCACATCAAAACCATCCAGACACACGGTAAATATAACAATTCCGATACATTACACCTCAACAAGAAAATTACACTAAACAACATGTAAAGGATCACATACACTCTATAAATCTACCAAGTCTAATATCGGATAGTTTTATGTGCTGCACATAATTATAAGAATACTCATCAACAAAGGTTCATAAGGATTACGATGTGGAAAAAAAATGGGTGCCTTTTAATGACTTTTATGTCGTATTCTAGTTTTTCTGACCCTTGATAAACAAAATGACACAGCCATGCTGCCTAAAGAAACTTTCCCATTTTAAGTAAAACAGAGCATCTTTCCTCCTTAGACTGTTGTGTGTGTGTGTGGAGGAACTCTGTGGTGTGTGTGTGTGTGTGTGTGTGTGTGTGTGTGTGTGCAGGAACTCTTCTCAGACTGTCGTGTGCAAGCAAGAACAGCCCTTGAACTGTTGTTTCACAATGTGCAGGGAGTAACTTTTCTTGAATTGGTGTGTGTGTAAGGTGGAAATTCCCTTGAACTGTCGTGTATGTGTTTGGTGGACTCCTTGGACTGTTGTGTGTGTGAGTGTTAGGTGGACTCCATGGAATGTTGTGTGTGTGAGTGTTAGGCGGATTCCTTGGACTGTTGTGTGTGTGAGTGTTAGGCGGATTCCTTGGACTGTTGTGTGTGTGAGTGTTAGGCGGATTCCTTGGACAGTTGTGTGTGTGAGTGTTAGGCGGATTCCTTGGACAGTTGTGTGTGTGAGTGTTAGGCGGATTCCTTGGACTGTTGTGTGTGTGAGTGTTAGGCGGATTCCTTGGACTGTTGTGTGTGTGAGTGTTAGGCGGATTCCTTGGACAGTTGTGTGTGTGAGTGTTAGGCGGATTCCTTGGACTGTTGTGTGTGTGAGTGTTAGGCGGATTCCTTGGACAGTTGTGTGAATGCAGGGCAAACATCTTACTTACATAGGGAAATATTTTGATACCTAATATGGAAATTTGAAATATGTTTTTTATTTTCCCAGATTATTTCTAACATGAAGGGAAAATGATATATGGTCATTGGCACCAACCAAGAAAATCAAATTTGCTGCCAAATTGCTGTATAGATGTTTATCGACGTGATAATATGAATCTCAATGACCCATCAGTAAAATCGAGCTGTTTACAGCATCTCATTACTGTTTACAGCATCTCATTACTGTTTACAGCATCTCATTGCTGTTAACATAAAACAATAATCTCTCATGCCAGTGTCACTTCATACACAAATTGTCTACGAATTCCACACATTGAGCAATAAGTAATATATTCTATACAAAGTTGAGCCAAGTCAAGTTTTGCCATTCACATTGTAGTTTATAAAAATCTGAAGAGAAAAAAATCACTTTGAGTGTCATCTGTACGGACATTATGTACAAATACTGCTGTAATTGCATAAACAAGTTTGTCTGTGTTTTCACATCTTCCTTGAATGTTATCAACTGATTCCTAAATACCTTACAAATTATATTTGTTTTCAAAAACTCAGAACATCTCACAAACTGGAGTAAAGTCGTGTAAGTACAGACTACCACCTTTAGACTAGAACTTGCTACATAAAAATGCTTTTCAAATAATAGAAAAAAAAATCACATTCTAATTGTCTGTATTTGTATTCACCAAAAAAAAAATTTTCATTATTACCAACAATCAGACATAGACAAAAAATTGTTCACACTGCTTGTAGAAATCTGAATTGCAGTGGATTAAAAAAAAAAAAAAAAAGGAAAAAAAAGAAGAAATACAATGAATTCATTAGAATTTAAAGTGGTGAGTGTGCGAGTTGATGTTTGCAGAAATCGTTCAGTGAGGTTACATAACTAAGTAATACTACCAAAGCTGTCTTTGAGACACAACCTTAAAATCATTCAAACAACCATCAATTGCTGGTTTTCTCCTTTTACAGCAACATAAGATAAATGACAAAAAGAAAAAAAAACCATGAAAGAAAAAAAACAACAACACATGAACATCAGTAATAACTGACAATGAATTTTAACATAAAAGATAAAATCACTTTCTGAGAAAGAAATTGCACTAATCTTACTATGGACAGAGTTTTACTGATCATACATGCGTATATAAAGCTCAACCTTATATATATCTATATGGAAAACAAGAAAATAAACAACTGCATCAATGCTAGTTAGAGAGCTCGGAAACTCTGCCCTTGTCCAATGATATGTGTGCAGAACAGAACGTTGCAAAGTTACCAGAATATATTAGCACCTTTTGATATACATAATCATTAGCCCCCTGTAGGGTTACAGAATGTCCCCCATCGTCATAAAAACACTTATAACAGCTTCTCTCTTTACACATACATCTCATATATAGATATATATATATTTATATAACAGATTTATGTACAAAAACAGTATCTACAATGAAATAAATATGTCCAATTTGACAATATATTCAAATATACGTCCATTTGTCCAAAAGTATTTTGCTTACAACAAATGCTTTTGGAAAGTGATAAAATCTGAATATAAGAAAGAAGTCGTTATATGTACTTTTCATTTCACATATAGTAAGAATTTTTATCAGAATTTGTGTACTGAGACCTGTGTATGTGAAGTGAAGAGAGACAGCTCCATTAGAACCTACACATTAAGTTTGACACTAAATACCATACAAGATACACAGATCACTAAGACAATAGTAAGTATGGATTCTAAGGAAATTCTACTACACTCGCCGACTGGTACGTTGCCCCTTCACGCTAACCTTGCACCTCCACTTGAACAAGCAGGGGCAAAGCTTGGCATCTGATGAGTGGCATAATTCTTAATTTGCTGTAAACTTAATAGACTGTTTGCCAGAAATTGGTTGTCCCTACTCATTGAAGCATTCAGAGATCGGTCCGGAACATCCGTTTTTCTGAAGTTTATGGGATCATAGGGAAAATAGCTCCGAGATGCCATGGAGGATATATGGGGCAGTGATGGACTCAGAGGGGAGTTATTTGGAAGCGACGTACTGAAAGGGTATGCAGAATTCGAGGAGCTGGGTACGTTACCTCCAAATTGTGGAATCGGCATAAATGCAGACGAGACTTTTCCACAAGGAGTTGTTGAACCATCCACAGAACGTTCGGGCAGCCGGCTGTAATCCGTCGCCCCATTGGAATGATCATGTGGTTCTTGTTTGATTGGTCGGCTGGATACAATTTTATTTATATTCAAATTGTCCTGTGAGTGTTTTGACATATGTCTTGCGAGATATGTCTCCTGCGTGTACGACTTACCACAGATGCGACAAATGTGCGTTTTTAAATGCTTCGTGTCAGAATGTTTTGGGATATGCTCCCGTAAACTCTGTTCATCAGCATAGCATTTATAACAGGAGTTACACCTAAAAGGTTTGTCAGTCATGTGGGATCTTGAATGTGACTGAAGATTGGATAATTGAGAGAAAGCTTTGCCACAACCCGGGTGCATACATTTGTATGGCTTTTCCCCTGTATGCGTGCGGATATGCTGTTGGAGATGTGACAACTGGGTGAATTTTCGTTCACATATTTCACATTTATATGGACGAATTCCTGCATGTATCCGATTGTGCTGAGAGAGATACGAGGAATTTGCAAAACATCTTTGGCATGTAGGGCAGCGATAGGGCTTTGGATCTTGTTTGTGTATTTGTTGACTGTGAATCAACATGTCCGATTTTGTTGTAAAAATCTGAAACAATACAGGAGACATTGAATATTCCTGTGGGGTTTCATGTTTTTTTTCTTCCTTTTTAAAAAAAAAAAAAAATATATATAAACTAGTTTCCTTCGAATAAATTTTTACAACATGTAATGGGTTTGACATATTATTTCCACAGACAAACCCAAAACATGAACCAACGCCCCATGTGTCCAATGAGATGCTTTGCAGAATTCGGGAAGGGGGGAGGGGGAATCCAATCTTCAGCTACTTCCAAGTGTAAACCATGCTCAATATGAAGTGCATTTGATACATCCAGCCCAAGTCTGCCTCACACAAGAAAATGCATTGAAAGAGTTATCACCCTTTGAGCACTGCCAGTTACAACACAAAATAAGAAATAATGCTATTTTACTCCAACACATTTTCGTAGTTTGACCCGAGTTGGATGTATGTCACTATTCATGGCTTACCCTTGAAGTATGGGTCAAGACACAAGTGAAACACACAACCTAAAACACAGGCCATCCTGCCACATACACTCCAGATATTGCAGGACCATGCTAATGATCTTTTAATGGTCACCAAATCAGTTCATTTCACAGATTTTTTTTGGTGATCAACACAACTTTGTTGAAGACTCTCCTGATTTAGCTCATTAATTTGTGCATAAAGAGTGACCTTGATTAATTTTGCATGCTTGAGTGACCTTGATGAGGACAATATAGTAACCCAAAAAGTTACACAATGAAATGGCAGACAGTAGAAATTAGTGGCTACAACTTATTTTCCAATAAATCCATGCAAGACAGTTTCTCCGACTTTAAGCCAAGGGCTTCATACAGATGAAAATACGAAACAAGGAAGTTTAAATTATGCCACTGAGAAGTTTTATCTGACTTCTGATGTTCAGTTATGAGTGTACGTAGCATTTGTCTGTGTTTGGAATTATGCATTTGAACTTGTATCTCAACCTTAGAATCAATCTCTGTGTAGACTTGTTAACATTTAACCATAGCTCTCTCTCTCTCTCTCTCTCTCTCTCTCTCTAGCTCTCTCTCT
Organism: Ostrea denselamellosa; assembly: GCA_024699665.1. NCBI lineage: Eukaryota > Metazoa > Mollusca > Bivalvia > Ostreida > Ostreidae > Ostrea > Ostrea denselamellosa. The sequence continues at coordinate 776,685 of JAMZEH010000039.1, forward strand.
AGCTCTCTCTCTCTCTCTCCAATACCTGGTGACATAAAAAAAAAATACAAATGAATTTAGACATTACAATACATATGTAGAATATTTGTAACAGCTGACATGTTTGATACAGACTATCGTTAATATAAAGAATTCACTTCATCTACATTGTTGTGGACTGGTTGAAGGGCGAGTGGGAGCTTTCCAAAGACTGGCAGCCCTGTAGGCTGTTACCCAGCGGCCGTCTGGCTAAGAAGTGCTGAAAACATGGCAATGGTTACCTGACTGTAATAAATTTCTTACCTGTCTGCTAGTGTAATACGAAACCCTCATCATTAATGTTGAACAAGTTGTCTGAATTACACGCTGATTATCAAATACAATAATCTATAATTCACTACATTGTATTATGAGTTCAACATTATGACACATCTTACATACTTTTTTATTCTTAGAAATTTTCTTTATCATTTACATAAATGTATTATCTATTTGTTTATAGATGAGATTCTCAATCAGGAAATGTATAATTCACGTTAAACAAGTTTGGAATTCAAATGCTTTCATTTTTGGTACAAATATTTTTTGTATCTAATTTCCTAAACTGCTAAAACTCTCAACATTTAAAAAAATCTTCAGATCAGATGTTACAAAAATTCCAATCATATGTATTGAAATCTTGATAAAATGAAAAACACAAATGAATTCTGAAAAGCATATCACTTATTGGGGTTTTATGCTGAGGGCAATGATCTGACAGTAAAACATCCTGAAATTGAAGATACAAATTTCATTATGACATACAATACAAAGCCAAGAAGAAAAATCAACACCGGGCTACTAAAACAATATTGCATCTTTTGAACAATGTGCTGCCAATCAACATTCCAAACCGATCTTTGTTAACCTGTCAATCACAGCTCATTATTTCACCAGTAGGTAACAAACTCGAAGCTTAGCATGCCCCGCCTGTTCTTGGCAAGGGAGAGCAAGCTCACAGCGATATAAGTAATGAACTCAAGTGGAAGCCATTACCTAAATGTATAGCACAATATGACATGAGCTGGTTATATAACCTAGGCATTATCGAGTCAGATAATCTTATCCCCATCATTTTTTGCCACCCAAGTGCTACCCACTAGTGGTTATCATCGACACTGCATTAAGAGGGTTATATATAAACATTTGGCTGTTTTCAGGCAGGGCGGAATGCCATCAAACAGAGCACGCAGGTTACAACTTGGGTTGATTATTTTCACCAATTAAAACCCTTTTTTCTTATTGAACTTTCAAATTCCCCAATAAGAGATCTCTTGTAATATTTAAAACAAGATCAACATTTCAGATGGTGTGATGACCTATGTCGATTTAGTCCAATCAGCAATGCTTACTTATGAATAATAAAATTGCCTCTAAAGGTTTTGTCAACAGGAACAATTAGTACACTCTGTTTTTTCAAATTAAGTGATCTACGCCAATCAGAGATTTACTGATATACATGGGAGTTTTGTCAAAGCAGAGGCTTTATAATGGTGATAATTTAACACACTGGAATTGCAGTTTAAGATGCAATGCATGCGTCATGATGTTGAAGATAAGAAAATAAATATTTATGTAATAGATTAGTCCACCCTAAATGTTACATGAGAATCAGCAAGGTTTTTACATGATGCAAAGTTATTACACACATAATCTAATGACCTAACCATGTGTAGGAATAGATGTATCCAATAACCCCCAGACTCCTGCGAGACTCTTTAAATATATCAGATAAAACAATACCCAGGACCTTGATAAAAACAACATTCCGATCTCTGACATGGATTTAAATGGATCATGCCTCAATGACCTCATGCAGGATCTGGTGGTTTTTTAGTTTGTTATTTTTTAAAATACCTACATAATAAAAGACAGAAATGGCAGGTTTTTTCCTGGATGTTAGAAAAAAACCCACCAACATCTGTATCTGATAAGGAGCTAGCAGGCATTGGCTCACAATGAGAACCAAAACTACACACAGTCATCATCCACAAAATCCAACACACACACAGTCATCATCCACAAAATCCAACACACACACAGTCATCATCCACAAAATCCAACACACACACACAATCATCCACAAAATCCAACACACACAGTCATTATCCACAAAATCCAACACACACACACACACACACACACAATCATCCACAAAATCCAACACACACAGTCATTATCCACAAAATCCAACACACACACTATCATCGTCCACAAAATCCAACACACACAGAGTCATCATCCACAAAATCCAACACACGTACAGTCATTATCCACAAAATCAAACACACACACAGTCATTATCCACAAAATCAAACACACACACTTTCAACATCCAGTTTGTATTATGTTCCATCAAAAATTTTTCACTCATATTGAGACATCACTAGCTGTAAGTGAAACACCACAAATTTAGACCTATGTTTAGCGCTTGGGGCCGTAACAGTAATGTTTTGTTAACATGCCAACACCTGCTGCACCACGGAAACTCCTGTCTTTATGGTCATATCTGAAAGACCACGAATCTCACTCCTAAATGCTAAGCATTTGGCAAAGGAGCAATCAATATTTATTTTTATGCCTTGGCTTTGATGCAGCCATGGTACAAACAGGGTTCGAACTCATGATCTCCAGGTTACAAAGCAAATGATCTACCACTGAACTACATCCAGAGAACCAACACACAAACACTGTATTCATCCAGAGACAGGGCCATCCAAGTTATTACAGACAGGTCTGCATAATACAGGGCCTCATCAGGACAAGGCACTGTTACCTTTAAATAGCACAGGGCCTCATCATGACAAGGCATCATTAATATTTAAATAATACAGGGCCTCATCAGGACAAGGCACTGTAATGTTTACATAATACAGGGCCTCATTATCATAAGGCAATTTTACATTTACATAACACAGGGCCTTATCAGGACAAGACACTGTTATGTTTACATACAGGGCCTAATCAGGATAAGGCACTGTTGCCTTTCAAGCATTTTTTACTGGGGTGGGGTGATTCTCTGAACTGTTGCCTTTCAAGCATTTTTTACTGGGGTGGGGTGATTCTCGGGAACATTACAAGGAGGAAAACTCCATATTGTTTACTGTAGTACACTGCTATACGTCCATCCATCCCTTCTGCCATATACTCTATTTAGTCTATTCTCATATTTTTGGAACATCAAATTTTGATCCTATCAACTCCGAACCCCATTTCAATATGAGATCAATTCCTTGAGCAGTAGGTAGCATTTACAAGTCAGACAATGAATTTGTGATAAAAAATTCAAATCCCAAAAATCCGACCCATATGTGGGTCTCTTTAGAATGTTACTCATATCATTCAAAAGTTACGGACCAGAATCTTTCTAATCAGTACGTTGGTACTTTGATTTCATTGTTACACTGTACAACACAATAAGTTGCCTGCCTCTAGAAAAAAAAAAAAAAACCCTGTCAAGCTCTAACAATTACTTGATTCAATAAGTTAAAAGCTCTTCTGATTTATTTTCTACTTCTTGTTCATTTATAAAGAACTACATCAACAATCTGTGAAAATAATCTAAATCTCTCAATAATTAGTAGAAAATCTCAATCGCATCCCAGTACAACTATATGAAGTTCCCAAAGCGCCTTGGGGCATTTTTATATCACGTCAGGAGCATAATCCCAATATTAGATACAAGCAGGAAAAAGCTCAATTTACAGTGTGGTCTTATAAAACATATGATTGTTCCCTTATCATTTTCTAATTTCTATACTTTTTTATAGAATGAATGATCAAGTTGTTCAAAAGGCCCGTAGATTTTCTTAATATCAATCTTATTGCAGAAAGGAATGAGATTTTAAGAACAAGATTTATTGTGAATTTTTTATCCTTTTTTTTTTCTTATGAAAACAATTACTAAATTACTTTTCTTTTAAAATTTTCAATATACAAATAAAATGCTTTTTATAACATATATGGTTACAATGTTAGATATTACGCTCAACAATGCTTGCTACAAACTTTTAAAAAAAAAAAAAATGAACATGAAAGCTAAATTTATGGTTCTATACATAAAATGAATACAATTTCTCAATGAAGTTCAAAACAGTGGGAAAAATTTGTAAAGCATTAGATAAGGAAGGGGTGATACACTTGAACTTTTGAATATCAAATTCCTTATTTTTTTGTTGTTGTTTTTTTATATAGGAATTTCATATTTGTACTTGTCACAACCAAACTAAGCCAAAGAAAACGTATCAACTCATGCATCCAGTTTTTTGTTTGTTTGAATCAAGTGTCCTTATGGACGTGCAATATATAATTATTCGCGACATTTCGGATACCACTCACTTGCACCTAATCTTGATGTATATTACCAGGTTTTGTTTTAGAGTTGGCATATTTTGATAGCGATTCCTGACACATTACAAAAGGTTTTATTTCATATAAATATATATATATATATATATTGCAGCAAACAAGGAAAGAAAAATCTTTGGAAAAATCAGGATTTGAACCTGGGACCTTTGAATTACTAATTATGTGTTCTAACCATTAAGTTACCCAAAGGAAATGAAAAATAATTTTAGAGAAAATGTCAGAAATGTAACATATGTCTCTAAATTTTTAAATGTGATTTTCATGCTCCTTGTTACATGTTATATGATAAATAGATACCCCTTCTCAAATAAAATAAAAAATACAGTAGATTGAAATAATCAAATAAATTAAAAAACCTTCCCATTTTGAACTTGCAACATTCTGACCAGGCTTTATGAATCCTATTGCTTATTATTTGATTATGGGATTAAAATATCTGTTGATATATACAAAATCAATCTCAAAATAAATTTTAAAAATCTAGATTTTTTTTTGGGGGGGGGGGATAAATTAAAAACTGGCTGGAATTACCCCATTCCTTGTACTTGTCATCAGTTCCCCACAAAAGCGATATCATTTCAGTATCATTCTGTAGTGTGGTCTAGATTCCTTGTAATGGGAGTGTTTTACAGAGCTGTGCCATAAAAGTATTGGAATTATTTAAATTTCAGATGAACTGTCGTAAATTCTCCCACAGCTCTAGTCAGAAGTAAAATCTCCCTCTCCCAAAGACGAAATCCAATAACTCCAACGGTTTATTACGTAACATGCAGAATATTAAAAACCGTGCTCCTCGTCCCCAGAAACAGCTACTGTGGTGCAGTTTTAACAAATTAATTGCTTGAACAGAGTATTATTTATTTGTCTAAATATAGCCTTGGTCATGTAGCAACCTTTCATACTTATTGTTTAGTAACTTTCCCTGATTGGGTCTTAACTAATACTAACAAATGCCAAGGCTTCTTCCGGCAGAAGAAATATACCTATCTGGTTGTATGATAGAGTGCTTCATGGGGCACACACAGGGCATGTAATGCTTCATAGGGCACACACAGGGTGCGAAATGCTTCATGGGCACACAGAGGGCATGTAATGCTTCATGGGGCACACACAGAGCATGTAATGCTTCATGGGGCACACACAGGGTGCAAAATGCTTCATGGGCACACAGAGGGCCTGTAATGCTTCATGGGGCACACACAGGGTGCAAAATGCTTTGTGGGGCACACAGAGGGCCTGTAATGCTTCATGGGGCACACAAAGGGCATGTAGTGTTTTATGGGGCACACACATGGACTGTAGTGCTTCAAGTGGTAAATACATTGGCAAGCCTTCATGGGGCAAACAAATCGGCCACATCTTCATGAAGGCTTTCACTTAATGCAGTGTCAATGATACTAAAAACATATAAGATTCATTAATTTTTTTTCTAATTATTCTCAAAAGTACATTTATTATTAATACTTCCTCCTTTGCTTATTATCAGTCATCTTGTCTTCCCTACGTTTCTCATTGCCTCCACTTTATTGATTCTGTTTATCCTCATGTGTTCTATTTACCCAATCATGTTTTACAGTCATAGCACTTCCTGGTGTCACTGACCTTGACAATCTTACTTATCCCTCCCCCCTCCCATTCCAGACCCCGTTTTGGAGTTTCTATTTACCTGATCACACGTTTTACAGTGGTATGACTTCCCCGACTTATTGGTCGGCTTCACTGGCTGGGGGATCACCAGGGGCGTATTATTCGTTGGTGTTGATGGTCCACTAACACTTCCTGTGCTGCTACGGTAACTACCGGAACTTCCTGTACTTATGTGACGTAGGCTTGATGCATGGTCGTTGTGGCTATTTACAGTGTGTTCATGGTTTAAGCTTCCTGAAATGGAATTTTACAAGAATGAAGACAATTTTCTAATTTTGGGTACTTTTGTCTCTTTTTTGATACCAATCCACACACTCATATAAATTGAATATATTTTCATTATATACGCATTTGGGCCTAAACCTAAAGCCAGGACCCCTGACCCAGGGGTAGACAAATCAACAATATCGGTAGAAAGCTATCCATATATACAATGTTTCTTCACAATTCGCAGAAAGACATGTAAAGAAGATAATGATTTTACATGTAAATATTAAATGCATTTTCTCTATAAGCTCAATTTTAGCCCACCCTAAACTCCGAGCCCTGGACTAGGGGGTAATAAATTTCAAAGGGTTGTTGAGTGATCCATGCTCTCTCTCTCTCTCTCTCTCTCGCGTCAGTAAGGGTACAATATAGACTATCTGTTTACGTAGTTGTTGCCTTCAGTGATTTATGCTTGAGGCTAACTTTAATCAAATCTAAATTTCTTTCAAATTTGAATCATATACAAATTACCTTACCTAACCTCACAAAACACAAGTTACCCGTGTATTGCACTAGGAGAATGGATGCTTAAGAAGTATCCAATGCACAAATAGCCAAAAGGAAAACTACACATTCAAATCTTAGTTTTTCATAAAATGACATCACCATTAAAATAACCGATTCACCTGGATGCTTTTGAAAAATAGTGATGCACTTTACAAACTATTACTTAATTAATTTAACATTATCCCTATGGGAAATGATGATTTTGGCATTTGAAATGATAGAAAAGACAATCTCTCGAGAACATGCTTGGTGAAACAATGCATAAAGTGTTTTTCAAAATCATAATCGATATAGAAAACTATAGGTCACCTAGTAAAATAAGATGAAATTTAAATTTTCTCACTTTTGAACAAGAGGAGGTAACTCTAAATAACTTGAAAATGCAATTAAACTGCAGTAAAATCTTTCAAACATTTTGTATCAAACTGAATGTGAATTGTCAGTGGGTAGTTTTATATTTGATTTAACAAAATGTCACTGGTCTAAAATTTGAAAATCTTCACAATTATGGATCAGATACTTTAATTATGAACCACGATATACATACTCAAGTTTTTCACTAATAGAACGGACACTTATTCAGACCACTTAAGCCATAGCAATGACAACATTATTATTTAAATAAAATCAGCGATTTTGCGTTGATGATACACAGAGGCATCATACTCCCCCTACAGAGAACACCCTTCTTTACTTCTATTATAGTACACTTTATCATAATAAAATAATATATTCACTTTTTTCCACTTTTGCTATATATTTCATACAGAAATACACTTTTCTTTGGTTCAATTTTTAAATGCATAAATAGACCTTTTATTCAGTTGCAGAATTTCTTAGATTATTTTTATAAATTTTTACATTTGAAAAATGATCATTGATATTCATTTTTCACTATTGATCTTAAAATGCTGATAATTGCACGCAAGGGTGTAATTTCTAATCAACACTTTTACTACTTAATTCAAAACAATTTATCACCACAAAATAGTTGTTTTGACTCTAGTCATTTGCAAGAAGATAAAATCTGAGTGAAAAATTCATGGTTGTTGCATATACTCAAACATCTATTGTTTGTTGTGTGTGAATAATAAAATATTGATCTGAAAAATATAATTATTGGTGTATTCTTGAATTTTATCACTAACACCACAAGGGTGGCCCTATTTCTATTCCAATGGGATACAATGCTATATTCATGGAATGGGACTATAACTTCCCCCATGAAATCAGTGATGGCTATTTCATTTCTTTAAAAACTAATTCAAACATTACACTAAATTAATTAAATATCTTATAGCTTGTGTCATATTTTCCACTAGAAATCATGACATGGCTCTTTCCTAAAAAGCCCTTGGTCACTTTTGTATCAGCCTGGTGGTACTCGGGGGTTAATGTGAACTATCCTCAGACTATCCTGTAGCACAGGAGTCTGAAGGTTTATCAATCAAACTAAAATAAAAAAAATTATCCACTGTCTGGTGATGGATAATTTTTTTTTTCTGGATGGATAATTTCCCCCCCCCGGATTATTATTTCAATTTATCTGGTATGGATGCTGACATATAATAATTTATAAATAAATTAAAAAAAAACCAACAGAATTTGTGGAATCATCATGTGATAAAATTCATGGTGTAACATTGGAAATCATAAAATCTAATTACGTAGTAAATTCTACATTCAAATTATACACCAACACTGATGATGCGTTGGAGATCTTTTCATATCTCTAAGTTTATAATCCTATTGAATACCACTAGGAATCCCCTCATCAGAATTTTCTGCAATTTTAACCGGAAGGTGTTGGTTTGACTTTTGTCTATACCATAAGAAAAATCTTTGGAACTCACTAACATACCAGAATATCAAGTATTCATTTATTGCTTACCCATAATTATTTGTTATAAAGAAATTCATACACCTTCATTGCTTTAGAAAATCTGAAATTTTACACAATTATTATTATACACTGTGTTCTTGAATTTATTGATCTACACTGAACAAAAAAAAAATAATTTTGAAAGTGTTCTCATTTATTACAAGAAATCTTGTAAAAAAAAAAATTTAAGCATTTGTCAATTGAAATTTTAAATAAATTGGATAATTTCTTTAATGAAGAAATTATATATTGCTTTAATTTGTTAAACAGTCAGATTTATTTGAAAGTTGTCAAACCTCCGACTAGACCATTTTGCTGAACTATTAAGAAACTTGACTCTGGATTTTTTTCCCCCCATTATTATGTTCTTTGTCTAAAATTTCAACAATATAAGAACTGTAAAATGAAATGGCATGTCTGGGTATGACATCAGAGGATGATAGGTGATGCTCAGAGTACAGCACTAACGTGCAATGGAATAAAAAATTTCCCCTCATTAATGCTCTCACAGTATTGATATCTTTCATCATTAGCAAAGCTCCAAGGAAATAATTCCTGTAGTTTTGCTCTTAGAAAATTGATGGAATAAGAATACTTACTTAAAACACTTGGTTTAACTACACATATCAGTATTAAAACATGCATCACAACATGCCTTTAATTACTTTTATGTCATCAAAGAAAAGTTCTAATTAAAATCAATTGATACAGAAATCTTGTAGAAGCTGACAGAGATGTTAAGTATTTTTTTTTTTTTTTGGGATGATTTGTACTCTCTTTTACAGCTGTTGAGTGACTCCATGACAAAATTTCCAGGAGGAATTAAAATCTTCTAATTGCAATCCTTTGAATTAAAGAGAATGAAAATCAATATATCCCTGAATTTTATGGCAATCTGAATTTCTTTCATACCAGGAAAAAATCGTATCTAGCTTGGAAATGGAGTATATTTTTTTGTCATAGCATCTCAACTGCTTGTCCACCTACACATGTGTCAACATCCTTTGAAGTACAAGAATGGAGATGCAATTGGAAAATTCCCTGTAATTCTTCCTTCAGAATGTATATATATCAAATACAGAGAGGAATGACTAAAGAAGACAAATGATGGAGATAGAAAATACACTGATTTATGGTTCAGTTGCTTCTCTTAATTTGGGAGGAGGAAGATTTATGATGTGTTATTCAGATTAACATATAACTTCTCTTGGAACAGGTGCTGCATGTTGATCAATAAAGGTCAAAACATGTAGGTCACTTTTAGTTCCCATGGAGACAGATGAAAACAAGCGATCTGTTTTTACAATAATTCGACTTTTAAAATTCTGTATAATTTTAATAAATTGGTGAGAATTTATTTTGGTTAGTACATAAAAGGAATATTTCTGCATCACTGATAATAATTTGAATGATGCATCACTTGAAATTTTTAAAATGATGCATTGATATTTCTTAAGCATTAGTAGAACCTCTGTTCATTAAAAGTTAGATAAATTCTGTCAAATTCCTGCATTTTAAATGCTGCAGTGATATAATGCTAATGATAAAATCAGAAGTTATTAATTGAATCTGTTTAATTACTCCTGTGGCATTTAAATTTGATATTTGATATAAATGTTGAAACCTTTCTCAACATTAAGCACTACTACAATTATTATTTTTTCTGGTTCCCATATTTGCAAATTATATTAATGGATAATCAAGGATTTAATGTTGTCATTAATTAAAGTTAAAGATAATTACCAACATAATATATCTATAAATTGTCATTGTAATACCCCTGTGGACATATCTTAATGATTTTAAGATTTGTACCATTTTCCCAATTATGTCTTTCAGTTTTTATTAAAAAAAAACAAACAACATTCATATGAACATTCGGACTACATGCATTTAAACATTATCATACAATTTCTCTGAAACATGATGACCGAATTCATAAAAATCTACCCAATGTTTATCATTGAAAAAAAAGAAGTTGATTTGTAAACTTTTTATACAATCTGTATATGAATCCTCACTGAAATTTACAATAAAATTCATAGTTGATATATATTTCACAGTTTATCATCATTTTAAAATTATAAACCAACTCATTTTATATAACTGAAAGCAATTCCTCTAGTGAGTATAAAAATCTTACAATTTCTCTTGAAAATCAGTGAAGAAATCACTTCATTTCAATGATTGCATGTAATTTTAAGATTTACAAAAGAGAAAAAAAATTATTTTTACTTTTGATATCTATCTCCTTTATGAGGGGTGGGATGATATCAGCTATTGGTATCAAATATTTAATCTGATGGCCATTACTCCACATACATACCCGGAATGTCTATGACTAGTTTCTGGGACGGCCTTATAAAACATTGTACAGTAGGAGTAATTCCCCCCTGACTTTTGTGTAGCACGGTCCTCAAGAATTTTAAGTTTTAACTCCTTGCTCTTCACTCAAGTCTCGTTTTAAATGGGTGAGGTTGAGGCTTGGCTGTATGAACTATTCACATCTAGTGGCTCATTGCGTGCGAACTATAACTTTACAACAAACTCACCACTTACATTATGGCCAATGCATTAAAAAAAAATAAAAATGGAAAAAACCCTTTTTGATGATAAATTGAAGGAAATTCAAAATCGAAATTACTTTTCTATTCTGTTTTACTTTTAAGAATTTAAGTCAGCATATTATTGGAAAATTTGGAATATTGGTTTTAGAAAATTTTGATCATAAAATTTTTAAACAGATTTTAAGGTTAAAAAAAAAAAAGAAAACCTCTCCCTGAAAACAATTAAAACATAAATACAACACTGAAATAACTGTCCTTACTGAACAGAACCATTAAAACACACACTTACTGTTTTAACAGGCATGGAACTTGTGATTTACGTATACTCAAGTTATAAAAATAAAGTTTTAGTAACTTAATGAAGCTGGTAAGTATATCACAGTTTTTACCAAAATCTCAAGACACATATTTCATAAAGAAGGCCAAATTTCATGAAACATTTTACAGTGTTTAAAATTATAGGTTAAAAAAAAAAGAATAAATATGGAATGCATAGACACAATATTCAGAGTGTTGATTATAAATATCAATTGCAATTTTTCGCAAACACTTCTTGACCTAACAATGTTATATTAATTGCGCATTAACGAAGAAAATCATGGATTCGAAGTAAATCGGAATGTTCCGAAAACATTTTCTATTTCATTTACCACGACTCCTATATATCGTACAAATTCATGTATGGTACGTCCAAGAATTTTGTATTGCGCATGTGTTGCATATGTCAGCATGTACGCAAAAGACGTATTGTATCATGTCTGCTCTTGTAGAATGTTTTGTGTAACATATATAAATTACATAGCTTTAACGGGTATATAATCTGAATTCTGTAGAGCTCGTTGCATTTTAGCATGCATTCTAATCATGCAAGCTGCCCATATGCAATACGCATTCATGTAAAGAAAAGACGGAGCATATGAATATTTCACAGTTCCGAAGCGAGGCTCCTCCTGAATTTCTAATTTGACGTTAAGAAAAAATGTGATATTCAATATTACTGAAAAGAAAATTATAAACAATAAGAACCGATATCGATATCGCAACCTAATCATTAATAAGTGAGAGGCTGTCACTAAGGAAATTCCAAAGGCCCCTCTTGTTTAATATATAATACTGGGTAACGACGCGAGTCCGACATTATCGTTTTCATATTTTCGTCTCCTTCAATATTACATAACAACCACAAAAACCATTCAAGAAGTGCAGATTTTCTGCATAAAAATCAGATTCTGTCTACCGTTACACCTTTTAATTAAAATGTCTCCTGCAAACTCACCATTGAAATAGTAAAAAAAAGGTGACACAGTCCCGAAATTGTTCATCCAGGGTCTACGCTGCATGTTCCGACCATTTACTTAATCGCTGATGATATACGCCACGACGCATGCGTACTTTGCGCCATTTTTCTTTTTTTTATATTTTTCTTATGTCTTGTATTGCCAATATAGAATTTAATTCACAAGCACTATAACCTGGCCAGCCCCATTGTATTCTCTCATCTCCCAACCACCAACTCAATACATAACAATGTAAATGTGTGTGAAGTGAAAGACATTTCAAGGTATATGCACATTTGTGATGCACATTATGTCACGCTCTGTGTGCATTGGTATGCACCTTCTTTTCCAGACCACTTCATTTCATCAGGTCCTGTGCAAATGAGTCGTGACTTGAATTTACACATTATGTTAATTATCAATCAATGTTCTTTTTACTGCTTCCAGGAAAATTAATCAAAAGAGATGAATAAACATTTACATATCCTAAACATGCTTCATAAATTATTTTTGGAAATTATTGGCCTACTTCCATGGTGACTCGCGGGGCCAAGGCCACCACGATCAATGTCGTCACAATCGAAACTTAGCATAGGAAACTCATCCGATCTTAACTCTACTCCTAAAAAAGGGCTGTACACCTTCCCCGTGCTCATTCGTACTTGTGAATTCTGGCACAATTCCTGTTTCTGAAGAAAGAGCTAAAAAAAAGGGTGACTGTTGTTAAGGATATGCTTCCTCTAAATATCTAACAAACCTAGAACAAAATCTTGACTGCGGTACAAGATATGTGTTGTAGAATATAAGGGTGCTTACCTTTAAGAAACATAAGCACGGAAGAGGCTGTCCCTAACTTTTCCCACAACATTGAAGGGTGATGCATGTTTTTTTATGCGACCTCGTAAAGAGTTGCACAGTCGATTTAATTGTCCTGCACATGCGCATTTAAAGCAGGCTTCAATGAGTTGTCTATTGCATGTAAAATTACTAACAGTATATTACTTGACGTGGGGTTCTAAACTTACAAACATCTCACATTATGGGACATTAAATGCGACAGGTAGAGTTTCTGGATAGATGCTTTTTTCATTTATTTTCATTATGTGCAGTAAGTATGCAGGTTGTGTTTAAAAATGGTCATGCTTTGTGATCAACTGCGTAATGGCGTAGCTGCGTATTTAAATGAGAGACTACGAAGAGTCTGGCTTTTTTTTTTGAATGGATACAGTTAAAAGTAACTTGAGTGATGATTCAATTTTGATTTTTAATGACTAAAGTTGCGTCTGACAGATAATAAGCATTGAAGTCTGGAGAAAATGGGGGATTACTACCCAGACAGTGCTGTTCATAATTGTATTCAAGTCCCATCTAGCATAAAACATTTGTGGTAATGAAGGCTTTAAAAAATAATGCATCATAGACGCAGGTAAAAATTAGCCCCTCCTTTTTACTCTCTTGTCATTTGTGCACCTTTCTAATTATAAATGTAAGTTATGATACTTGATTGACACTGCCGCATAAATTCACCTGGGGGGTTGAAATGGTGCTTAAACACATACAAATATTACATACACCAAAGCACTTCATCCACCTGTAGAGATGAATTGACATCAATCAGAAAGTTGGAACGTTTAATAAACCTAGCTTCTCATCACACAAGGTGTAAAAATGTTCACTTTGGTCCTTGTTGGTCTCTCTCTCTCCCAAGATACAGATCTGCAGTACCTGTAGATTCTTTGTAGTAATGGTATATTCCGCGACGTCTTCCCCATACAAATACTTGATTTATTTTTTCTTGAGAAAAATGAGGTTAAGATTGTATCTAATTTATTACATCCCTATTATCAAAAAAAAAAAAAAAAAAAAAGGAGAAAACACAACATATAAAACACTCCACGGTAACATTACTGTCGCAATAATATGGAGTACATAGAGCACATTTAGGTAAAATTTTCAGCTTTAAATCTGATGAGACATTTAAACTTTCTACAAAGTTGGCCAATCACCATTTCACACTCAAAATAAGAAACCACATGGTCAACAGCACTGCAGGAATGACCAATCACATTACACAGATACCAGCACACTGCATGGAGTTATGTTACAGTCCAGTTAAAATATGCTTCAATTAATGCTGCAGTAGTAACCCCTTTTTTTTGGGGGGGGGGGGTGTACTAATCCCCCTCCCACTATATACACCAACATCTACAACAGTATTATATAAACACTGAGAGCTTACAACGTAGTTTAAAAAAGAGAGTGCCTTATTTCATTATAAATAATGTGCACTTATGGAGGAATAACACACCAGGGAAATTTGATACGGAGAGTGGAGGATGTGCACAACAATATTTTGACATTAAGATCGGAGGTTAATGTAACCACAGTTGATCTGTAGATTGTGGATTGGGATCTTAAGTAAAAATTTTACCTTTTTTTCCGCCCCAGATTACTTTCTATTTAAACTGCAATTCTTTTCTAAATAAGGTACATTTTGTAAAGTCTTCCATTTCTTAATATTATTGTACATGTTCTTCACCTTCCATCCACCTCAGATTTCTCTGGTGTGATATTCCTCCTCAACATCCCAGAGACAGAGATCTCCACATTACAAAACAACTCAAAATCGGTGTGGAGTAAATGGACCTAGCTGTTGCTGATGTGAACAGAATAAACAATGCATTCAAATGTATGGAGGGAATAATGCATGTTATTCAATTTGTTTGCACATTGTTCCATCTTATATCTAAACAACAAAACGTTTTCTTTGATTAATTAAGCATGTTCTTCAGTGTGTCTCCCTATCTTGTAGAAATAATGACTATGAATAAAGGAAAAATATCACTATATGCTGTGAGGTAGTTTTCCGTACTTTTTGAATAAATCCCATCTCATGTCTGTGAATTTAGAGGATCGAATTAAAACCATTACAAGTATGCAAGTCCCATAGAAATTTAAAAAGAAGAATTGGGGGGGAAATAAGAAAATCAAAAAAAAAAAAAAAAAATGATATCTCTATCTATACAGACAAGCAATCCAGACTCCTTCTGTTAAGGTTCACATCCTGGCTTTTAGCAGATCATGAGAACTCCGTTCAATGGAGAGTTACATGCACATATATTCACATGCAAATGCACTCTGATCCATTAATAAACTGTAAAAATAAATCCCACTATACTGCATTGGTGGATATAAATGATTTTCCAGGAAATTGATTCAGCACATTTTGCTAACTTATACGATGTAACCGAACACTCAGGAGTCCTACCACGTCATTTAAAAACAGAGGATGCAAGAAATGTATCAAGTCCCACTCTGTATAAAAAAAGCCTTGTCTCCATGGTGTGGAAAGATTACATAACAGATGGATGAAGTGAAGAATATGTAGGTCAGGGCCTCATTCCGTTTGCCCACCTTGCAAAGGAATGCTACGACATTGTTTCAGCCATTACTAGAGGTCAGGAGTTGCCCATCAACTCGTGGTCTGCAGAATTATATATATACAAACTTGTCAAAGAGATCAGTATTTTTGTTTTAGTCTCATTTGAAAAAAAAAAATTTTCATATAAAAAAATCACCAGCTTTAAGCGAAGTGTCACAAATTTCGACTTGTGCATAGCCGTAGGTCGTAGGAGTGAAGGTTCCTCCTTGCATTTTGAGAACTGTCAGCCATGACACTCGGGACCCTCATTTTTTAATCTGTAAGACCCATAACTTTTACTTCAAATGCAGGGAGCTAAAGACCTGCCACAATGCATGTTAAATATCCTAAGCTTGATGTCAAAACAAACCCAAGCCTGGATTTCTTGACAGAAACTTAAGTTGAAAATTGGACTCAAGTTGGAGATTTTATTCAAATTTTGACTGCTCAAATGCGAGAAAACCCTAACTTAAGTTTCAAACTCAACTCCCCCCCACGAGATCCAAGCCACTGGCTTCAGTTGTGAAGCAAGCACCATGGCCACGAGCTTCTTGTCTCTGACGTCCAGGCTGGCCACAATTGTTAAACAAAGACCCTGATGCAGTACTTATGCAGGATTCTCTTTCTTACATATATTAAATTTGAAGTTCAGTGACTCTGCAGTGTTTTTTTATTCAATGGTTTGGTCTTGGACCTATGAGAATTACGAGGTCTGATGTCTTTTAGGCCGAATCTCAATCTTAATAAAAGATACAGGGCTTAGTTGATGCAGTACTCTGAAGTGTACATTAATAACAAATTATTTTACAGGCTCAGTAAAACTAGGAATATACATTAACCTAACCCCACTGATTTCTAATAGGTTGAATTTTTTTTTTCTTTTTTACACCAAACATTGCCACTAACTTAGTTCAAATGTTGCCCAAAATCTCTAAAATTCACCAAAGGTTACCAACAACGACCACTCAATCCCTTAAAATTCGAAAAACAACTGTTCTGATTCAATCACTTTTTTTTTTTTTTTTTTACGTCATTGTCTGATTTGCATGTGAAAGCATGCCGCAGTTATTAAATGTCGAGCTGCATCTTGTCATTGATTTCCTCATGTTTGTATGTTAGTAGAGACTATCAAAATAAATAGACAACAGATTTTTTTATTGGTCAACGAAGCCAAATATAGAAGAAGAATTTATAGACGAGAGTGTTCCATTACATGTTTAACCTTAATACGCCAATAAAATAGTCCCCTAATGTGTCTGGGACTGTTTATAGAGGAATTGCATACATTTGCTGGCCTACTAACAAATTGCATAGACAATCAATGGCCCATCAAGAGATTGTATATACCAAATGGACCGATGACGAATTGTATGCACTCAATGGCCCGTAAACAGAATGTATACCAACTGGACCGGGAATAAAATAATATTGTAAAATCACTAAAGAACAGAAATAAAATATTGTGAAATTACTGAAGAAAAATAAAACCTCAAGTCAATGCAATCTTTATTCAACATAGTTACCAAACGAATTTCTCAGAAGATAGTTAACCAAATGAATTTCTCAGAAGAATGTCGATCAAAAGTCAAGGGTAATCTGACTATACTAATTTTAAGAGGCTACTTTGAGGCACGAATACTTTTCCATTCTTCAAAAATGAATGGACATGTTTTATACAATGCAAGTTGATAATATTTTTCCCCTTTAGACACCAATTAATCAGAAAACCACTGCATGCAAGAAAGAGACCACATAATTAGTATTTTTATGACAATTATTGCATATTTACTCGGGTTTGCATTTGCTAAAACTTTTTTCAAACATTCCTTTGATTTTACATGTTGCATTCTCAATGTGATACCTTTAGATGTCTACAGAAGATTGTGTTTTATTTTGGTATGAATTAATTAAATGTAACAGAAGACCATACACAGATGATACATACGCTGATTTCTCTAGCACTACAGTGTTGAAGGTCTGAAGCTATAAAGAACTCCGTAATAAACAGCAATTCATTTCCGTATTCACATTCATTGAAATGTGTTAATATCAGAACTTTAGTCCTTGTCCCTTTAAATTTTGCTGGATATCTTGTTAGTGGAGTGACATTTATAACACTGCAGACCTACAAATCAGGAGTGCCTCAAGGGTTTTCAATTTTCGCTAAATAATTCAAAGTTTCTGATACCAAATAATTATCATATATATATATATATATATATATATATATATATATATATATATATATACAAACACACATATATACATTTCACACACACACACACACATATATATATATATATATATATATATATATATACACACACACACACATAAACACACACACAGACACACACACCACACACAGAGACACACACACACACACCTACACACACACACACACACATATCTTTTACATTTCATCCATTACCATTTTTGAAATATTTGAAAGAGCAGAAATTTGAAACAATCACTATTTTAATTATCTTATGAAGATTTGTTGGTGTACAGAGATAATTTCAGTGGTAGACTAGGTCAAATTCTAATATGGATCTCAATTCTCATCAAAATATTTAAAATAAATATTTAAAATATTTAAAGTACATAAATATCAAGTGTTCGTATTGTTTTGTAGTGAAATATCGAAGGCTGATAGTCTTTCCCAACAATGTTGATGTTTGTCTAATTGGAGGGATTACCCATTTCATTTGCTCAAGATTAAAAAATAAAAAAAAATAAAAAAATGAAATCTGCAATGATGCCGTTGATTAGGACATGTTTTTCAGCAATTACCATGTCAATCAGCAGAGGAGAGATCCTGATGGCGGTGTGACATTTAACTTTAAATTGCATTCATAACAAATCGAAAACAGAAAACTTGTTGTCAGCCTGGAGATTCTATTACTTGAACACACACACATACACATTCACAGGAGTTACCATTCATTAAGAACTTATAACAATTGCACATACTTGAAAGGTAAAGACATTCAACTCACCATAATCACCGGACACATGGGGGTTAGCATGTTTCCACTTGAATAAGTCTGAAAAATAAAAAGGTAATGAATAACCTTGGTAATATCAAAAAATTGACTCTTAAAATCGGCTCTTCACACTCGCCACTGCAACTTTGCTTTTGTACTTTTTTTTGTGTCTTGGAGAAATATGTACAAGGAATTCAGTAACTTGTATCATAGAACCAGAATCATAGAATTTGAGACGATTTAATTTCATTGAAGAGATGACGCAAATTTGATGCGAAAAAATTAGTGGCAAAGTGCAAGATCAGAGTACCATAGTTTGTAAAACACTACCAGCAAGTACTCTGGGCTTACAAAACACTACCAGCAAGTACTCTGGCTTATTAAACACTACCAGTAAGTACTCTGGCTTATAAAACACTACCAGTAAGTACCCTGGCTTATAAAACACTACCATTAAGTACCCTGGCTTATAAAACACTATCAGTAAGTACTCTGGCTTACAAAACACTATCAGTAAGTACCCTGGCTTATAAAACACTACCAGTAAGTACTCTGGCTTATTAAACACTACCAGTAAGTACTCTGGCTTATTAAACACTACCAGTAAGTACCCTGGCTTATAAAACACTACCAGCAAGTACTCTGGCTTATAAAACACTACCATTAAGTACCCTGGCTTATAAAACACTATCAGTAAGTACTCTGGCTTATAAAACACTACCATTAAGTACCCTGGCTTATAAAACACTACCAGCAAGTACTCTGGGCTTACAAAACACTATCAGTAAGTACTCTGGCTTATAAAATACTACCAGTAAGTACTCTGGCTTATAAAACACTACCAGCAAGTACTCTGGCTTACAAAACACTACCAGTAAGTACTCTGGCTTATAAAACACTACCAGTAATCACTCTGGCTTATAAAACACTATCAGTAAGTACTCTGGCTTATAAACCACTATCAGTAAGTACCTGTGCTTATAAAACACTACCAGCAAGTACTCTGGGCTTACAAAACACTATCAGTAAGTACTCTGGCTTATAAAACACTACCAGCAAGTACTCTGGCTTATAAAACACTACCAGTAAGTACCCTGGCTTATAAAACCCTACCAAGAAGTACCTGTGCTTACAAATTACTAGGATTTTTAAATATTTGATTTCATGGGTCTGGGCCATCCATTACTGGGGAATATCGGTGATATTGGGTTGGAATTAAGAAAACACTTATAATTCTTTTAAAAAACAAAAGTAATTGATATCTACCTATTTGAACACTTCAATTTCCTGCTTTTGGTAGTAAATAAAGATCAAGATGTTCCAGTAAAATCATGACTTAGGTCCAAGTCATATTTTACCAAAGGAAATTAGCTTCAGTCTCCAAATGTGACTGATGACTGAAGATGTTTTCCTTATTTGGATAATCCGAATCTTAATCATCAACATTTTGAATACTTTTGTTTTCTTTATACACACACACAAACACACACACAAACATGTATATATGTGTGCATGGACTTACACACCATCATAAAGCTTTCCACCCCCACATCTGCACGATATTAATTCAGAGTAGGTCCAATTGCTTTTCGTTTTTAATCTGTGAAAACTTGTACATGATTCTGCTCAGTGTCATCGACTGATTTACTGTGGTAATATACAGTCTACATATAACACACCGCTATTGCATCAACCATTCACAGATGAAAGGAAAATGCGATTGAATGCTTGATTGAAATTGTAACAACTTCTGATATCAAAATGTGAATAAAACATGATATTTACCACACAGGATCATCAATTTTTTACACATTCATCAACAAAGTACATTTAATCAGTTGAGATCATGTGATATATCTCTAAACACAAAACATCACCATTTCATTTTACACATTTCCATTTCCAATGATTTTGTCTTTGATAACTTTACAAATTGCAATGATTGCATTTTGCTCACAAATGCACTGCAGTTATCAACAATGTGTGTATATAATATCTTAATAATTATAGTACATCTATTTCAATACCTGGGAATTCCGACAGAAATAAAAATAGAATGTAAATATGAAAAAAAATATGAATTTATCCTTTTTTTCTTATTAACAACTTTCATGTTGTGTGGCTGTATGAGTGTATTTACTGTCACAAGGAGAGGTATTATGAAATGTGCTATACTTATATGTATGCATCCCTCTCTCTCTCTCTCTTTCTCTGTATATCAGATTTATGCTGTATACATGTGAAAGCAGTAAATTAAACAATAAAAAAAAATAAAAATAAAAATTAAAAATACATGAAGGTATCAACTGCAATGCTTTAACACGCGGACTCACTTTTCAGGAAGCGCATATATGCTCTTCAGTTTTCATGAAGAGTCCATACGCATCATGAAGTATCCCAGTATGAGGTGTTGTAGTTTATACTGTTACATATTTTCATCAATGAAATTTATTTCTTAATTATATGATGCTCATGTCTCTTTTTTTTAGCAATAAGCGTACTTGACTCTCATTTTCAGATTTCAATGTGGAGACCTATTATATTGTACAACCTTTTTGTTAAAAGTGGAGCAAACTAAGTATGTTGTAAAGTATTATAGTCACATTCAATCAAAGACATTGTACATCATATTTTATTACATTTTCTCTATGACTGCATGCATTCTATTATATCATTTATATAGTGTGCATTACATTTTATTCTATCATTAATGGCAACATATAAAATTATTGACATTACCTCGGTCAAAGGACAGTTCAGCTATCCCTGAAGTACTATACACCAAGTCTAAAGGTCAAGGTAAATTACCTACCCTTGAAGCACAATGCACACCAAGTCTAAAGGTCAAGGTAAATTACCTACCCTTGAAGCACAATGCACACCAAGTCTAAAGGTCAAGGTAAATTACCTACCCTTGAAGCACAATGCACACCAAGTCTAAAGGTCAAGGTAAATTACCTACCCTTATTTATTATGACTGAATAATTTGAATCATCATCAAAACTGGTGACTGCAGCTTACAAAACCATACCTGGCTGGCCATCTTCATTTACACCAGCCCCGTGAGGATCCAGGCTGTTAGAATAGATCCTCTGTACCCCTAGCTTGTCGTAAGAGGTGACTAAATGGGGCGGTCCTTCGGTGAGACCGCAAAAATCGAGGCCCCGTGTCACAGCAGGTGTGGAACGATAAAGATCCCTCCTTGCTCAAAGGCCAGAAGCGCCGAGCATAGGCAATGGTGATGTCTCCGTATGGGTGAAAAATTCTCAAGTGGGACATTAAACAATATATAATCAATCAGTCATTTACACCTACAGTGCAAGACTTACCCAAACATGGTTACCAATCATATCGATTTGGGAATCCCATTTTAGTTTCAATATATTGTTGGAGAAATCAAATGCTATATTCTCTTCGAAGGCAAGTGGATGTGAATACAACATTCTATTTTCATCTAATTTGTTGGATCTCAGCCAATCAGAAACCTCTGAATTATTTAATCATATATTTATATATTTCATTATCATGTTAATGGCAGGGTGCATTATATTGTATTCTGTGAGTATCAGTCATTTTTCACATTATGTAATTTCAAAATAACTCCATATGCAACTCTATATGCTATTTACAATTGCATTTGCAGAACTGATATATTATTAATGTCTAAAGCGAGAATTTGTTTGTAGTGTCTGTTTATAGTTCCTATTCATTGATTATAATATTTAGAAGTGAGTACTTTTTTTGCTAGGTAGTAAGTATTATTTACTGAGTATAGTGTCTACAAGTGAGTACTCTTTTGCAGTGCCTCATGTTTATAAGTACTACTTGTCAAGAGGTCGACAATCTGACAGACTAACTGGATCATGATCTTGAAATAATTGAAGTAAAATGTTAAGCTGTTCCATTACACGTTAAAATATGTTCGTCATAAGGAGTTAAATTATAAGATGTAACCCAAGAATTTATAAGCAATTAGTTATTGCAGCAATAAATGGTAAAATGTATGGCAATATTTCTTGGTGTCTTGGGTATTATATGTTTTGTAAAATCCCTCGAACTAAACCTCTCCCTTTTGTTAATGGTCTGAATGGAGTACTTCGTACTTTGGCCTTCAGCCCACTTCTCAATCTCAGGAAGTCAGCTAGCAAAATTTAAGTTTTCTTTGTATTTAGAATCTTATATTGATTAAAGTTCAAGCATATTTGAATTCAAAGCAAGTAAAACTTGGTGGAACATTTTGTATCGTAAAACTCCCCACAATGTTTAACGGTGTGGCTCACTTCACAAACAGTAGCTGTTTCCATCTTACTGGGAACAGTCTTTCACTGTTAAACAGTTGCCTTATATAAATCTAGTACTTGGTTCGTAATTTATACTATATTTCTAGGAGTTAAACATCCTTGTGTCTCAATGTGCATTTCATGGTTGGTTACATAGTTTCAGTATGCTTAATAGACTTTACTAACCATTAAAATTTATTAAACACTTTTAGTTCTTTTGTGGTTCCATTGTGTTGATAATGTCTCCACTTGAATCAATTCTCACATTTCTAATGGCCTTGGACAGATAAAAATATCATTCAGAAATGATTCAATGTAACAGTGATGTTTAAAACCACTGTAATCTTTCTTTTTGCGCAATTATCGCTAGTAAAGAGAAGATGACTTGAGTCACAGGGATAGCTGTTGGTAGCAAACCGAAGTAGAAAATATCCACTCATTACCCATGTTTGTACCCTTTACCAAAACATTTCGACCTAGAAATCATTACCACACTAAGAAATAGAGTAACATTCATGGTCACCGAACATAACCTTGACTGCCAAATCTCTGATCAAAAAATCAAAGAGAATTTACTACTATTTCTCTTCCTACATCTTATCATTGTAGGCAATACGAAACATGTATCCACAATGTGCCACTTACACAGAATCTGGAACATTTTCCGCATGCATGTAAGAATTGTAACAGGGTGGCCTAGCAATTATCTATAATGTTAAGTCCTGTTTGTTTGTGTTTTATCTCTGGACAAGATTACATTAAAAAAAAATTATAGCACAAATTTCATTCAATATGTCAAAAAAAAAAAAAAAAAAATGATTGGTACGATAAATGACAAAAGAGTTTACAGACTTTTAATGGGTAGATTAAATAATTGTTCTAGATAGTATACAAGATGTTAAGGACATGCGTAATGTTTCTGACATTTTCTCTAAAATTATTTTTTCATCTCCTCGATATGAAGAGTTCTTGTGGAACAGGTTTAAATTTTAGAATGTACTAATATTACCAAACCTTTTACATCGGCCTGGGTATCTCAGTGGTTAGATCACCTAACTTGTTGCATAAGGGTCACTGGTTCGATACCCCATTCTTCTAAAGATTTTTCTCTACTATACTACAGTAATGCCCATTTATGCAGTGGAGGTGAATTAACATTTTTTTCTTGCAACAACCAGGAATTATCAAAATATGCTAACTCTAAAACAGACATATTAACTATCTCAATTTTTTGGGGTTTTTGTTTTGGTTTCTGATGAAAAACGATAGAATGCATGTAAATAGTGCATGAAATTTGACCAAAAATTTATATATTATCAAAAAACATCCTTAAATTACTGTCTCATTAGAAAGCCTACTAACTTTTCACGAGTACAGGTCTACAGATGAGAGTAATTGTACTGGATGGTATACTTAAATTTCTACTGAAGCATCAGATGACCTGGCATTATTTTTCATTATAGCTAAGCAACATGTGTGACTATCTTCAGCGGAATAACCATTTCAGAAAGACGTGTGAGCAGCCCTCAGCTGGATGATCACTTCAATGTTACACAGACATTTTGGGAACCTTATCGGTGGTCTGTAGTCCCCTGCAGCATCTGATCGTCAAATGCAAAAATTATTCATGGGGTTTGCAGAATTCTATAAAATTTCGGAATTCCCATTAAACTTGCGAATATTTGTAAAACAGGCATGTCCACTAAAGATGCCTTTCTATATGACACAACCTGCATTTCTCAATAATAAATGTTTTTCCATGATATTTAATTCTCTTGAATTCTATCTCATTTCTACAAAAACCACCATGTCTGTTTTAGAATTAGCATATTTTGATAGTTCCTGGTTGTTGTAAGTAAAAATAAAAAAGTCAATTCTTATGTATTATAGCAAATTGTATAAATGGATTTACTGCAGCAAATAAGAAAAAAAATCATTGGAACATTCGGTTATCAAACATGGGCCCACTGCATTACTAGTTAGGTGATCTAACCACTGAGCTATCAAAGCCGATATAAAAAAGTATGATAATATTACTACAATTTAAATCTATTTCAAAAATCATAATAAAAAAAATAATGGAAGACGAAAATATAATTTAAGAGAAAACGTATCGGAAATGTCGCGTACATGTATGACCTTGAAGTATACCACAGCAAATACGTCACCAACTTCGTTTTGTTTTGGTGTCAGCTGTTGATTATGTGCCACGTAAATTATTGATAAAACTACCGCAGGAACAAAGTGCAACTACTATCAAAATTACTGAACACTGGAAGATAACAGATAAGAATGTTCCAATGTAAATTAAATCTCAAATCTTACATATTGTTAAACAAAGAAAATCAATGTTATATGCACAATAAATTTTATGCGTTAAACTTTATAGGAAAAATTTTGTAAATACATTCAAAAATTTAAATGTGATGATATTAAATGCACAATAAACAAATGCAATTTTTTACAAACAGAAGTCATGCATGACCATAAGTTTCCTCAAATTTTCCACATTTCTTCATAATATTGAATATGCAAATTTTTCTTTTAACCTTGATAATAAGGTTTAAAAAAAGGCAGGTGTACACCTCAGCATTATCACCTTCACATACATCATTCTACATGTCATTTTACATACACTTCAAGTGTCACAGTGGATGCATGTATACGAAATTAACATATTCTTAAAAAAAAAATAATGAACATCTCTTTTTTTTTTATTTTTAAAAAAAAATGTAACATTTTTTTAAATGCAGAAGATGCAAACAATAATGCTGGACATAGATAACTATAGGACAATTGGGTGACTTTTTCCAAAATTTTGCTTTTTCAAGATCAATTTTTTGTACTTTGGAGTTACTGTATATAATCAGGAAAAATGAAAAATATATTCCATCAATTTTGACTTTCCAATAAAAACAAAATTACATGTTTTCAGTAATTCATTGTAATTTTATTTCTGGAAGTATTCAAATCAAATGCATACCAATTTCATACACCTTACCATTTCTTTGTTTATTTAACTTAAAAATAATATACATTCAGGGATATTCATCATACAGAATTCAAATTCAAAACAAACTTTCTCACACACACACATGTCTATTTCAATTACATAGAAAGTATGGAAAATAAAATATGCATTCATCTGAAAATCAGTTTCTATATATCAAAATTTGCTTAACCTTTTGTTGAAGTTACTATTATTTTTTTTATTTTTTTATTTTGATTATTTATTTAACAGCAAACTATGCTACTGGGTTTCAACATGCACTGATGTTTAATGCACTTTTAAGACTTGACAAATATGCTTTTAATTATGTGTTTAGGATTAACTTTAAACAAAAAATGTTAATTATTTACGCATTAGGTTATTATTTTAGAAATAAAGCAAGTTCTTCAGCCAATCAAATTGCATGTTACAAACTAGACAAATATGCTTTAAATC
Organism: Ostrea denselamellosa; assembly: GCA_024699665.1. Taxonomy (NCBI): domain Eukaryota; kingdom Metazoa; phylum Mollusca; class Bivalvia; order Ostreida; family Ostreidae; genus Ostrea; species Ostrea denselamellosa. Next base: position 803,351 of record JAMZEH010000039.1, read on the forward strand.
ATGTTTTTAGGATTAACTTTTAACAAAAACATATATTGTTAACAGAGCAAGTTATTATTTCAGAAAAAAAGCATGTTGTTCAGCCAATCAGATTGCATGTTACAAATGAATCATATAACATGGAAATTGTTCGTTATTAATCAACACAAATTTTTAAGTGTAAAAAAAAAGAAAAGAAAAAAAGCCAATTAAAAAACCCAATGCAGATCACTGTCTAATTTTTATAAAGCTTCAATTTCCAACAAAGGCCCAGGATGACAACCACAGAACAGGCCTCTTTGACTGCAGACAATACTGCATTAATGCATCATTCTTTTAACAATTATATACAAAGATTAGACATTGCACATGAAGTTCAATGTTGTTGTAAAATTTCATGGCTTATGATTCAAACTAAACTCTTAGTGTGCCACATTCAACCTTCAAAATTCTTAATATCACTGATAAACAATGTTTTTCCAGGAAATCATTATAAAATTGCATGCAATCAGCTAATTAATGTTTGGTTGCTACAATGATTAACACCTCGGTGTACAAGCTGGGTAATAACCGTCAAAATGGTTAGTACATACATTAAGTTTCTGATTGCATATCTATATATTTACAAAACTGTTGGGAGCATATCCCTCTTGTAACAGACAGATTTTTAGATGATCAGAATACTGAAGAAGTCTGACATCACCAACTCAATAATACTTCATTGCAGCCAGAAATTTTATGCATGTAAAATTCACAAAAATTGTTATCACTAAATTATCTTTAAAAAAATATTCCTTCACAATCTTCCGACGTAAACATTGGTAACTCAACAAAATGATGAATATTCAAATTTTGCCTCAAAACCTGAATCCCACACAAACCGGGGCATTCACAGCATTCCCTTAGTTAAAAAGTTTTATAGATTCTTCTGTAGTAAGGAAAAGAAAAAGTTGTAAGATAAGAAGAGATTGCCTACCTTTGTAATACCACATAGATTGACTCATGATGACTGCGACAATGCATCAAAAACACTGACAGCGAACGGCCCGCCTTAAATTTTTATGGAAATATTGAAATTACCTATTTAAAATTCCATTTACTCCGCTCTGCTTCATGTGTGCAGACCGATGCATAAAGCATTTCTACAAAATCAATAAAATTACACAAGCACTCCTGCACAACCTAAATTAGAAATAAAAATTCTAATAAAAAAGATACAAAATGGGAAAAACCTTTGTAACTCCATATGATATCTATCGAATTTGCTCATTTTTTGTTTCCATAAATAATCCAGCATATGTCCCACATACATACAGCAAAGATCTTCAATTAACCATTTTTTCATCTCTCTATTTACTTCAAACATTCATTCATATTTTCTAAAATTGGCAGTTTGAACAGCATATTAGAGTTGTGTTTCTTGACCCACACACATTTGGCCATTTTTAATTTTTTTTTTTTTTTTAAATATTAATAATATATGAAACATCTGTGATGAAAAATATCCAATATGTATTTTCTGCCATAGAGCTCCAAATGAACATTAATTCTTGGAAACAGAAAAGATGAATCAATTGCTTTTGACTGAAGGGATTTAGATTCAATGATTCATCATTGCACATAAACGACTGACAAGCATTGCCAAACATGCATGCATACATACATTATCTATACTTATCTTCCATTTGCATATTACCTGCATATATTTCTCAAATTATGAAAACAAAAAAACTTCCTGATCACATGAACATGAAGGCTAGGGAGGTGACTTGACTTCTATTTTGATATATGTTTATAACAACCAATCTGGAAAGTGGGACACCCCCTTGGTATGAGGCCATTTCAAATCGTTGCGTTTAAAATGCAGAATTGATCCGAAATATTGAGTGTTTCATGCACAGACTCACACACCAACTTGTGTCGTTGCATGATTACATCCAAATCTGCCACAAGGGCATATTAGTTTCATCAATACAAAAGTAGCAGCATGCTCCAGTTGTATATGTATATGCACACAATCACCCAGTCATGCCCCCCCCCCCCCCCCCCCCCCCCCCCCCCTGAAGTCTTCACTGTATTCATTGTTAAGAAATACCTTCATCAAGTCATACACTATGACAAAAACATAACATACTCTATTTTAAAGTAGAATTTGATTATTCAGTGTTATTTATTAAACAGCACACTTTCAACTGTGATAACAATGCCAAAAGACAAAAACATGATTACAATACATACATGAAGTGTTACAAAATACAAAAAACAAAACACCCCCCCCCAAAAAAACCCAAAAAACAAACATTACAATACATACACATGAAGCATTACAAAACGAAAACAACAGCAACAAAACAAAAACCAAACAAACAAACAAACAAAAAACAAATACAAACATTAAAATATGTACACACGGAGTGTTATAAAATAGAAAACAACATTTACAGTATGTACACATAGTGTTTTAAAATATACAACAACATTACAATATGTAAACATAAAGTGTTACAAAATATAAAAAAAACCAACAAAACATTACAATAATAACACATTCAGTGTTACAAAATAACATTACAATACGTACACATTCAGTGTTACAAAATAACATTACAATATGTACACATTTAGCGTTACAAAATGACATTACAGTATGTACACATTCAGTGTTATTAAATACAAAACAACATTACAATACCTACACATAGTATTACAAAATATATTAAAAAACATTACAATATGTATGCATGCAGTGTTACAAAAGTAAACATTAAGGTTTTCCTGTACTTTTAACACTAACATCACAATATTTTAGCTGTACTTTTAACATCAGTACAGGGGTTTTCCTGTATTTTTTAAAATCAGTATTTTTTTCTGCACTTTTAACGTCAGTAGCAGAGTTTTTCCCCACACCATTACTGTTGTTTGTTATTTCCCTTTGTTGTTGTTGTTGTTGTATTTTATGTTGTTTGTTATTTCCCTTTGTTGTTGTTGTTGTTGTATTTTATGTAGTTTGGGATTTCCTGTACTGTTTTTCTGGTGTGTGTGTGTTTTTTTTTTAACCAAATGTATTGCGTGTGTTTCCTGTACCTTTACACAGTACTGGGGGTTTCCTTTACTTTTTACATATGTATCGGGGGTGGGGGTGGGGTTGGGGTGGGGGTGGTGGTGGTGTTGTTTTCTGTACATATCACATATCAGGTTTTTCCTTTACATTTTACATATGTACTAGTGATGGGACATCGGTTATTTTTCATAATTGATCATCAGTTGGAATCAGTTGCTGCTTCTGATGCGAGTTTGCCAATTATAATCGGAAAACATTTTTATCTTAAAAAGCATTATCTTACAAAGTATTTCATGATTTTTTTTTTCATTCACATATGTATATTTACATATTTACACATACATATGTAATTATATGCATAGATATATTTGTTCAAGAGTTCATAGCAATCTTTGTGCTTTATATAAAATATTTCACATGCAGCATTCTTCTTAAATTATGTCAATAATGCATTCTCAATGACCATGTAATGAGTGATATCATGGCAAGAATTCCATCATCATCAAAAGCAAGTTTTAATGACTTGCCTAAGTTGTCTAGCACACTAGTCAAAGGCTGTTAAGAGATTTGGTTCTGCAAGTTGTGAATTCAACGCCCGGAAAGGGCAGAAGTGGGTATCCAAATCTAGTGAATTTTTCTGTGTTTTATATTAAATAAATCTTAACTTATGTATGTTTAGGAGTTCATATTGCAATATTTGTGCTTTGTAGAAGTGGACATGGGCTAATAATGCCAGAATGCATTCTATAAGAAGTGCATATGCATCCGATGATCGATTATGGAAAAAAATAATTGATAATTAAAATTGGTATCTTTTTATCGTCAACAATCTGATTTTCTGATGACCGGTACAACACTATTATATACTCAGTATTCTTCTTTTTTTTTTGGGACTTTCTACATTTCCTGTATGTTCTACAGATGTACTGGTTAATTTTGACCCATGGGGATCCAGGTTAGAATTGGTCCTCAGTATTTCTTGTTAATTCAAGGCCCTGTGTCACAACAGGAGTGGCATGATAAAGATCCCTCTTTGCTCAAAGGCCATAAACGCTGAGCATAGGCTTAAATTTTGCAGTCCTTCACCAGTAATGGTGACGTCTCCATATG